>VZTI01005239.1:24746-160878 GCA_013397865.1 Struthidea cinerea | reverse complement strand
AAAGAAAGAAAGAAAGAAAGAAAGAAAGAAAGAAAGAAAGAAAGAAAGAAAGAAAGAAAGAAAGAAAGAGAGAGAAAGATCCTTTGAAACTGAGGTCTCTGTGCTTGGGGGTGAAATATTTAAATGTTGCCCACCAAAAATACAGTCATATCTGAGTAGGAATGCAATTTTAAAAAATTACCAGGAGATGATTAATTTTCTGAAGGCAAATTACATATTATAAACCCTTTTAGGGAGTGATAGAAAGGGAAAAGGGCACTTGAGGTAATGGGGTGGAAAATCCAAATAATCCCAACTCTGCTGTAAGACTCTCTTTCCTGGAGTGCTTTCCCTACATCCCACACTGCAGCACAGCCCTTGCTCTGGCACTGCTGCAGCTTCCAAGGCTGGGCAGAAAAGTTTCACACCTGTGAATGGATTTTTTTGTCTCCTGCAGCTGAGATGATTTTGGGGATCACTTTTTTTTCCTTCTCTTTCCATTTCTTCTCTGATCACCACTTAACATATGTCAGCACCATGTCCTGTTTTTTTCAAGAGGGAAGTTCTTTAACCAGGTAACACAGAGAAAAAGATGGAATATTAGAGATGGAATCTTCAACAGCTTCCACACCAGCATCATCCACATCAGTTGTCTTCCCTTTCTCTGAATGGCCTCTGTGAATTCAAATCCCAAATTTCAAAGGCCTGAATTTTGGGATGCTGAATGCAGAATGTCTGATATTGGTGTTGCTGCTTTTGTTCCAGCTCCTCATCCAGAAAACTTCCCTGACCTTCATGCACAGGATAGGTGAAGCAGGCAAGGGCTCCAGCCTTGCTCCTTACCCCACAGCCAGCCTGTCCCCTGAATTCCTGCAGAGCAGGCTCCAGCAGATCTGTGCTTGCTGCTGGTGCTCAGCAGCTGTTTCACAAACTGTTGGGTTATTGGAGTTTTGTGGCCATAATAACTTGGCTCTCTCAGTGCTGTCACCTGCAGATGAGAACAAAAAGCCTTGAAAATCAGGTGACAGCAAATCCAGCATGTCCAGGGATGTGTGTGAGCACAGAGCAGAGCAGGCTGCTGTCAGGAAGTTGTTACACACCCCAGAAATGGAGGGCTTGACACTGGAGGGTGTGTCTGGGAGAGAAGAAACAGCCAAATGTTCTATTTTCTGTGACTGGAGACCAAATCCCCTTGAAAGGGGAAATATAATTGTTCAGTGGCCAGGGCTCCTGGAGCACTGTGTCTGTCTGTGCTGCATGCACAGTGCTGTCACACACAGGTCTTGGAACCACAGAATCCTGGAAATGTTTGGGTTGGAAGGGGCATTTAAAGGTCATCCAGTCCCAGACATCTTCCACTGTCCCAGGCTGCTCCCAGCCCCGTCCAGCCTGGCTTTGGACACTGCCAGGGATCCAGGGGCAGCCACAACTTCTCTGGGCATCCTGTGCCAGGGCCTCACCACCCACATTGTAAAAATCTTCTTTGCTCTCAAAGAGCAGCAATTTGCCTGCAGTTCTCAGCCTGGTCCTGCAGGGGGTCTGTGGAAGAGGGAGTTGTTACTGTGGATAGAAGAAAGCAGAATTAGAAAACCCTTACAGCCATGGTTAAGGGCAAATTTATGAAAATATTCCCAGCTACAGTCCCAGCAGCCTCTTGGATGGTTTCTGTTGTTTTCAGAGATCCCAGCACAAGGTGTTATTAGAGATCCCATGGTAGTTTCCTCCTAGGAAGTGTTGTCTAATGATGATTTGCTGCCTTCTACCTCTGAGGACAACTCCTGCCATCTTTCCCCACCTCCATGTGCAGCTGCAGCAGACTGTGCAGACAGTGCAGACCTCGGGCTTGACACAGGTGTCACACTTTTTATGTCATTTTTATTAATGTCATTTATGTATTTTATTTAGTACCTGTAGCAGAGCTGCTCTTGGTTTCCATCACAGGGGGGGAGGAGAAGAAGGGACAGTCACAGGAGGGCTCTCCAGGGGCACACAGGTGAAGGTCAATTCCGTATTTCCATCCAGCTGAGAATCTGTGTCTTTGGCTGCATCACTGACTGGAATGGAGTTAATCTTGATTTACACAGGAGACAGAAAGGGGAGAATTGAGCACAGCGAGCTGAATCCTAGAATAGAAAAAGGCCACTGGAAAGGGAAAGAGAGCTCAAGGAGGAAGAGCTAACACCATGGCCTCTGTGATTCTGTCTTTGTAAGTCCCTCAGGCAACATAACCACAAACAGTCTCTTCAAAAAATGTGAATACTGTGCTACTTTCTGACAGTTTTTTCCCCAATTTCCTCCTGCCTTTACAAGTAGCTGAGGAAAATAAATATTTAATGACAAGTTTTGATATTTTAATGTAAGCTCTTGGTTAAAACACCACAAATCTCTCTGTGAAAGGGCGACAATAGAATTACAAAGGAGCACGTGTCAGCAACTGAGAAGTTGGTTGGAAAGGGGAGGGAAGTGGAAAGAGGCAAAGCTGCAGAACTTGTGGAGTGTCTTCAGGTGGAAATCACCACTGATTCATTTCAGGAGCCCCTTTCCAGAGCTTGCTGGGGAGGAAAAACTAGGCCAGTTTGCTCTTTCTGTGAGAGCAGAGCAAAGTTCCCTCCTCTGTGATTTTGCTTGAATGTGTTCCTCTGACAGGATCCCTTTCAGTGAAGAAATTCTTCCTGATGCCCAACCTGAGCCTCCCCTGGCCCAGCCTGAGGCCGTTCCCTCTCCTCCTGTCCCTGTTCCCTGGGAGCAGAGCCCGACCCCCCCGGCTGCCCCCTCCTGTCAGGGAGTTGTGCAGAGCCACAAGGTCCCCCCTGAGCCTCCTTTTCTCCAGGCTGAGCCCCTTTCCCAGCTCCCCCAGCCCCTCCTCACATCACGCACTCTCCAGCCCCTTCCCCAGCTCCGTTCTCTTCTCTGGACCCGGTCCAGCCCCTCAGGGTCCTTCTTGTTGTGCGGGGCCCAGACCTGGACAAAGCACTCAAGGTGTGGCCCCACCAGTGCCCAGAACAGAGATAAAAGTTAAAATGTGAAGTCCTCGATGTGTCACTGTCATGAAGGCCATGTCCTCACTCATCCTGATCTGCATTTGAGGTTGTTCTCTTGCCCAGGTGAGGGAGCTGTGCCCTGCACCCACTGTATGGTATCAGTGGCACCCCGTTGGGGGTTAGGAGTTCACCTTCTGTTTTCTTTTCTCTCTTGAGGAATTTTCTCCCATACATGTTAACACAGCAACAAATTGCTGGCTGCTTGGGAGAAACAAAAGACCCGGCCACAGGGGGAGGGGTGCGGGGAGCCACTCTCTTTCACCTGGGCTGGCTGGCTGCTGGTGCTCTCCGCACCTCTCCCTCTCTTCGGAGGGGGAGAGGCTGACACTCGTCCCGCTGCTGCAGGCTTCTGCCTTTTCAGCTGCCTTCCCTCTACCAGAGAAAAGCCGGGATTCTCAAGCCCGCCTTTCCCTGTCTCGCCGGGAGCCGGGCTAGGGCAGCCCTGCCCGGAGCTTTCGCTGCACTGTAGCTCCGCATGCCCCGGCCTGCCGAGACCAGCCGGGGTTCCTGCTGCACTCCGGAGTTTGATACATCTCCTCTGCTACCCGGGATCTGTGCTCATCGCTGCTGTCCCAGCCTGCTGTTCCCGAGGCTCCGGCCGGGCACCGGGATCAGCTGCCCAGGGGGTTTGTGCAGCCTTTGTTCCATCCCTTCCCGGCTCGGCCGAGCCGCCATCACCGCGTGCTCCCCGAGCCCGCTCCGGAGCGCCCCCTGCAGCCGCGGGGGAACCATCGCACCCGCCCCGCTCACCGGGAGCCGCCAGCGCCCCTGCCGGCTGTGAGCGGAACTGCACCCACGGGGAAAGGGCCCGACAGCCGAGAGAGGCTGGCACTGGGTTTGTGGTTCTGTTCGCTGTCACTGCCACAGTTATTGTTGCTTGTTTGCCTTGTTTTATATATATAAGTGAAGAACTGTTATTCCTATCCCTCATATCTTTGCCTGAAAGCCCCTTAATTTCAAAATCATAATAATTCGAAGGGAAGGGGGTTGCATTTTCCATTTCAGGGGAGGCTCCTCCCTTCCTTGACAGACACCTGTCTTTCAAACCAAGACACACCCATAAAAAGGGAACACAGAGAAATCACATCTTGAACCACTGTGGACCTTGTGCCATCCTGTGTGTCCTGTGTACCACAAATAACACACGTTTGCTGGGCGCAGGCTGCTCCACTGAACAGCATCCATCATTCAGTCAGGGATGCAGCACAGAGTGTCAGCCTGGTGCTTCTGAGACAGGGCTGGAGCCCTGGAAATGTGGCACTGAGTGGTGTCTGTGCAGAGACAACCTGGGACTGAATCTCTTGGCCTGGTCGGTGCAGTGAATAGTTTATACTGCTCTGCCTCCCTTCCCCGTAGGACCTCATCTGCAGTCTCCAGCCAACATAATTCTTTGTGAGTCACTTTCGTTAGCAAAACCTTTCACCCTATGAAGATGTTCTACTTAATTAGTAAAGGTTCCATTTTTTTGTCACCGACAGAGCCCTATACATCACCATGTCTGGAGAGTCATTAGCTGGAAAATTAATCAGGGTGGGTAACAGCTGAATAGAGTTGGAGCTCTTTGTGTTCCTTCCCACATCTCTGCCTCCAACTTGAGAACTTTTTCAAGAAGGGGTATCCAAAAACCATCTCCAAGTATCCAAGAGACCCATTTCTAGGGAGCAGTGGAGTCAAGGGGTCCCTGAGCCTAAAGGAAAGGATGGGAAACCAGAATCAACTTTGTTCCACCTTGATGAGACCAGGGAGGAACTCCAGCTGAGGACTCTGAAATGATGATGGGAGGCTGAGGTTTTCCTTTCCCCTGCCTCTGGGAACCCATCAAACCGAGGTTCTTCAGCTTGCGTGCATTCCCCTGTATATCCATTGTGCAGGATTGCTGCCAGCAGAGTTTGCTACAACCATCATGGCTCAGCCTTGGATTCCTTCCCCACTGTGCATTTATTTTTGCTTAGAAGAACTCTGCTTGAGGTGTCTACTGCAATTTCCTACAAAATCACCTTTTTCCAAGTTGGTTGACAGCCACAAGGAATCCAAATAACCAATGACTCAGCATGGATTTGCATGTCTTCTTGTTTTTTTTCATCTTTTTACCAGTTTATTCCCTGGCTATGGAGCCTGGGCTTTTCTTCTGGCAGCTGGAGCCCATCCATAACTGCATGCAGGGGGGGGAATGTTGCATCAAGTTGTGCTGAGGGTGTTGGATGCTTTGTAGGAATCTTGGGGTGGGTACATTGGTCTAAGAGGTTTTAAGAATAATAAAATCTGGTGTTGTTCCTATCTCCTGAGCACAGGACACTGTACATGTGTCAGTCTCACATCACTTTTTCCTGCTCTGACTCTTCTTAAAATTAACAGAGAAGTGTTGGTAGCAAGTTGTGGTGAAAAACACTGATATCTTTTATTTACTTTCTGTTACTATTATTGTTGTTATTATTATTAATATTGTTAGGAGGGGGACCATAGTAGCTGTCTTTACAATTTGATTGGTAGCAAAGAGAAATAATTATGGATAATGCAAGTGACTACAATTTTGCTTAAAATTTTGCATAACTCTTTGCCAGACCTCGTTAAAATTGAACTCCTCATGTGACATTTAATTTTCCTAGAGAACAAGACCAGACAGCAGGGGAGAAAGGAAATATTTTGCCTGCACAAAAATATATCTTCCCCCTTTGTAATTTCCCACCTCGGAAAGTGTCTGAGGAGCCGCCGTCCTGGGAGTGACTTCCTGGGCTCTTCTCTGCCTCCAGGACTTGCCAGTCCTCTGTTGCCTCTGCTGTTGCTCATAACAAAACTGTGGCATTCTGCAATCTTCTTTGACTAACAAGTGGCTCAGGGCCACCAGCTCTGTCCTCACACTCCTGTCCGGTGTCGTTAATTGAGTGCCTTCCCAAATGGAAAGTGATTTCCCTGCCACATCCCTGCTGGGGACGAGCTGCACCCAGACGGCATCGCAAACACCGAGGCCTTGTCCCCAAGAATGAGGCATGAGGTGTGTGTGTCTCGGCAAACAATTCTGTCCTTGGTGTCTGATTGATTTATAAAGCTTGTTTTCAGTGTGTTTATGAAGGGATAAAGGAGAAAAGAATGGAGCCTCATGCCTCAAAACTCCTTGATTCCTTGCAGTGGGGCATCCTTTAGGAGCAGTGTCTCTCAAGAGCAAATCTGCTCTTGTGCTTTCCTGGGCAAAGCAGGGGGGTAAAACAAATGCTCAGTATTCACCCAAACCGATAGAGATTATTCACTTCCCCACCCTCTTAGTCAGTCCTTCTGAAAACAGAAGGGAAGCAGAATTTCTCTTTGGCTCAGTTGAAAATTTTTGTTTTCCATTAAGTGTGAAGTTCTTTTCATCTTTGGGAATCTTTAAGCTCAAGACAAATACAATTTGGATAACAGAAAATCCCTGTTTTCTTTTGAAGAGACTGTTCATTTCTAAAATGCCAAAATGGGATATCATCTGTCTTATTTGCTCTTGTTTCCAGATTAGCTGTTTGAGGGAGTCAAAACAAATTTGTGAAAATCTTCCTGCACCCTGAAATTACTTTTACAGTAAACAAAAAATTGACTTCTAACGTTATACCCAGCTATCATTACAAAGATTTTTTTCAGGCTTTTCCTAAGCACATTTCCCCCTTCAGCTTTCATTAGCAAGGACAGAAAAGCTCAGTTTCCAAATGATGTGGACTTTCAGGCCACACATGGTCTGTAGTGTGGGAGAGCTGTTGGAATGCTGGTAATCTCACATATACAGGCAGAAAATGCCCCAATCTCCCGTCAAGATCCCATCTTTAAAGCACTTAACCATGGACCATTAGCACTTTAAATGTGGTGCAGATCATCAGGGCTGATTCAGACCGAAGAATGAAATGGTATTGATTCAGGATTATGGCCAGGTAAAGACACCATCATGCTGTTTGTTTTGTGCTTGATGTTCATTAAATGAACTAATTTATGGATAGGATTAGTGTGATCTATAGAACAGAGGCCAGGAAGGGAAAGCAGTACCCTGAGCTGTGTGAACTGGAGACTGGATTAGGATTCAGAGGAAGAAAAGAAAAGGAAATATAGGTGTGGTATGTACATTGGCCTGAATTCTACTGTAGTGAGGAAAAGAAGAGTTCTTCCAAGCTCTGTCCTTTCTGGACTTCTGTTGCTTTACGCTGGATTCTCAGGAGCATAAGTACACAACCTCAAGCTGCCAGTTCGGGATCGGACAGACTGGGAGAGGGTTCAGGTACAGAGATGTAAATTGCTTCCCCCTGCACCCATAAATTAGCCCCGAATATCCCCAGTGTTCCTGTTTCTCTCCTCTAGAACATCAACTACAACAGCTTTTCCCTAAAGGTGCCCTGTTGCCATTTGGCACTTGAGGTAGTCACTAATTTTCTCCCCTCCCCTGTGAACCCAAATTTAGCAATTGGTTTGATATTTACTTGCGGAGCTGATGAGAACATTTTTGAAATGACTACATCTCAGTGGAAAAAAAGTGAGTTTTGGATATAAGTGTCCACAAAACACAGGAAATTGATTTCCAGATTCTCTTCCCTTCTCCCACCCTCTGACAGTCAGCACCACTCCTGGGCAGGGGAAACCTGCAGTGCTGCTGTGAGTAGATATTGACAGCCTAAGAGAAAGTGGTCCCTGAGGGCTTAAAAACCAGCCTGTGACTCAGGAGACACATTTCCAGCCCACCTTGCCATAGCAGCCTCTGCTGATCCTGGCTTTCCTTTTCCCATCTCACCTGTTCCATGCTGAGTAACCATTTTAAGACAGGGTCTTTGGTCACAGGGCCACAGTGCTAAGGACAAAGCAGCCTTGGTCTCATCAGACGTATACAGTGCTGGGATAACACCTGGAAGGAAAGCAAAGGCTCTTCATCTCCCTTCCTCTTGTCTGAAGCTGAGAGAGGAGTAAGCTGGTGTCCTCAAGAGGCTTGGAAAACAAATCACTGTTGTGTTTGTTAAGTGCTGAACTTCACACACTACAAGACCTTCTCCACTAATTAAGACCCAGGTAGGAAGCAAAATGGGTGAAATTTCCCCAGGAAGGCTGGAATAACTCACTAGTTATTGAAATCTGTTACACCAAAGAAATGCCAGCAAAGTCCCCTTTTCCTCATCTGCCCAGCATCATGCAGATATCACAGAGAGGGGAATCAATTTTTCCCAAGTGTTTTGCAGCTTCGCTGCAGCATCTGCCCCAGGCAGAGCACCCAGGCAATTTGATCCAATTTGTTAGCAAGAGACATCACACTTCTCCATGGCGTCTTTCGTCTCCCAGGTTCCAGGATGAAAAACCTCTGAGTGCAATTCCAGAGCAAAAATGGCTCCAAGGCACTGAGGTTAGGTGAATGTGCTTTAAAAGCATCTGTTAACTCTGTACTCCTTTTCAGCTGTAAAAATTACTTCATATGCTGTCTGCAATCCCCATTTATAGGACTTCAGTTCTTTGGTGGATGGAAGGAAGGAAGCCTGGAGCATGCACAGGGGAAGGTACTGCAGAGCACTGTGCACAGCACATTTTGTAGTAATCCCTTGATTTCTTCTCAGCCTCTTCCCTACAGGATGACATCTGTGCAAGAGTCTGGGCCTGTGGTTTCCAAAGCGTCACTCATCCCCTGCTTGTTCACAAAACACAGCCCAGGACTCCTGGAAGGATTAGCTTCTGCTGCACTGGCCACAGAAGGCTTTGCAAACTCACATTTGCCTGGTGGGCTCCCCTCCCACCTTTAGTTTTCCAGCTGGCTCTGCCTGTGTTGTGGTGGGAGGACTCCCAGGGAGCAGGGGAGCCCAGCTGGCCAGCAACTTTCCATCTGAGTGGCACAAAGAGGCGTGGAGGGGAGTGGGATGGTGCTGGTGATGTGAAGCTGTAACCCCTGAGAGATGAATGTGGCACATGCAGCCCACAGGGAGATGTGAAGAAGCAAATCCATGATCCCAGGGTGATCTGCTCCCCCAGCTCTCTCAGGATTCCTGTCCTTCCACAAGCAAACATTTCACTGCCTCTCACCCACCAAGACTCAGTGGGCACTCACCCCTTCCTGCTGCAAATATCCTCAATTGTCATTTGTTCCTGGTTCCCCATCCCACCAAAAATACACTCCAAAAGGCTCAAATGCTCTTCTCATCTTTCTTTACTACTGTCACTCCTTTTTCCATTCCTCCTCATCACGCAAAACCAGAAGTAAATAAACGAACCCCAACTTAATTTCACACGTACATATGAGCAGCACAAAGGAGCCATGAACATAATCAGCAAAAAGCACTAATTCCAGCAGTCTTTCCCAGGGCCCTTCATGGCATGTGATGTTGGAACAGCCACTGCCAAATGGTGCTCCAGAACAGGGCTGTTTCTCCATCTCTCCCTCCCTCCATCCTCTTCTAAACCCTGGCCACCTTCCTACCATGGCTGTCCCTGGCATCCCAGGGCTGTTTTCCTCTTCCTGCCTCTCCCTGGGCTCCCTCTGCACTCTCAGCTGCCCAGGATGCTGGGGATGGAAGGGGCACCTCCTGCCAGTTGGCGGCTGGAGGGAGCGCTGGGGGCTGCACTGTTGCCATTGGAGATGGCAGCAGATGCTTCCTGGTGGAGGCTGCACTGGCTAATTCAGGGCTTTGTGGTTTGAGACAGAATCCCAATTATTTCCAATTAGGAGATTGTAGTGACAGCTGCTCTGAACGGGGCCTTCTCTCACAGCTGAGAACCTGCTCCACGTTCAGCTGGGGTTGGATACCTGCATTTCCAGCACGGACAGCTCAGCCTGGGCTTTATTATAACATCTTTTGCTTCCACCTCTCGTTAAGCCATTCCTCTCTCCCACACAATACCACTTCTCATGAGGAATTTGGCAGTGGAAATGTCCTTATTTCTCCCTCACCAAAATCCCTCCATTTTCTCCTTTCTATATGCAGAATTTAATTTTCCTGTTGTGCTGTCCAGCTCCCCCTCTTCCCAGTTCCCCCATTACGTCTGCCTGCCCTGTGATGTATGGGCCTTGTCAGGCAGTTTTGGCCTGACCCAGGCAGCCAAAATCGGAAGAAAACCTGGTTTTATTTTGCCTGGGGAGAATTCATCACAGCAAATGTCTCATTTAGGGAAATTAAGGATGAAGGAAAGGGAGAGCTGGAAATTTATTCCAGTTTGGTGTTGAAAATATATCTATCTGCTGCTGTGTTAAAGGCTGATATTTTCTTTCCACTTTTCTTTCACTCTTGTCCAACCCTATCACACAGTCCAGAGGCAGAATTCAGGAGAAAGGGGCATTGGGCCCCTTGCTGGTTGGAAAATTCTGCCTGTGGAAGAGAGTGAAAAGGATAAGGAGCTGTTGAACAAGAAGACACGTTTCTCTCCATTCTGTGCCATAACTACTCATCAGAGGCAAATCTAATCCTAAAAATACAAACTAGACAAATGCTTTGGAAGGAGGAAGGGGAATATGCGGGTGCTGGCTTTAGTTATGATTCAGTTAAATCCTTGTTTGTTTGGAGACTGAGCCTCTTGAATCACAGCAGAGCAAACCCAGAGCGAACCTTGAAGCACGCAGAGTCCTGGAGAGCCTCCTCCAGAACTGCTGTCTGCCCTCCCCAAGCACAGGGACAGGGGTTTTACTGGTCTCCCTTTTCTTTCTCCCTGTCCCAGATGCAGTGAAAAGTTCATGGTTTCCTCGGAGAGAATTTCCAGGTGTTTTCTCTTCCAGGGGAAGGCATCACTTGGCTACCCCACACCCATCCCAGGTTTGCACTGTGGGCACCAAGGAGCTGTAGAGCAGTTTGGAGGAGCCGTAGGGCAGGTTTGAAATCAGAATTCCTTTCTCTGCTATAGAAACCCCACATCTGGAGGGAACCCGGGATCTCTGTCAAGAAACTCTTGGCTTGGGGGGACACCACCCAAGTTGAGAAGGTGACGCTAAGGGGAGGCCGGGTCCTAACTTGACACAGGTGATGCAAACAGCAGTGCTGGGCTGAGAAGAACCCCCTGCTGGTGTCATATCCACTTGTACCCACAAGAATTTTGACGGCAGGTTTTGTCACATGGTGTTTGTCTTGATCCCTGCATGGCTGTGCTCTTAATAGTGCTTTTCATTTTCCCTGGGGTCCAAGAGGGAAGATTTTAGCCCAGGAGATTTTTCTGTGGTGTTGGGATGAGTGTTGTCTATTAATTCATGTGGAGCTCTTAGGTGCTGCAGAAGATAAGTGCCTTGTAAATACAGATAAATAGATCAGATTAGACCTTGACAGTGCTTCATGCAAAAGGCATTTTTATGTGCAAAAAATAATAACATTGTAGAGAAATAGCTGTTATTTGAAACCTTGGGCTAGAGCTTCCATAATTGATATTGTTGGAGGAAAGATGAAGCTAATGGAGAAGAGCTGCCGTGATTGCCCTTTTGTCATTGACTAATTCTTCCAGCAACCAAAGTGACATTACCCAGCTCCCATTTAGACCTCCAAGCAAGTGGTCACATTTTTCAAGAGAGCACAGCTCACTGAGCACTGAATCCTTTCACAACTCTACGTGCCAGTGCAGTAATGGCAGGGGAGAAGGAATGGGAGTGATTTTGAAAATCAGCCCTCTCCTTTACATCCTGACTGCTTGGAAATCTCAACCATGGTGTGGCTCAGAGAGAGGCATGAAAAATTTCACTGCCCAAGAATCTGGACTTATCCACGTCCCTGATGGAAATCACATCCTCAGCAATTTCAAAGGCAGCGCAAGGAGAAGATTTTGGGTTCAAAGGCAGCACAAGATTTGGATTTTGGGTTGAGCTGATTATCAGCTCAACAAGGGTTGGCCACAAACTTGAGTTTAACCCATTCAGGCCCAAGCTCCCAGCACATGGGAGGTTCCTCCAGTGGTATAGGTTCACACCTTTCTAAGCTACAAATGAAGGCAGATCCTGGATTTCAATTTATCGATGCAAAAATAAAAAATAGAAAGGCAGAAGTAAACACGTGAGTGATCTTGGGAATCCTGAGACAAACAGCAGTTTTGTTCCTCCAACAAGTTACAATGAAGTACCAGCATTGCTCCCTCAGCCCCATCGCATTAGGTACAAAACACAAGTGCTTAAAAGCCAGGGGATAAATAATTAACAGCATCGTACATCTTTTATTCCCTACATAAAACATATGGGGTGAAATCCTGACCCATCCAAAGGCAACGTCAAAGTTCTTCTTGACTTTAGATGAACTTGGGTTTTATCTAAATTGTTTTGTCACACACAGTGAAACATGTGTCGTAAGATTCCTCCACAATCTTAATTCTGAACCAAGAGAGAGAATTTTCTATCATCGCTTCTAGAATTTAAACAGAAAACAAACCCTTTTTAAAAAATGTGAAACACACCTACAAAATGAATGTTGTTTTGAAGACAAACAATATTATGGAAATCCTTTTTTTTTTTAGTATAAAAATGGGCACATATTCACCTATTGCAAATTCAGTATCACTTAATAGTAATGGTACTTAGAAATACTTCAACTAACTAATGGTATTTGCCACCTAAGAATATTCTTTAAAAGAAAATGTTTGTACACCAAATTCAATGAAACAAAAATGCCACATAAAAGAGGTAAAAAAAAAAGAAAACAATTCACAGGTTAAGCATGAGGTTGTTTTGTCAAAATAAAAAGTGCATTTTTTTGTGCTCTGCTTAAAAACATATATTTATTTTGTGGGCAGTATAGGGTTTCAAGAGTCCTTAATCATTCATTTCCCTGTTTTTAAGTGTGAGGGCTTTGCAAATGATGTGATAAGTAAGTACATTGTTGTCACTTAGCAACCTTAACTTGTCTCTGAAATGAGTTGTTTGTTTCTGTAACAAACGAGACACTCGGATACCATGGAGATAAGCAGAGACCTTGTCTGCTTTGCCAGAGCCCATCCCGGGAAGTGGGATATTGCTTGGAGGGATGAGGTCATCACACAGAGGAGCAGCTCTTCATTCCTGTCCACAGCATACAAATGTGGGCGCTGGCTGTGTTTGTGCTGATCTGAGAACAAGACTCATTCTTCTTTCGGGCAGGAAACCTGGAATTTTGTGCTTAGCCATGGTGAACTCTCCAGTGTCCAGGACATGGTGGGTTTGCAGCCAGCTCTCAAACGCTTTTGTTGTTGTCATCAGCCTTCAGTGAGAAACTTTACTCTTTAGGCTCCGCTCCGCACTTGGAAAACACCATCTTTTCATCTTCAGGCAGCCCTGCTAGAGCCACGCTGGGCCTCTTCTTGGCCCCTGATTGCTCTTTTGTGCCCTTCTTCTTCTTCTGTAGCTCGGCTCTAAGGCCAATTTAAGCATCTGGAGGAAGATCGCTGGCCTCTGGGTAGTCTGTGATAAAGAACCTCCAGTACGGTTCCAGCTGATGCCACACCTTGAGGGCTGTGTCTGGGGGAAAAGGAGAAAAGACAAATGGCACTGCTGAGATAGAACTCCCTCCCTCAAATCTGAGCTTCTGGTAGCTGGGACTAAATTAAAGCACAAGGGTTAATAACAAATGTCAAAACAGATTTTAGACAACTCTGTTCGCTTCTAAAACTGTATTTAATTGTACAAGACACCAGTAAATCCCTGGACACTGTTGATCTGCTAGAGCTCACCTGATTTTTCCAAATCTTCTCCTCCCTCACTCCTTTCCTGTATTTCCTGACTTTCACACAATCTACTTGTATGGCTGTTACAGCTTCTTGAGTTTAAATTAATCTTTTAAAGAAGGATGAATCACACAAACTTTCTTTTGGTTTCAGAAATCACATCCATATTCATAATCCACTAATCATGTTTGATAAATCAGAATTCATTGTGAAACACACTAACCCTTCATGTTGCTTCACTTTTTAATCTCACAGGGAAAGCAATCATCACTGCCAGGGGGCTGGGCTGGGCTGTCTCGGGTGTCTGCTTGAGTCAGCTCCCTTGTTTGTACAATGCAGCTCGTGCTCCTGGATCTAAGCTATCATCTAAAAACATAATTAAGTCTTCAGCACTTCAGTAGCAAGAGGAATCTTCACAGTGTGAATCAAACACCATCTTCTCAGTGATGCTGGCCTGAGCCTGCAACTCAGCTGCGAGAGCAGCTCAGAGCTTTCTTCTCATTCCAGGGGTGTAACCACACGGAAACCTCGAGATGCTTTGCTGCCAGGTCAGCCATGGGAGGAGTTGCACCTGCAGTCAAAGAGTGAACAGAGAGATGTTTGTGGGGATCAGCAGGGTCTGTTATTATGCAGGGCTGGTTTAACCAGGTGCAGTGTGTGGATGAGAGCGAGGAGATGGCATTTCTGCCCCTTGTGTCATTTGGACAGGAACGTGCATGTTTGTGTGTTTTCTGTTTGCAAAATGGGGTTTTTTGGCAACACCTAGATTGGTGCAAGATTAGCTACATCACCTTGTTTTTCTACCCCTATCAGTCCATTAATCCTGATCTTTTCTTTAGAGGAGGAGTCTTCGCATGGCTCCAGTTCCTCTGACCTATTCCATCTGCTTCTCCTGCTGCCAGCTCCAGGATGATCCCTTCTTCCCCACAGGCTGAGGCAGGAGACAAGCAGCCCACAGTGGGGAAAGGACAGTGACAAAGTGAAGTACTCTGGACCATGAACCTCCTCCTGGGGATGTTGTCAAGGTTCTGGCTCTGCTCCATACACTGGAGTTGCTCTGCTTTCCCACAGTCCCAAGTTTTGGGCTCCCCTGCTTTCCCAAAGAAATATAGCTGTTATTTGCTGAAGCAGATTCTAAGCCTGCCACACTTAATAATTCAGTGGTGAACTTTCGAGCTGTGAGCAGGTTGAAAAATAACTTGCTTTAGTAAGTACAAAATCTCCATTTCTGCTGCCTTTGCTTCTTCTTCCCTCCTCCTCTCGCCCATGGCCCCGGCAGCCGCAGCAATCCAAACACTCCCCGTTATTATACTTTGGAGCAAAAAGGAAAGGCAGGAGGGGGAGAAGAAATTCATTTCCTCTCTGTGGGATGTTTATTGTTTTTCCTGCTCTCAGCCATCCAAGGTCTCTGTCGTTTTATGTGATATTTTATAATGGGAACAGTTCTTGTGGGTACCAATGAGTTCATCTGCAGAGAACGTGGAGCCTGGAGATTTAAATTTATACCTCCCTGCCACGGCTGTAATTGGGACTCCCAGGAGAGGAAACCTTGACAAGTGACACAATAACCCCTGCCAGACCCCTCTCAAGACCTGTAGCAGCAGGAACCCCAGGAGGACTCCCATGATCAAATTAGCCTTAAACAAATGCTCCAGCCTGCAGTAACTAAGGATGTCACTGCTGAAGGTCAACAAGGTGTGTGTGTAACTTGATTATTGGGTTTAGTTCCCATTGCCTGCTCCCAATCAAAGACCAGGAGCTGCAACACTGGCAAAACAGAACTAGAAGAAGCTGCAAAACTAATTAAAACTCATTACTCCAATTGTCTAAGAATACATTTATTTAGGCCTTCCCTACCCCTCTAGCTATGCAGGCATAATTACACCAGCACTGTTTCTCTGAATATAAATTAATAAAATAAAGTACACACGTTTTTCTCTCCTGTGAACTGAAATTTGGCAATGTCTGTGATATTCATTTTGGGAGCTGATAAAAACATTTTGAAGATGTCAGCATCTCAGTGGAAAAGAGGAGGTTAAGAAAGATTGATAGGCAGGTGGATATGGATATGCAGATATATCCGTAGATATAGATGTATAAAAATGATTTACAGTTTGCTTCTTTTCTCCCACCCTTTTGCAGTAAGTTTTTTAGGGAAACTACGTATTGTATAAATAGATGTAATTTCCATGGAGGAGGAGAAATAATTAATACTGATTTGTCAGCTGCCAGGGAATGTATTTCAGGTGCTGCACTGCTTTAACTTTTGGTTAAAAAAGTCCCCATACTGAGCCACAAACTGTGCTGGTGTAAAAGTTCTGTATTGACCTTGTTCAAAACACAAATAGCTCCTTCTGATAAAAATAGTAAGACAAAAATTCCAGATGTAATGCAAAAATCATGGGATGAAATTCTCAGACTGGATTATGTAGGAAGTTCAAACTTTAAGAACAAATGAGTTCATAATTATTGATTAAATTATTATTATTATTAGATGTTAATTTATTCTGGATTTCCTCCCAGAATCTTCTGGGTTTGAAACATAAACTAACTTAGCACAGAGCTTTTTTGTAAGCCCAAGGCCTGGGAGAATCTGTAAGTTCCACAAAAGCTTGATGGGACTCAGGAACTAGGGGAAGATTTTCTTAGGAAAAATCAGTCGTGGTGTCAAGGGACTGCTTTGTTCCTTGCCCGCTGTTTGTCTCTCAGTCATTAAATGGGGCTGCTGTTGCTGGAAGAGCCCTGTTGACAGCCCATCCCGGGGATTTGTTGCAGTAGCCACTGTGTCCTGGCTGTCCCTGTCACGTTCCATGCTCCTGTTGGTGAGCTGGACTCTTCCCCACTGCCAGAGGAGCAGCTTGTGCCACAGGCTGGCACTCCCAGGCGTTCCCTGGCATTCCCAGGAACTGCAAATGTGCCATTTAGGACTCACCTCCCTGCAGCTGCTCCAGGGTTTTTTTTTCCTGGGTAGCGTTCCAAGGGATGGGAGGAAGATCTCCAGCCCTCATCTGGTGTCTCGCAGTGCAAGGAGATGCCCAAAGAGCCTTCTCAGGGTCCTGAGCTGTCCAAACTGCCCCAGCAGGTGTAGCCCTCCTCTAATGCCACGCACAGCCTGCCCAGCTCATCAGCTCACATCCTTCCTAACGTGCCCAAGTTCTCCCAATATCCCAGTTGCTCAGGGCTCCAGGCCATTCTGTGCTGGTGGTAAAAATTGCAATCACAGAATCGGACTTTTGTGTGTTACCCTCAGCTCAATCACCAGCAGATTATTTAATTGCATGTGAAAATGTTCTCTTTAATCTTTTAGAATTAGTCATCTCTTCCTCAGTCATCTCTCTATATTTTTGGTTAGAGACACTGAAAAATCTTAATATATCTGTGACATTTATAGCACATGTTAATATTATAAAACGTCAGAGCTCTATTTGCAGAAATGAATACTGATGTGATGGGAGTGTTTTATTATGTCAATGACTTTTATTATAAATATGATAAAACTGTGTCATCTTTTTTTTTCCCCCCAAATAAAAAATAAAACCACCTAATAATTTATCCCAAGGTTACCGCTGTGCTACCTGCTTAATTTATTCAATAGCAGTGCTAAAAAAAATACACCCTGCAATGGATTTTTACGTTGTGTGGTCATTTGATGGATGCTATCATTGACCTGAAGGTTTGTTTAGGATTAGAGCATGACAACGCACACAGGAGCAGGGTTCACACAGCGGCTTCCTGGGGACACAAAGCCAGGAGGTGAAACCTACTTTTAAGGGGATAATTAATCATTACCAGAGAGTGAAAGGTGGCTGGATGTCATGGAATCTCCACTGCTCTCTCCAGGACTGCTGAAATTGCCAGCCTCAATCTCACCTGCCCTGTCTGCAGATGAGGTTATTGAGAGGGTTCCCTGCTCAAGGCTCTCTGGATCTCAGGTTCATTCCCAGAGATCCAGGAGCTCTGGATGGCATCTTAAATGAGGCCATTTTATGGGCTATGATCCCATCTTACTAATTAATCTTGATTTTACTGTGGTGAGTAAGCTGAACTGGTCACAATTGGTAGTAGCACTTCCAACCCCAAAAAGTAGCAAATTCACAAAAAATTAAGAGTTCATTGTAAGGGTAATGATATTTTATGTAAAAGATTAGTAAATAAGGAGAGTTTCTATAAATTTCTGCTCCGTCGCTGTTTAAATTCCCTTGCTTATCTTTGAAAGTTGCAGGCCTGTAAGAATCATCTCTGAAAGCAATAAAATATTAATGTATTTAAAAGACAGAATGGGAAAGCTTGATTTGATTCATACAAAGTAGCATGACTCCATGGGCTGGGACTTTTCAGAATAACAAGGAATGTCGTGGAAGTCCCTCCAAAGTTAGAAGCAGCCACGATAATGAAGGGGCACATCCTTCGTCTCTGAGGTGACACACAGCACCGTGAGGGATCTGTTCCCTGGAGAGAAGCACAGGGAGGGTGGAGATTGCAGCGTTGAGATGCTGTTGCTATGGTTGGTGGTGTGCAAGACTTCAGGTTTTATATTTCTTTTAATTTAAACTAGTTTCCCCCTCCTCCCCCTCCTCTTCTGTCCCTGTGCAAAGGGAAACCCGAGATTCCAGTCCTTGTAGGAAAGACATCTGTTTTGGTTGGTGGCTGGGCAGAGGTCAGGAAGAGGCCCTTGAAGATGACTGTCATGCAGTAGCAGATAATAAATCCAGAGGAAAGTTTAATTAGTCGGCGTTTTTAATGGCAGGCATCTCGAATGTCTGGTGAGATGCCCAGTCTGCTTTTTCAGACCTCTCTGGCACTGAGACCTGGCAGAGTCACTGCTGAGGAGGAGGTGGGCAGAGGGGTCTGTGGTGGGCAATGAATGAAAAGCTGAGGGGCCAAAGTGACAGCCTCTTTAGATGGCACCAAACTGAACAGAAGCACTGGGCAGCACTGGGAAGCTCCTTCAGCTGCTCCTTGAATGAAAAATATCCACAAACTGCCTCCGCTCAGCTCAGTAACGGGATGCTTCATGGGAAGAGAAATTCCTGCTGGTGTCCGGTCCAGAGAGCTCCCAAAGAGGCAGGTGTGGAGTGACCATGCCTTGGGACACTGTCAGTGGGACAGGGCGGGCTGTGTCCTGGCTGTGCAGGACCCTCCTGCCCTCGCAGCAGGAGGATTCCTGAAATGCTGCCTGGCTCATGAGGCTGTGTCCTGTTAGTGATGTTTATGGAGGCTCCCTGAGGGCTCCAGCCTGAAGTAGCACAGCCAGAGAGAGAGCTTCTCACTCCCGTAAGCGACTGGAGACAGAATAGCAACTCTAAAAGAAAATGCTGCAGCTTCTCTTTTAAATGTCCCACTGGGCTCTTGAGAAGGTTCTCAGACCTTCAGAGCAAGGCTCTGAAGGATGCAGTGATGAGCCCGCTCATTCATAGCACTGCCCTGGTGCTCCCAGCAGCACGAGAATGCAACGTTTCTCGTGGTTGCAAAGCAGGAAGTGGTAACCAGCTCATTTCATTGTTTAATTTCTTCATAAGGAGGGAGAGGGGATATAACCCTTCCTTCCCTGGACTGCAAATGGCTATGGGTAAACTAAAAGTAAGGAAGCCATGACAAGTTATTTACCGCTGGATGAAATGCCCTGATGAAGAAGCATAAATCACAGTTTATTCAGAATATTTCCAAATTAAAGCTGCAGAAAAGCCCAATGTCCTTCTGCTTCTCCTGCTCTCAAACAAGATGTTCTCAGTATGACACTGATCTGAACTGCTCTCACTGCAGACTTTTTCACTGACATTTAAAGTGGGGTCCATAGAAACACCCTTCTGTGCAGCAGCCCTTTGCACTCAGGAGTTTAAAGACATACAGGAAATAAGGCTGGAAACAAGGTCTCCTGAGACACATGTAGAATTTTAAGTTCCCAAGACCACTGTCGCTTGGGCTGCTGAGATCTGGCTGCAGATCTGGCTGCAGATGTGCTGCTGTCCTTGGATCCCAGCTCAAGCTAGTATTGATGCAATTCAGTGGGAGAAAGGGAGAGAATCTATAAATATTTTTATAGATCTTTATCTATCAATACATCTATATATCTGTATGTACCTGCCCAGATATCTAACAGTGTGCTTCCCTGCAATCCTCCTCTGCACTCTTGCCCGACTCCTGCCCTTTGGCAGTGGTGAAGTGCTCAACCTCCTTGCCCAGCTGGTCCTGGTGTTCACCAGGGAATTCCCGTCATGTCCTCACGGGGGGCTGGGGTTTGTTTACATTTCCCTTCCAAGTGAGGTTTTATACCTCCCATTTCCCCCAATCTCACGCTTCAGGAGCCGGCCACTGGGAGAGAGATCATGTGAGGGAAGAAGTTCCCTTATGTATGTGCTGGGATTTCAAAACACAGCACTGGAGAGCAGAGCTGAGCCTGAGGTCACCCAGGAGATGCCTTTAGTGAGCTCCAGAGAGAAAAGCGTGGTGTGATGGTGCATGTAATGCCAGCAAACCAGTGGACCCTGAAGCAGAAGAGTGTCTTCAAGCTGGTGTTACTCTGGAATATAGAAAAGACTGAGTCCGAATGGCTAAAAGCGCAAGAGCTGTGACGGGCAGCTCACGGAGGGAGGAGCGTGGGCTGAAGGTGAAGGGCAGCCTGTGTGAGATGTCAACAGGGAGGAAACCATAAAATGACAGAAAATAGAATTGTGGGATGAAATGAGCAGTAAGAGGGAATCTCTGAAAGGCCTTAATTCAAAGGCAAAACTGCTAGATCCGTGATGTTGCTGATAAACATGAATAGGGCAGGGAAGGAGTGGGGCATCTCAGGAGCTGAGAGAAGGACTGGACCTGAGGATTTTGAAGGAAAAAATCTGTACAGAGATGGTTGTGAAAACCAGAAGCATTGGCCTGAGGCAGAGAAGAAGGATAAAGGATGTAGGACCAAAGCACAGAGATGCAAGATTGATTTATGGAGAGAGGAGAGCCTGCGAGAGGAGGACAGCCAAGGGGAAACACTGGCAAGAAGAATTCATTTGAGGGAGAACTAATGCCATGGACAGGGACAGCCTGCCAGATCTTGGTACTCTCCTCATTTTAGTTTGTCACTTTGCTGTAATTTCACCTCCATCTATCCCTTCCACAACCACCTTACTGAGCTCCTTAAGGATGACTCATTAAAAGGGGGTTGGGGGTGGAAAAAAGGAAAAAAAACCAATAACCACCTATTTCTTTTCTAAACTGAAAGGGCAAGATGTGTTTTTTATTTGGGCTTGAAAATACCTTTCAGAGCTCTGCTGGCATTTAATTTGTTTACTCCTTCTCTGGACTCTCACTTGCCCCTCTCTGCTCCTGTGTTCACAGTTTCTCCTAAGTGGAAGCAAAGTCAATAACGGCCAGGTTGGAGGTGAACTTTTAAACCCACAATTTTTGAGCAGTTTCAGAAGGAAACAAATGGAAGCTGCTCGGGCATAATTTAGGAAATGGCTGGAGATGGATGTGCATTTGTACCTGAAACAAGAACAGGGAGACCATGGACTTCGGTATAGCAGGGGGATTTTCTGCTGCTTTGAAGAAGCCAGGAGTGCTGTCTCAGGGATAAAAATGAATGTTAAAAACATCCCCAGATGTGGAAATGGAGCCCAGGTGAAAGTGGTCTTCCTCTTCCTGGAGATGTGACCTGGGCACTGTGGTGGCAGTGTGTGGCAATTAATGATGACAGCTTTATGAGCACATATGTAATGGTGAGGCTGAGCTCCTGGATGGCTCCAAATGGGAGTTTTAAATGCCATGGAAGCAGCTGTGCAGTATTTTGTGTTTCACAAGAAAAGCAGTGAGGAGGTCTGTGCCGATGTCCAGTGTCAGGATGTGCACGTGGACATGGATGTGCGTGCTCTGAAGCTGGAAGGGCTGCAGCACTCTCAAGCTCTCCCTGCTTTCCCAGGGAGAGGAAATTCCAGTTCTGAACTGAAGTGAAAAGGAGCTGGAAACACAATGTCCTTTGAAAAGAGGAGCATCATTCCTGCTGGTCTTGTCCATAGAGATGGGGATCTGACAGAAAACTCTGCCTTATCCGTGCCTTGCAGCAGGAATCTCTGCAGAGCAGCCAGAGCAGCAGCATCTCTTTCACTTTGGGCTCACTCAGCCTTTTCCTGGGGCTCCAGGGGACTTGTTCCTATTAACGTAGTTGGCAAACCCATTGTTCAAATATTAGCAGTGGCAGCAAAGCCATTGTGTGGGACAAGTCAAAGCAAGCAGTGCCTTCACTCACAACACTCAGACCTGGGTGCTGTTGCCAGGCCTGTCAGGTGCTGCCTGTGATCCAGAAACGCTGTCCAGCTCTGAAGCTGTCTGAGCTGCTCCAATCTTGGCCATTATTAATTTGACTGGGGATAAAACTACATTTAAAGGCCACTTTCTGCAACTGAAAGCAAGTGAGAAAGCATTTGGCATGACATTCATCTTCCTCAGGTGTAGGGAGTAAGTGAGGCAGAGCTGTGTGGGAGCAGGACTGAAGGGAGCTGGGCTGAAGGAGCCTTCCCATGCCCACGTTAACTTCATCCAACTCTCCCCTGGCTCCAGCATGTCATCCCAGGAAGAGATGAAGCAGGAGAGTTGCATAAAGCTGGGGAAAGGTTTGAATCAGCAGCTTCCCCAACCCAGGGAAATGTCCCCATGGCTTTGCTGCTGCACCATGGTTATGTAAGGAGCAAGTAAGGAGGGTTTGCAGGTACTTTGTTGAATAGGACTTCATGGGAAATGTTTATAGCAGTGAGCCAAATCCCACAACCCCACTGAAATCAATGGCATTTTATGCCAGGTATGAACAGGGTCAATATTTTTACGATGATGCCTTCACTGATATATTGTTTGCCTTAAAAAAATGGAACGAAAGTGATCATAAAACTCAGGTTATGCTTAAGTGTCCAGACATGTGAATAATGCAGTTCCTATATGACAATGAAAAGGATGGAAGGAAGATCTTTTAAATTCTTTATTGATGAATTTAATGTAGCAGCTAATACCAAGTCGATGACACAATGAAGGGACTGAAGTTGCCAGCTCCACATCTGTGATTTGGGCCAGTCCAATGCTTGAGGGTGATAATTTGGGTCATTAACAATTCTGCTGGGGCTGTGTAAAGAAGTGCCAATAAGATCATCCACGGCAAGGGGGTTGAAATTACATAATCTTTAAGGTCCCTTCAAGCCCAAACTGTTCTGCGATCACAGAGATCTCCAGGTTGCTTTCATGGAAAGCAGAGTTCCAGTGAGAGGAAACTGGAGAGAGTATTGATGACACTGAGATTGATAGGAATGTACTTCCATATCACTGCCCTGTACACAGCAGTCCCAGACATCTCCTCCTTCATCCCACTGCCCAATGGTCCCAGCTTGCTTTGATCTTTCACATAAATCCCCAGTCCTTTGTGATGTATATTAAGGAATACTTTTTTTTTCTCTTTTTGGTCAGGAAAGCATGCACTGCTTTTTTTTTTCTAGATATGCAGCTGGAAAAAAACCAAACCCACAGCTCCCCACCACCATGATCCCAGCATATCCTAAAGATTTTAAATAGACAAGACACATAAATGAGAATTCGAAACATGCTTGTAAAAACCTAATGCATTTTTTAGCCATTCTCATGCTGTTTGAACACGGAGAGCTGGGCACACTCTGGCTACAGCTGACATCTCTCCTGCTATAACTCTGCTGGAGTTGAGATGAGCTACATCAGCAGACAATTTGGCCCATAATTTTTCTCGTGACCAGCAATTCGAAACATAATCTCTGAAGGCAGTGGGTGTTTAACCACTGTTCCCTCTGCTCCCTCCCTGTGGGCTGCTTGGAGCCTTGGCAGTAGAGCCCCCAGAGATGGACTGTCCTGTAGCGATGCGGAGCAGCGAGGCGGACCCGGGCAGGTGCAAAGCAGGAGCTTTATTTACAAAAAGCCCGGCCTTTTGATGCCATTAGTCGGTTGTTAGTTTACATAGCTTTAAGGCACCACAAACCCAATTTACCCAACCACCAACCACCACGGTGCGGGCACGAGGCATTCACACAGCAAGCCTCACTGCCCCTATTCCAGCTGAGCCACTCACCCACAGTCCCCTTCTGCTTAGGCTCAGTAACAGGCCGGAGCCATGGTTGTACCAGGCCTGCCCTTTACAAAGCTTTACCTGTCGCTCACATTGTCCCTCCCCTTTGTCAAAGCACCCAGACCACACTTCCCAAACAACTGACACTGAAAGAAAACCCACCCAAAGTTGTCTCTGCTTCGGAGGCACTGCGTCCTCCCTCTTCTGTGGGTAAACGGAGCTATGGAGGGGACACCTGCACATAAAAATGTCAATAAAAACAACACAGATTTCAACCCCAAACCCCACATCCTGCTCATTGAAATAATTTTCTCCTTAAACTCAACCTTATGCTTTAGGTTGAAGCCTGTCTTTAAATGAGAAGGAAGGAAAAGCTGTGGTTTCAGCAGTCTTTCTGTTAGAACTGAAAACCCTGGAGCTTCTGGTACATTGTTGTGTTCATTAAAAGTTTGCTAAAATTAATGGAGAAAAATAAGAAAGCAAAAATCATTACAGGAAGATTTTTATTTCAATATGTATAAACTCAAAGAGATTGATGAACTGATTTTATTTTTTTTCCTACACAAACATTCTGTTAATGAAGTATTTTGTTGTTTATTTACCTTTACAAATACCCAAGGACAGCTTCACAGCAGGGTTTATATTACTCCCTAGGAAGCAGAAAGCTTGTGGGTCTAGGGAAATATTTTTATTTAACATTTATACCAGACCACAGACCTGATTGACATGCGGAATTTTCCTCTCTAAGGTATTTCAATGTACCCATACGACTGATAGCAGAAAAAGTTGAACAGAAATGCAATTTTGCTGCAAAATAGTTAAAGGATAGTTTGAAAATGCAAAAAAAAAAATTATTTTAAGTTAAAATCCTCCAGGTATGTCATTTTGCCTCATGATAATGATATTTTGGGGCACATTATTCTCTCCCACGGTCTTCAGAGTAGGGCTTGTACCTGCCTACTTCAAAGGAAATGTTGAAGCAATTTCTGCGATGCTGGTATTTTTCAGCTGATTTTTTTTTTTTTATTTTGATAGAAACCAACTACCACTTTGCAAATATTTTGATGGAAAATCCCTAGCAATTTCCCACAATTCAATGAACTCAGTTAGATTCCTTGCACAGTCTAAATTCCATGAAAACCAGCATCTGGAATCTGCATCCAGGAGATATATGCACACATTTTTTTAATTGGGTTTATTACATCTGGTTCTTCCTTGGTCACGGCCCCTCAGATTTGCGCTGTTCCCACAGATGATTGAGCTTTATTACAATTTTGGATGCTCCTCCTGTGGGTGTCCTGTTGCGTCCTGCAGACAATGAACTGGAGAGGTGCAGGGAAACAGGAGAAGAGGAAGGACAGATTTTGAGGAGCATCATTTCAGGTCCATGTCCCCTGTGACCACTCAGCCCTAAAAAGGCTTTGATTCCCCATTTCCCCATCCCTGGGCCACTGTTGTGAGCATCCACGTTAATCCCTAGCAGGTTGCCACTCCTTTTTCCAGCCTGTATTTGCTGATATTCCTGTGGCAAATACGGAAACAGGAAAGCAGATGCAGCTGCAGATCCTGGAAAATCTGAGCTGTTTCCACCAGGCTCCTTTTATTATCCCCACCACCTTATTTTTTGGCGCCAAAAGTCAACTGGCCGTGAAATAGCTACTTCAGCCACAGGAAACTGAACACATCACACTCTCTATTTCCCTCCCTCCATGGTTCTGTTTCATGTTGAGTTTTGATGAGCCTTAGGGATATCTGCCCTTGGATGATCCAAAGTTCATAAAATAACAATGAGATCCTCAAAGCGGTAGTAGGATAATGTTTGGTGAGGAAAACCAAGCAGGAGACAATAGAAAGGAAAGTGGGGAAAAAAAAGAGGAAATCGGAAAAGAGGGACAGGAAAAAAAAATAAAGTAATGCAAAAATGAAAATAGGGAAAAGGCTAAAAGGACAGTAAAGTGAAGATGGAGGAGACAGAATGGAGAAGATGAATAGGTGGGCTGAAGGAAGGCAAAGGAAGGGGAAAGCTGAGTAAGGAGCGATAACAGAACTCCAGAGCGATGGGTTTGCAGGTGCATCTCAGCAGGTTGCCTCTGATGGGCTCTCTCAGGGACACAGCGTGGCACCTGGGCTAATTTATAGAGGAAATGAAAAGGAAATGGACTCATTATAATGAACACCATTAGTTCACCTCTCCAGACTCCACTGTTTGAGCAGAGAGCATCACACCTCTCGATTGTCATTTGTCTGTTCCATCCTTCTCTGTTGCCTGGTGGAAAGGACTTGTGAGCACAGACGCCCCTGAAAGGCTGCACAGCCACTAATTAGCATATATATTGTTTGTCCTGGTACAAATTTATAGCAAACAGCAATATTCTACACTCCAGTAAAGTTAATAAATGAGGATTTAGGCTATAAAAATTTCATGTTCTTTTGTGCAAAGGTCAATTATAAATAGTTAAGCTCAGATTCATCCAAAAGCTCTGGGCTTCAGCAGGGGAAGAATAGAATGTGTTTTGGTCACTCTGGTTGCATCTGGACAAATGCCTCTTTAACAGTGCCTGAGACACCTCTCTGCAGCAGCCCCCTCAGCTGTAGAGTGGTTTTGGCTCTGAGGTGATGGATGTCCCATTTTAGAGGAAGAAGATGCTCTGAAGGGTTGGAGGCACAGCAGGATCTCACTGGGCCGGGAGAGGGGAGAATTTGATGGTTGGAGTTGTGTTCTCTGAGAAGGAGTTCTGGAGCTGGAAAAGCAGATGCATTCACTCAGCATCTCCAATGGTGTTACAAAAGACAAAAACACAGAAAGAAATTAAGGAATAGGAAAACTTCCAAATTTTAGAGATAAAAGGAAATCTGGGTTTCAAGACATCTTTTATTTCATAGAATCATGGCAAAATTTTGGTTGAAAGGGGTCTTAAAGTCCTATGGGCAGGGACACCTTCCACTAGCCCAGGTTGCTCCAGGCCCTGTCCAGCCTGGCCTTGGACACTTCCAGGGATGGGGCAGCCACAGCTTCTCTGGGCACCCTGTGCCAGGGCCTCACCACCCTCACAAGGAAGAATTTCTTCCTAATATCCAATCTAAACCTGCTCTCTGTCAGTTTAACATCATCCCTGCTTGTCCTGTCACTCCTCCATGTCCTATTTGCATTATGGGATCATGTAGGATCCACATTTTACTCAACTCTATAAATGAAGGAAGGAGAGGTGGCCTTGTTTTAAAGGGCGTCATCTGCATACGAGTGATGGAAGGAGATGTTGGTAGTTCTGTGCATTATTATTATTATTATTATTATTATTCCTTTATCACACAGTTGCAACAGTGAGACTGTATCCTATTGCATGAGGTCACACGAGAACGTGTCAAGATAGACATCTCAAGGCTGGGGCTTTATAAGTTATGGGATTAATGATATATGTATTTATCTTCTTTCTAGTGCAGAAGGAAAGAAAAAATATTGATCTTTCCTGCAACAGCCTACTTGAGAATGGAGGCATTAAATCAGGAGTTTTTTGAGGGATCCTGGGGAAGTTTGTCTGGGAGGAGATAATTCAATTGCAGGACATTGGAGATTGCAGGATAGACCAGACTGAACAGAGGATTCAGGAGTTAAGTTACCAAAAAGAGACTGTGAACCAGAGCATCTGAAGACTTGACACCGCAGGAGGCTGGGAATGGAGAGGGCTGGATCCCAGGTCATGGAGGAAGCAGTGTTAAGCAAACTGTCACCAGCCTTAACCTGGTAACCAGGCAACTGAGAGACGTGTGAGAAGTTCCCTGCATCATCCAGAGCCAAGGGATGTGTTTGGAAGAGAGAAAGGGCTTGGGAGCTCTGCAATTCGTGGGATCAGGAGCCCATCATCAGGGGCTGCCAGGCTGGCAACTCAGGAGACACATGCAGGCTTTGTGGGGTAGGTCAGGGGGAAGCAGGAAAGCATGGAAATGTAATCAGCATAGATGGGGACCGTACTGAAGAGCCCAAGCTTTAGTTATTGCCATCACTATCCACCTCTGAGCCCTTCCTGTGGGTGTCCCAAATGCAGTTTGTCACTTTGGTTTTATGTTTCCCTCTCCAGGGTTGTGCATCCCCTGTGTCCCTGCAGAGCTTCAGTCTCACTATGGGTCATGATCAGGGACATGGATCATCCCTTCACTGCCCGGAGACCAAGTCAGCCTCCACCAACTGCAGCAAAGGGAAGGACATTCATGGGACTACAGAGAACTTCCCCGCTGCAGCAGGGGAGGATGGAGGAATAAATTTATTTAAATAGGCCACTGATATCCTGGGGGCAGCATGTCAGCAGCTGGGAGCAAGGAGTCCCTCTCAGTGGAGTAATTTCCTATGGGAAATGGTTTGGAGCTCCTGTACAAGAATTTTGGCAGGGAACAGAAAGCTGTGTGGAGGAGACAATGCAAGGGGCTTGGAGAAGAGGTAGGAAGAAAGGGGAGATACATCTTGCCACTGGAAGAGTTGTTAATGCTCTGTGCACATCCAGGGAGGAGAACTCAGCAGGCAAAGCTTGGCTTTTCCGCTCCCCCACTTTTCACTGGGTGAACTTGGAAGTCATCCCTGGGAACAGAGGGTGTGCAGAGTTACCAGCTCTCTGTGAGGAGAAGCCCCAGACACCACAGATTCTGAAAGGGGATTAATGATAAAGTTGACTGAAATGAAACTATTGCCATCATAATAACCTGTGAGTTCATTTCCCTGCATTTCCACCTGATCCGTTTTATTCTGCTTGACATTAAAGGAGCTGTGCAGCAGCAGAGAACAAAAACAGGATTGGAAAGGAGAATCCATCTCCCAGGTTCAGCAGAAGCTGTTGGCTGCTACTGCCAGGCTGGCGCAGCAAAGGTCACCCCAAATGGGCAGAGCTGTGAGTTTTGCAAGAGGCTGGAAAGCAAAAAGAGGCCAGGCCTGAGCTGGGCTGCTCAGGGGCTTTCAGAGATGCCCCAGAAAGGGGAGGGATGCTGATGTCTGCACTTGGTCAGGAGGAGACAGAGCTCAGCAAGGAAGCCAGTGCAGCTGTGACTGTCATGTTGGCTTTGCTTCATTTACAGCACCTGTTAATTACACAAGGTTTGTGTGGGGAACAGCTGGTGAGGTCCCTCCCTCTGTCCTGCTTCTGCATGAGCTGGCCTGGTTGTGTTCTGAGCGTCAGACCCAGGAGGTTCTTGTCCTTGTGTGTGCAGGCACCATTTTCATTATGGCTCTGGTTATGTAACTTCCCAATGTTAAATTAAACTGTGAAACAATTTTGCGTTTTCTTTTCATCTCAGACCATAAGGAATGACAAAAGAAGGGTGAGGGGGGAAGCATCTCTTCAGCTTGGATGTTTTCAGGACCCTTGTGGTTTTCAGCCAGTTAATTTCTGATCCCTCTGCTCCAAACCTTCATCCTCTGTATTGTCCATAGGTGAAGATTTTTACCCTTTACACTTTCAGAATTACTTGAGCCAGAATGGAAAAAAGCTTCCAAAGTGTAAGATACAGAACTTTGGTCACTTCCTCAGATCCGAGGGAGATCATATTTGTTAGGCTGTGGTATATTTGGGACTGGACAGCTCACTTTCAGATGTTTACACAGAATATTTCAGATATAACTCCCTGGGTTTTTTTGGCTATTTATATAAAGTTTGGTGAAGACTTCAAATACAGCCTGGATCTCATTGTATAAGAGCAAAGGTGCACAAGGAAAAATGACAAATCTTGTGACAGCACACACCTTCACAAATTAGGAGAGGTCCTGCCAACCAGGAGTTCAAGCAAAGGGAGCAGAAATAGGACTGCAAAAGGCCAGTAAAAATGGATATGGTGATACCCTGCATTAAGAAGAGACTTGGATTAGGGTGATTCACTGATTGAGAAGAAAGCAGCCACAGGAGGGTCCCTTTGTGAGACAAAGCCACTTTCAGTGGTCCCCAGTTTCAAATTATGTGTCTTCACACTTGGCACTGATGGTGTGGGCCAAACCCCCGCCCTGGTATTGCAGAAATCATCTGTTTTCCAAAATACTGAGTGCTGGGCACTGTGCTGCACCAGGACAGGTGAGAGGCAGCAGCCCTGCTCCCCCAAAGGCAGGAGGAGATGTTAGAGGGCACACCCATCCCAGAGCACACCTACCTCTGCTGCTGCTATTTCCACCTTGGAAGTGGGGCTGCAGAAGGGCTTGAAGGAGCCCGAGGACTGTGAAAGGGGTGTCCTGTGATCCACCTCATCTCCTGAAGCTCCAGCTGTGGTGCTATGGGTGGTTGATAAACATAGGTTAGTTGTCCACTCTCTCACCTGGATGTATTAACCACTCAGGAGTTCAAAAACTCAGAGAGATTCAGGAATTTGGAACCTCAGGCCAGTCTCATCAAACTTTCAATGTTATTTTCTCTGTGAGTCAGAGGTAGGTTCCAAGCACGCTCAGGAATTCACCTTTAATAAACACTTGTGGGGCGAGGGGGTGAAGAGCATCCAGCCAGGCCCCTGTTATTATATTTTCCCCTTGTTCAGTACCTCTCTCACTCAAATATCTCGGAGCCATAGGGGGTTGCTGGTGGTGATGGGGATCTTATTGCAATTAATTTCTCATCCAAATTAAAACCAGAGCACTGGATTCACCTTGCTGTGCTGACTGAGTGCTTTTCATGGAGCAGAGTAAGGCCAGTGGTCCTTGGCAGTGACAAAGCTGGGAGGTGGAAACTCACTGTGTCACTATCTGAGAAGACAGAGAACCACTGAGCTATGGCAAAATTAAAGCTTGCCCTAATTCCCCCACTGAAGTCTGCAAGCAAGCTTGGAAGAATAAATATGCCTTCAGACCACAGCCTAGTGAGGAAGTGACACAGCAAGTGCCATCTGCAGCTGGAGAAGGCTGCAACAGAACAAAATCCTGGTGCCATGTCACGTGCCACAGGTACAGCTGCCCAGCTGCTGCAGCCAGGCTGGGCCCAGAGATTGGTCAGGCCACTTTTCTCCTGGCAAAACCCATCCTGGGGGACCTGGATCTGCTCCAGGTGTCCCCCCAGGCTCTGCTGTGCCCCCGTGCAGTGTGCCATAGGAAAAGCATTAACAACATCCAGCTCTCTGCCACAGCAACAGGTCCCTTTTGGCGGGTGACAGTGGCAGCTTGAGGCAGTTTCCTCACTGGAACAGGATTTGGCATCTCCAGGGGATGTGGAGGGGAGCCAGGCTGAGACAGCCCTGATCTGAGTCATGGAGTGACTTGCAGAATTCCTTTGACTCAGTAGCTGGAGAGGTTTGGGTTGCTGTTCTCGGGCTCATTCCTGAATCTTCTGTCCCCACCAGCATCAGGAACACAGTGGCAGCCAGCAGGAAGGAGTCAGTGGTGGGGCTGCTCTGCACTGCTGCTCAGAAATTTAAATTACAAATGCTTCCCTTTGAAACCCCTTCTCACATGGCAGTAGAGGCATGGGCTCCAGGGTTTATTTAATGTTTTTGCCATTTTATTCCCACTCTTTCTTTCTTGTCTTCAAAAGGTGCTGCTCACAATGCAGAGGGAGGATCTATTTCTTAGTTTAAGAGGGAAAAATGTAAATGAGGAACAATACTTGACAAAATAAACCTGTAAGGGGAAATCTTCCAGCAGTTTTGCTTTTTGTTGCAAGTTATTATGTACACCCCCTGCTCTGATATTATTTTATAATCTAAAATACCACCATGCAGTAATAAAATAATTAAATACAAATACATAATTACATCTTTGCCTGGGTTAATGATGAACACCTTGGGCAGGGTCACCTGCAAGGTAGAAGCAGCTGGTGGCCCTGTCAGCTCCTGTCCCCTGCTCAGAGTCTCTCTCCTCATTTCTCTCTTCTGCAGGGCCCATTTCCTTGGCCAAGAGCCATGAGCCTCCCAATTGAGAGAGAAATTCGAGCATAGGAAGCAATTTATTGTCAAATAAAGACAACCTCTGGCATCGGTTTCATTTCTTGTTTTTATTGACCCATTTCACGCATCTGAAGTCAATTTTCAAAGCCTGTTAGGGGCAGGTGCGTTCTTCTGTCCTGGTTAAATGACCTCACTTTGCACTGTTCTCTACACCCCCTCTGAGCTCCCCACCCTCAGAAGCCTCCTTGGATTTCCAATTTAACTCCTCCAGGGAGAGTGTGCCTGAAAGGAAGAAGCATAAGCTTACTAAATGAATCTCTTAATCACTGTCATTTTAGTCCTAAAAACCTAGCAAAAACAAAGATATAACTTCTGCAGACAAATGGAAGTCCAGCAGTGAATTTTCCCTTCTGATCACATCCCTCTGGAGAACTCTTTCTTGTTGAGCTGATTTTTTTACAGATACAAAGCACATTTCCTTTGATATTTTCCACATTCAGCAAGGTGAAAATGCTGGTCAAAAAAGGGTTTATTTCTATGCAGAGAGAAAAGCAATATGTGTCCAAGCTTTGAAGCCTTCTTCACTAAACATAACCACGGTGTTCTCAGGAGGAGCTGAGCCCAGGCTGTCTTGGTGGATCAGGCTTTAACCTGCTAGGGCTGAGAGGACTTTGATGCTCCTGTTGGTGTTAAAGTTGTCCCATGTTCCCAGCTGGTCAAAATTATGGTGCACCCAACATGAAATATCATAGTGAATTGAATCTGAATGAATAAAGTGTGATTAATTCTGCATGTTAAATGGTCATAACACACTCAGAGTGCATGAGGCAGAAGGAACCCACCTTTCTCCTCACCTTGAAGCTCACAGCACTTAACCATGTTCAAGTTTGGCCTGGTGATCCTGTGCCCCCCTGGTGAGTGGTGAATCTTGGATTTTGGGCAAACTGGCACAGATATTGTCTCCTTGCTACTAATTGTCCTGAGATAAATCTTGCTGTGATGAAATAGCTCTGCCTACAAAAAAAAGAGAAGTGATTTGTGAAGGAAAGGCTGCAATGAAATAGCAGAGAGCTCAATAGTGCAGTGAGTTAATAGAGGAGGAAATGTAGGAACCGAAAGCTGAGCCCTACCTTTCATCCATGCAGTGGGCTCCCCACACCAGGGGAATGTTCTCCCAGATTTGTGCAACAAAGGAATGCAGAGAAGCCCCACCATCCTCTGCTTCCTCCCCCAGCTGGATTAAAGTTGTGCATTCAGAAAGTGAGCTGGGATGGATTCCATGTAATAAATTCTGTTTGAAAGCTGGAAGGTTTGCAGCCAGCAGAGGAGCGAAGCTATAGGACAACCTTCAGCAGGAGGAGTGGGTGGCAGGCAGCAGCCTGATGGGTTTTATGATGAAGCTTGATCTGCTTTCGAGTGGGTGTGTGTGGAGCAGTTACCCAAGATAGCAGGGACTGGATGTGATGACCTTTCAGGGCTCTTTCCATCACGTGTTCCCTGAAATTCCAATGAAATCATGGGGTATAACAGACACAGTTCAATATTTTTTTGTTTCATGGAACGTACTTTAGTTCACACCAGCTGAGAATAGCCCTAGTGTGGCCAAAGCCAAGGCTGGCAACCTTTAATCCTTGCCACGTGTGACAACACCTCAGCCCTCAGCCCTCACCTGGCTTCCTGATAATACCAAGGATGGCTTTATTCTGCAGGGCCTTTTTCTATTGTAGAGATGTTAGCAATGGTCTATCTGGTGCCACATTCAAATAGTTATTTCTCCCTTTGTCTGGCAATAAAAGATACCTTGAAAGAGCAAGGATGGTGGTGAGAGTGTCAGGTGGGGTCACGAGGCACAGGCATTCCACAAAAGGGAACAAAATAACAATGAGAAAATACCTCAAAACACTTGCTGGATATAGCAGCCTAATTAATACAGCCATTGTTTGCTCAGTGGCTGAACCTCCTTTCCTGTGCTTGGAAATGACTGCTGTGGAATTAGAAGGAATTTGACTTTGTTTCTAAGCTTTAGCCCTAACAACCTCCTTTGATGGAGAAATGTGTATGAAATCAGGTGGCTGATACCCAGCATGGGAACTCTGGGTTGTGTCAGAACCAACCAGCACAACATGAACATGGGATGCAGAGTACTAACAATGTAACGCCTGTGTTATATATATATATATCTATATATATATCTATCTATCTATCTCACAGAGGGACAGTGTGCCCCCAGTCAAAGTGCCGGATGGACTACAAACAGAACAAAAAAGACAACCTGCAGAATCTTACAATTCGACCAAGTTATGGCACAGAAAATATAATTCCACGAAAAAATGTTTGGCAAATAAATGCAAAGAATTAATCCCGTGTAGGAGGATAACTCACAGAAAGGCAAAATGAGTCCAGTAAACTGGAAAGAATTTCTAAAGCAATATTAGCCTGATAAACCTGTGGCTAAAAGTTAATCAGTTCAGTGCTCAGGTTCAGGGTCACTTCCCTCAGGGTGATGCTGAGCACGGGCAGTGACTCAGTGGGGATGCATCAGTCTGGACAAAAAAGCTCTCCCAGCCCACTGCTCACCGGACCACAGCTGTCTCCACGTGTACCCATCCGTTTCTGGTAGGAGAATGACACTGGCTTTGTAGAACCTGCTGCTAAGCTTTGTAAGACTTCCAGCTTTGCTTTTTTCCCAGTCTCTGTGGTCAGCCAAAATGGCATCTGTTGTGCTGTTGTTTCTCTGGAGACCGTCAGAGATCTGCTGTGCATGCACTGCTGGTTGACACAGACAGTGCTGGACTCATCCCTGTGCATTTCAGGATATAAAAAGAAGGATCTAGTTCAATAAGACCATAAAACAAATTTGTCCAAGCTGCACAGGAAAACAAGCCCAGCTGCACATTTTTGTGGATTAATTTATCCTACAGGCAACAGCTCAAGGGTACAAATGCTCATGGTTTCTCTTGCTACCACACAACAGTGAAAAGCACCTCTGTATTTGACATGACAGAATCGAGGGGTCCCTTCATCTTCCCCTGTGGATCCCAGAATCAAACAACGTTTTGGGTTGGAAGAAACCTTAGAGAACATCTCATTCCCATCCTGCCATGGGCAGGGACACCTTCCACTATCCCAGGTTGCTCCAAGCCCCGTCCTTGACCAAGTGGCCTTGGACACTTCCAGGGATGGGACAGCCACAGCTGCGCTGGACAACCTGTGCCAGGGTGCCTTCACCACCCTCACAGGAGAGAATTTCTTCCTAATACCCAATCTAACCTTCTGAAGGGGCAGGTTAGAATAGGGAACATGCCAGGTTGGGGCTCTGTGGTCCCTGACTATATCCCTGGAGGAGGGAATGGTGTCCCTGGACAGACGTCCTGCTCCTGCCAGCACACACAGGAGCACATTTTCTGTGCATCCCTGCTGCTGCTGAGGAAAGACTTGAAGTGCTGTCAAAAACTGCACTTTTAAGAAACCTCAGCAGCTGCCCAAGGACAGGAGTTTGCTTAATTGCTGTATCAGTGTGTTCAAAGCTCCTCGCTATCTCACCATCGCCCCAGCAAAACATGTATTATCCATTTGTCCTTGGAAGCAGCCGTCCCCCTGCGCAGTGATTACAGCACTCTTGTGCCACATGAACCATGCACAGCTCTTCTCCTCCTGCTCCCCCCAAAGATATCATCCCCCTGCCTTTCCCCCAGTTACGACAGAGCTCCTTCTGTTCAATTTATAACGTTTGCACTCACTTGTTTTCCGTCAGACCGGCTTCAAGGCACTGCATCCAGTGACCTCTGGCAAAGGGATGGGAATAGCACACACTTTTATCCTGGCACCAGAAAGCAGCCGTGACAAATTGGTTTACTTTTCTTCCCGACGCTGGGGGTTCTGAGTAGGGAAAGGGGTTTTATTAACCTGGACTTATGCATCTGAAATATGCTGTGTAAACTCTGCTCTGATGTTATTTAAAATATGTATTTGGCCTTGTCTCTTACTGCCTTGAAATGCAGTGAGTTTTGCCCAAATGGATGGAAGCTTCTGGTTGGAAATAAACTTGTTATCACGATATGCTGGGATTTTAAAATTTTATTTTATTTTATTTAACAGCTAAATATAAATGTTCAGTTGTGTATGGATGTATTCGGTTATGCTAGGGAAAGGAACAGCACATACAGCCACACTTTCCAGCACAAAAATATCCAGCCATTTACCAGAGAAAAGTGATTAGGAGGTGTGCACAGCCACAAACATTTCTCCAAGCCTATGGGAACATTTTGGAAAGAAAGTACTGTTCCCACTTCTCTCCTTCTAAAGCGAGCAGAAATAACCCAGCAGATGGGGGATTCTGGGTGATTCTTGGCAGCACAAAGTGATAATAGCATTGAATTTGGTTCCACTGCGTTTTTCCAGCACTGCCCTGCCCTCCAGATCAACTCCCTCCATGGGCACATCCACCTTTGGGAGTGCCCAGCAGAGTAGCAGAGGAAATAAAGCAGTGGAGATAACTTGTGTGGCATTCAAAATACTGACCCTCTCTGCACAGCCTGCTGATAAAAGCACTAACAGGTGGGTCCTGTTGTCTTTGTGACATTCATCACTGATTTAAAAATCAAGGAAAGGTTATAACACTTGAGGACTTTTCCTCAAGAGCCTGCATAACCATTTCCAAGAAGACACGTGTGTATGTGAATATTCATTTTCTACCCTGGCTGGGCTTCTTGCTGTGCTTCTGAGGATGATCACGGTACCCATCTCAGCTTGGTGCACTATCACAACACCATTTTCAGTGTTGCCCTGTTGCTGCTGTGTCCTGACCTCACAGGGTCGAGCTCAATGCAGCCTCCTCAGAAAAAGTCCATTTGTGTCCCCTCCTCCACTCTCTTTTTTTAGTGGCTGATGTTATCTCCTGTTATCTTAATTACATGCTTTAAGGGCGCCTGCTGCACAGATCATCGATGGAGTTTGATGTTTGTTAATATCAAGTTGCATTATGAAAATCTGGTACATTAAGAGCTTGGTGTCTTTCCAAATTATTCTGAAGATGTTAAAAAAAACTAATAAGCAACCCACTTTAACTAATACAGACTAATAAGTTGGGAAGGCAGAGGGTGAGTTTGGGAACATGTTTATTTGAAGGGTTTTAAGAAAATTATTTAAAGAGCCCTTGCGCAAGATTTGCCGTTCAAGGTCAGGGTTTAGTGTCAGAATTTGGGTTAGTGCTGCTGGGGACAGCAGACAGCAATTTGTGGTCAGATCAAGTCAACCTTCCCACTTGTATTTAATTTTCCCAAAACAGCAATTTGTCTTTAAATATGAACACTTTTCTAAATCAGATACAGATGGTTGGTTTTATCAAATGAATGCTGTTTTATCACTTTAAAAGCTTTTGTTCTTAGTCAAGTGAAGGCAGTGGGCAGCACTCCCTTGTTTTTGAAAGAAGAAGAGCATATGCTTTTTAATTTGAAATGTAGCACTAATAGCATTATCCACAGGGGTATAGGCTGTGCTATTGTGGATTGTGGATAATGCATTTATGCTCAAATATCCTTTATTCCCTCCTGAGTGAAAGAATTTAACAGCATATTGTATTATCATGCCATGGAGAATATAGTTTACTCCAAGAGTGAATTTTTTGACAGTATTAACTCTTCTTATAAGTCTGTGTTGAAAAAAAACCCTCAACCTATCACGAACAACGAGAAAACACTGTTGAGGGGAGATCTGGAGATAAGGCAGAAAAGAGCCAGAGACAGTTTCAAAAACTGTCAGGCACATCCTTCTTTTGCCTTTCTCAGTCCCTGCTCCCTTCTCACCAGAAGCTGGTGCTTGTGCTACGACGCTGCCACGCTGGGGGTACCGTGGAATGGGGAGAAACGGGCTTGGGATACACAAACTCAGCCCATTTGTGACTTTCTGTGGCAAACTCCTTTTCCCCAGGGCTGGAAGACAAATGGTTTAATAACCCAGAATGCTGTGCTCTTTGCTTCAGCAAAGTTGACTCTCTGCATTCAGCCTCACTCACAGGTATCTCCCACAACCTCCTGGGAAAATGCTGAACAAACAGAGATGGCGGCTTGGACGCCCGGGGCTGGCCTTGCACTGTTTGCTTTTTATTATAAGGCTTATCTTGCTGTGTCATATGGTTAAAAGCTGGAGCCTTGCCTCCAAGATAGCAGTGGGAAGGCAAGAAAAGCTTGTGCGCATTTGTCTTCCGGTCAGTTTTACAAATGAATGCGCTGATGCAGCCCTCAACAAAAATGCATGGGAGAAACTATGAGCAAGAGAGAGCAGGAGCAAGTCCTAACTTTGTTACCATCATGTGGTTTTCTGGAAATGAAAAATCTGGACACTGCTCTCACGCTCTTGCACCAGAGGACTGGCTGTGCTCCAGTATTTGTGTGAAGTGCTGGACTGGATCCTTCCACTCAGAGACAAGGGAGTGTAGCCGCAGCCCAGCTGGAGGGACATTTGGAAAACAAAACCAGGTCATGCACCCTGTTCCCACCTGCCCCAGGATCTTGGGATGTCCTAGTTAAGTCAGGGACATCAAGCCAAACCTGTTAGAACCATCAACATAGAATGAGGTGACAAAGGATGAGAAGCTCTATGGAATGAAGGCACCACGCGGTGCAATGTACAAGTGGGGCAGCAAAAGAGAGAAAAGAGATTTTTGAAATCAAGCTGGACACTGAGTGCCCACCTACTACTTTGTAGGAGGAAGCACAGAGGGAGTTCCTGCTGTCTCCCAGAAGGATTCAGCTTGAACCTGAGCTGCCTGCCTGTTGGGCATCAATTACCTCAGACCTGGTTAGGACAAGACAGGAGGTCCATCCTGCAGCTCCACGTGCAGGGCACAGAGCAGCAGTGCTCTGGTGTCCATCACAGTGCTTATTGTGAAGCACAGAAACATCTGGGTCTTCTTCAGCTAAGGGAGGATTAATTTTACCCATTTTTAGGCCTGTAAAAGTTTCAATGTCTAAGCAAGTGATCAGCCTTCTTGTACAGGCTGTGAGGAGAAAGGGAGGAATCTCCAGAGCATGAGTCACCTCTTCTAATGTACAGTGTCTGAAGTGGGTGGGTTGAGTCATTCTCCAAAGGTAACAGTCTCTTTCTGGCTTAAATAACTAGTTACAGCTGAAAGCCTGACTTCACGGTGGCAGAAGTTAGCCATCTTCAGTGTCACCAGCATTTGTCTCAAGTTATTTTCACAATTTAGAGCAAGGTGAGAAGGCTTCCTTCTCAGTTGATGGCACTTCATAGGACTGTTTTGTGCTTTCTCCTGGAATCTGCACATCTTTGTCCTTCAGAAATGGTGCTGAAATGGTTTGCTCAAGTTTCATGGAGTCAGAGAAATTAAAGGCTGTTGGAAACAGAAAGTCACTTGACCCATCCCCAATCCACAGGCGGAAAACTGCAGTTCAGTTTTGTTATTCTTAATGTCTCCTTTCAACAATATCTTCCAACAATCAGTAAGAAAATGTCAGTTGTTTTCAATGGGCTTTGATCCAAGCCTGCAGAGAGAGCAATAGAGGAAATTCAGCTGCAGAGGCAAATCAACAGAGGGGAAAGGTAATGGCATGAGAGAGCTAAAAGACGTAATTGTGAGATGAGGGGAGAAAGGGGAACAAAGAGAGGTGCTTTAAAGCCTGAGCAGAGGAGGAACACAGAAGCAGAGCTCAGTGGAGAGGAGATCTGGGCACAGAGAGAGGGACAAACTCATACCCTTGGAACGCACGTCTCTCCACCACTGCAGCTTTACTTCAATTTGAAAATGCCTAACTGCTCTTCAGTTTAATCATTGCTGCACTTTTGGGTATAAGATGAATAATTAAGCCTGGGAGTAGAATACAGCAAGTGTTAATAGGGCAGAAGGAACTGCAAAGTCCTTATAAAAAGCTGTGCTTGCAGCACAAAGTGGCTGCTGTTCTCTGCGTCCCCAGTCACAGAGTGAGGAGCAGGAAAGTACTAAATTAAATGAAGTGCATCTGTATCCATTCTGCTGGACCCTTTTCCCCCTCTCTTTGATACTATTTCTTGCTAAATAATATCCCGTCTCCAGCAAAGGCTGAACAGTGTAATTCTAAATTGTCCTTCCAAATCCAACCAGGACGGACATCCTGCACAGCCCTTACTTCCATGCCTGCACCTGAGGGCTCCGACAGGCACAGCCTTTCCCTTATGTAATTCAATGTCTAAAGAAACTCTCTGGTGCTTTAAAGAGATAATTCAGTCTGAAGTGGCAGCGTTGTGGAATTCATCCTCTCTGAGGAGCTTAAGATTTCTTCCTGTTGCTGTCAGAAGATGAACATGAAGTAAATGCCACTTCACAGCATGAGAGGCAACAATTAAACAAGTTCTGAGAAGACCTCTAGGACGCTTGAGCAGGGAGGTTGGGCCAGGTGACTCCACTGTGATCCCTTCCAACCTGACTCATTCTGTGAAGACATTGGGCCCTGCACTCAGCAAGAGAAGGCAGAGCCAGGAAAAGCTGTACCTGGAATAAAGTACAGACATTAATCCGTGTACAAAGCAAGTGATTGTGGTTTGCTGCTCTCTCTGCTCTCCCCTCCATCTGGAGTGTCCCCCTTTCCCTTAGCACCCTCTTCCTCAGACCAAGAAAGCAGCAGCTCAAAGGACAGCAGTTCATATCTGAATCACCCAAAACACACCCAGGGACAGTGTGCAGCGGGTGTTGTTCACTCCTCTGAGAGGCCAGACCAGCGACAAACCAAAACCAAATGCAATGCTCCTCTTTCAGATTTTCATTTCCCACACACACCCAATTAAACAGAGCTGTGTACATTAATCAAATTAGGTGGGGAGGAAGAAAGACAGATTGTTATTTTTAAATCCTTGGAAGATGTTTGGGAATGAGAGGTCATAAAAGTAAAGAGGGAGGTCAATAAATAGAAAGGAGAAAATTATTTTTACCCATTGCAGATAAGGTATTTTTAGAGCAATCACCTGAAGGCTCCCTGAACTACACAGAGTGATAAGCACAGCTCACATTGGCAGCTTCAGCCCGGCTCAGACCCACCTTCCCTGGCTTCTTTAAAGTGACTTTTCAGTGTAATGACTTTTTCTTTTCCTTTTTTTCTCCCACCTCCAGTCATTCCTGCTCTCACTGAGGCACCTCAGAAAGTCTGATGCTTGTATGGACATTTGAGGAGATCTCCAGTTGTTGCTAAGTAGGTATTTTTCCTCCTCTTTGATTTGTTTTCCATCCTTTTCTTTTTTTTGTTCTCCTTTCTCCTTCACAGGAGATGGAAGGATGACGAGCCGAGCTTCCCCAGGCCAGCATGTTGGAAAAGAAACCAGAGGCTGACTTCCCGGGGGCCAGGAGGACACACCTTTGGCTGGAACATCATGGACAGGGGTGTCACTTGTGGGGCAGGAGCAGTGACTCCATCAGAGCTCTGCCACCAACCTTCAGTCTAAGGCAGCAGATCCAGGCAGAGCTGCTTGAGGGGCCTGGGTGTGTTTGCCCGTGGTGGGAGAGTGGGACATCACTGGATCTTTAATTTTCTTTTTGCACACTCTCCCACACAGCTTCACCAATTATCCGTGTCACACCTTGTCAGCAAGGAGATGGGATCAATACCATCGTTTTTCATAGTCTGGACAACAGTCCAGGCAAATTTAAGTGTAGGAAAACAACTTTGGATCAGGATAATTTTAGGACAGGCCTCACACAGACATTCCCCTCTAATGCTGCAGAAAAAAGCCTGGGATGCACTGACTCTACTGTGTATAAAACACTTTTTTTGGCTCTCTACTCTTGTAGAAAGGGCCAGATCTTCAAAATAATTCAGCATAAACCACACTGTGCTGTATCATGTAAGCTGTGAATTTAAAACAGATATTTTCAAAGGTAAGGGAAGATGTCCCAGTGTCCTCCTCAACCTGAATTAGCATTTTTCCTGCCAGGCTGCCAAGCTTCTGAATGTGTCAATATGTTGACATGTTGCCATAGTTTGGGGAAAACAATTGTTTTTGAGCCATCTTCCCATCTGCTGTGTGAATTTGATTGTCTTCTTGCACCCTGCTGGCCGCTTCACTGAGAGCCATGGTGCTTCTGCCTTCATGGTTTTCTAGAGTAAGGGCAAGGAAAAGGAATTTTCTCTCTTTCAGGGATAAAAGCAAAGCATAGAAGATGGCAAAAGATAAATATTTGACTTTGAAACGTGAAAAAAAGGAGAGGAAGAGCAGCATCATGGGAATAAATCTCTCGGGGTGTCCTGCAGTCTGGATGTACATTTGTATTGCTAAGATAGGAGCCGGGGATGTGGTGTGTAAAGATGTGGGTTTTACAAGAAAATAGAATCAGTTAGGAGACCTCTGGGAAATCGCAGAATGTGTGTACACTTTATGGTTGGTCTAAAATTAAATGTTTTTTTTTTTTCCCTTCAAGATATTGATCCTTGTTCTTTTATTATTATTTATTATTATCATTTCTTTTTTTTCTCTCTCCTTTGATTATCCATGTCCTGGTCCTTCTGGTCCCTTGTTTGAATTGGGCCTATTTAGGTGAAACAGGCTGATAACTCTCATCTCTTCTCTCTTATGCTCTGAATAATTAAAGGTGTCCCAGGAAATCTGGCCTTCAGTAGAAATTTTGTGAAGGTTTTGAAAGATTTTCTTAGAAAACACTTGGATCCTGCACAATTATCGGTTCTGAAAGGTGCTTTGCCCACCCCCTCCTGTGGAAGGGCTATTGATCATCTCACAAAAGCAAGGCAGGTACTCACAGAGAGAAGAGTTGAGGTTTGGTTGCCTTTTCAACATCAATGATAAAATTGCATCTAATGTTCACCTCATTCACCTTAACTCCAGTGGTCTGCACTAATTAAGGTGGAGCAAGCAGTGCTGGTTAATAAAGAACACTGTAATTCAGCTTGTGCTGGGCAGTGATTGCGACAAGAGGAAAAACTCAATAACTGATTTAAAAGATGGGCTTTGATTACCAGAAATATCTGGGGCTTTTGTTCCCTGATTGCAGAGCTCACACTGCAAAACCCTGCCACCATCAATGGCTCTAATGTGACACTCAAAATACCTTCTCTACCTTTCAAGCTGGGCTGCAACTTGTCGAGTTGTGCTTTAAAATATTGTAGATGATCCTCACAATTCTGTCCCCTATTTTGAAAAAACACTCTTCTGTTTGGCCATATGTGCCACCATCCTGCTCCCAGGTCCTATATCCAGAGCCATCACATCCCACACAGTAGCCAGCTCCTTTTGGAGCAGCCACCTTGTTCCCTCCAAGTTCCACACTGCTGTAGTTTACAGGAAATTTTGCTCTGGGTCTATTTTGGATATCCATATGTCTGCCAGGTTTGGTTCTCTCTATCCTGCACAGTTCTTCCCCACTGTCGGAACAGACTGTGCTCCTTCCTTCCCACCACAACCAGCTATCCCCGAGACGTGTCCTCCGTGCTGTGCCAGCAGGGCTGGGACACAACCCTGCTACCCCCACTGCTCTGAGGTGAAAAAATACGCACTCAAAATCATTTTCTAGAGCAGTGGAAGCCCAAGGGCAAGAACCAGATCAGGTGTGGTGTGATGTATTGCCCTCATGGCTAATTCCGTCTCTGGAGCATTGGCCATGGAAATGTGCGATGGGGACCAGCTTTTGCAGACTGCCTGATTATCAGGGTGGGAGTTGGAAATATATAAAGCAACCCCATGGGGTTTTCACCCCCTATCCCTGTCTGGAGCAGCACATTCCAGCTGTGTAGACAGGAGACAGAGCAATCAAGAATCACTCCTTCCCCGAAACCTCTCAGGAGCACTAAGAAAGGTCTACATGTACTCAGTGAGACCAAGTTTTCACACCCCATTAGCCCAGATGGGATGAACTTCACTTCTCATAACCAGCTCTGCTGACAGAGCTGACCAATTCATTTTTCCCCAGCTGAACAGTTTTCTCCTACAGAAATGCAAATTCAGCAAAATATCATTTTTGTTGACATTTGTAATGGGAAATTATTGAAACACTTCATTTCCAGTTTAGCATTTGGCTGGCTCTGTTTCATCTGCTGTGAAGTAATCAAAACCCAGCAGAGAAGCCCTTGCCTCTTAAATCATTCACCAAAGGTTCCCTTCAAGAAGCCCGTCCTGAGATTCCTGAGATGAATATGATGGGAGGTTGCCTTTTACCCAAAACTTTGAGAATTCTGCTCTCCATTTAACTTTAGAACTTCCCTTCTTGGAATGAAACGATTGTTCCAGAAAGCTGCATTTCTAGGGAGAAAATGTGCCTTGCAGCAGCTGAATCACAGAAAGGATGGTTTGACTCAAGGCTTTTAAAGAATTAACAGTTGCCACAACAGGACTCCCTCTTATGCAGCCAAGGCGGTGCAGAGAGGAGTTGGTACAGGGAGTCCTGCGTGGTTCAGGCTTTTTATAGTGACAGATTTCTTTGCATAATGTATTTTGGGTGAAGCTTCGGGTTTATTTTGTACTTATCTGATGACAGAAAAGTATATATTAAGTCTTTTAAAGAAAAAAAAAAAGGAAAAGAAAGGTTTCTTAATCAGCTTATTACAGCCTTCCATGTCTAATAAAGCACTTACATGGCAGTAAACCTGGAATCCTACAGGAGTTTGCTGTAAAGTGACAGATTCAGGTCAGAGCTGTTCATGAGCAGCCAGATTGATTTGTGATGCATAACGATGGGAGAAATGGCATTATTGTTTTACAGGAGAGCACAGGAAGTTAGAATATGCCAGGGCCATTAGAACAGCTGGGTGCCCTGGTCTGAAATACCTTGCCTCTGGCCAGTGCCTGATACTTCAAATAAATTGGAGCTATTCCACAACTGGTGAATGAAGTAGTCACAGTAGATGTGGGTTTGGCTCCTTAGCTCCCTTCACCCTGGCAACAAACCCTAAAAGTCCCTGTTAACTCTTGCTCCTGCAGGTACAGATTTTGAAAACCGCAGACATGGGATGGGTACAACCAGAACTGGCGGCAAGAGATCAATTTTTAGATTTTCCTTCCCTTTTCCTCTGTCACTGCCTAACTCTGCGACCATGGGCAACTCTTTCAACATCTACTTCTGCCCTCTTTCTTGTTTTAAACAAATCCTTTTTGGCACAAGTTTGTCCTGTCTGTGTCATCTGGTTGGCTTTTATGTTATTTCTTGTTCTGAATTTGTTGGCCTTTATTTTTATTAACTGGATCCTGTAATAAATGTACAAGTAATGCTGACCTGAAGGAAATGCTGCTCACTCTATAAAGATATCAGAGAGGTATAAAAACACTTTCTGAATGGAATTATACTGAAATGGTAAAAGCAATGGCTCCTGTCCAGCATTTCCAGGGGCAGCAAAAAACCACCCTAAAACACAGATGAAGGACTGGTCCACCTTTATGGGACTGACCCTTGAAAACCCACTGGGAACTTCAGATGGTGCTACATGCATCTCCCTCTTAATTAGTGCACTTCTGAGAGACTTTGTGACACCAGATCTCCTTTTTTTTCCATCTCAGTAAAATGCCAGCTCCTCTGGGGTCTTGGTGGGCAACTGAGGTCCCACAGTGCTACATCAGCTATATTAATTCTCATTAAGAAATGATGCAATCAGTGCTCATTTGGACACATACTGTGCCCCTCACTGGCTGCTGGGTGCACTGTGATTTTCATCTTGGGCTCAAATTTAAAGAACACTTTCCATCTCAGCCACCCAGGCTCACCTCACCTCACCCAACCAGCTGCTGAGATGAACAAAGTAATTCAGGCTGGCAAGTTGGAGTTTTGATCTTGGGGCTCCTGGGCCTTTACAGCCCTGGGATCTGGGATTCTCCCTGCACATTACCAGTTATTGAGAACTCTGAATTCCAGCCAAAATAATTTATGGGCATTATCTTAACTCTGAGGGGTTTGAACAGTCCCTTTGACTTTCATGCATCTGCCACACACATTCAGACCCCCAGTGCTGCAACCCATTGTGCTCAGCACCCTGCAGGACTGAGCCCTTCACTAATCCTCCTAAATCCAAGTCTATTGACTTTCAAAACAACCCGCCAGGGTTCCTTATCTACATTTCCTGAACAAGCTGCTTGCTTAAGCTGAGCTTTTTTGCATTAGTCTTCAACCAGAGTTGATTTTGAGCAATGAACATGATTAGATTGTCATATCAAGAGGGAATGAAAGTCTGGAGATAGTTCACAAGTATCCTGGAGTGAGGCGGGAGTGATCTACCTTAACTGAGCAGCTTGTAAAAACAAAAAAGGTCAGAATTAGTGTCTAAATCCAACTCAGGCAATATCCAGGTTTTTCTTTCTCATCCTGGAATGAATCTTAACAGAACCCTGAGTCTAAATGTCTCAGGGAAGTTTGAAAGCCAGATCTCAGCCCTTAGATGCCTGACATTTCTAGAATATGGTCGTGTCACCACATGGCAGAATAAGATTCAGTCCTAAACTACGGCACAGCCGCACCAAGGGGGAGATGCTGAATGAGGTCAAGGAGCCTGCTCCAGAAAACAGGCTGAAATAAGGATTGCTTCATCGCCAGGAAATTTCTATTATGGGGGTCACTTTACCCCAAAATCAGGTGAAGACTGTCCTTTCAGGCTGGACCTGAGCATTTGGGATGTCAGAAGTCTGAAACAAAATCCACATCGTGGCAGCACAGCATCGTACATCTTTCAAGGTCACTGTCACTGCCTGTGTGAGTGGGGCACTCAGACCCCAGGAACTGGCTGTGGAAATAAAGCACACCTGGAATAACCATTCCCACGCTGACATTCTCCTCGTCTTCATACAAAGGTCAGGCTTAGGCCTGAGACTCCAGAGAGACTCTGGTACAGTTCTGTGCAGGCTTTGCCAGAGCAAGTCACTCTTTGTCCATTTTGGACTTCTTTTTCCCACCTATAAAATCAGAGTAGTCCTAAACTGACCATGTCTGTATAAGTGGCAACCTTGTATTAATTCAGTGTATGCCCAGGAATAAACACAATGAGACTTGGATTGTCACTGAGACCTCAAAATGTAGATTAATAGATAAATTAATAGATGTCTGTTAATAAGTTAAAAGATAACAACATACACATATCAAAACTTAACAAAAACCTGCCTGTAGAAACACAGAAGGTGTAATTGTGGTTCTGTCCTTCTGATGTCACATTCAGCCTCTTGGCTTCCTCACCTGAATTCAGCAGCACCACAATCCAGGTGTTCTTTCCTCTATTCCTGGCAGCAGCTTTGAGAACTCCTGACCTTCAGCTCCCCTTGGCACACCCTGTTTGAGGAGATGTGTGAGCATCTCAGAAAATCACCCCAGCTGAACTCCTCTTTCCTATTTAGACAAATCTATGTTCTAGGTGACGTGACTGACAGTATTAAAACACAGGGCTAACCCAGAGTCTCAAAAAATAATATCCATCCCACATATGTCAGTCAAGAAATATTGACTTCAAACTATCCTTTTATACCTAAAATTTCAGCCAAAATTATTCAGTTGGACATTTTCTACTGGAAGCTGTTGTGTAGTTAAAAATTAAGGTATCTCACAGCGATTTATCACTGGCAAAAACATCCCTAATAAACAAAATGAGTTGGTGTGCTTTTCCCATTTCATTTTGCTTTTTTTGCTCAGTTTGATTTAGTTGACTTTTTCATCATTAAAATATTATTTTAAGCCATGCTTGCATGATGTGTGTTATATATAATTTCTAATGGGCTTTGTTCATCACCGAGCCAAAACTGAAACAAGGAGGTGATGAGAGACAAGATGGGCTGGGGGAGTGAAAGGAGTCCTCCCTGAGCACTGAGGTCAGTAATCCAATTTCTTTTGTGCCTGCCTGTATCTTTTCAGGGGTCACCTCACCAGATCTCGCTCCTCCACAGATTCTGCTGCCGTGGTGATTTTTTCCAGCAATAACTTTCGTAGTTCTCCTGGGGAGGAACCCATGGTCTGGTTTTTTTTAGCTCTCTACACAAGGTCAAATTTCCTTCTTGGCTTAAAAGCAGGTGCTGGAGGTCGACAGGAACCACCTGGAGATTGCACTGCTCTACAGATAAATGCTCAGGATGGGTACACAAAGATGGGTAACAGTACCTGGGTCTGTTCCTGAAGATGTCTTTAATATCCAAGGAGCAGAGACTTGGATAATTTGCCTTTTTTTTGTTGTTACACTGAAGGAAGGTTTGGTTGAACAATGCATTTGTACAAAGCACCCATCCTGTGCCAGTTAAAAATTCAGGAAGAAGGACTGAAGTCCTTCTAAAAGTCCTTCTATAAAAGCCGACAAGGCTTTTATATAGTATTTTAGTCCTCACTGATTTCCATATTTATTTAATTCACAGATGAATAATAATTCTGGTGACACTAGGAGAAGATTTAGATAAAGGCAAAGAAATTGTGGGGGTGAGATAATTGATATGTAGATTCTTGGACAAGAAGTCTATAATCTGACTGGCTCCAACTGGGTTAATCTATGATTTCAAATTTTCCAAGGTAGAAAGAACATGGAAGTGTCTCCCCCGTGACCTCCTTATGCCTTGTCTGCTGTGTCTCCCTTCAGCCTCTCCCCAACACGCACACCACAGACCATCCTCCTGTGTCTCTGCTCTCAGACCTGCAGCACCTCCTCCTTGTGCCATTTCTTCCCTTCAGTGAGGGTAAATTCCTCAAGGAAAGTGCTTTAGGAGACAGAGCACAGAGCTGGGTTTGGCACCCAGCACGTCTCCTGCAGCACTGGGACTGAGCAGCCAGGCTGGGGATCTTGCTACACCCTTGTGCAGAAGGCACCATCTGCCAAATGTCCTCCTGAGCCGTGTTTTAGCAAGTGGGCTAAAGAGCTAAAAAGAACATCCCACCCATGGCGGCTGAAGTCCATCACAGCTTGCTTGCAGGATTCTGGCTCCAAAGGGAGGCTGGGCAAGTGGCCAAGAAGCCTCTCTTACTTGCCCATGTTTCTCTTTGGGGAAAGAGATTCCTGGTTTAGCATGGCCTGAGACAGCTTTAGGGAGCAGGATGGCTTTAGGGAGCATTGGAGTTCCCTCATCCCAGGTGCAGCCCACCCAAGAGGACACAAACCCCATTAGTCTGATTTGCCAGGGCCTTGGGGCTGGTCTTGATTTCTTTGAGGTCACTGGCATAAGCCTTGTCATCTCAAAAAGCTGCAGATCTCTTGTGGTATTTTATGCAAGAGCAGCCAGGCTTCCAGGGAAGAAGGGAAGGGAAGGGAAGGGAAGGGAAGGGAAGGGGCAAGAAAAAGGGGAAATTATCTCCATCCTTTATTTATTCCTCTGCTTTCTGCTCTTGTTGCCCCCTCCCCTTTCTTGTCCACCTACTTCTCATCCCTCCAAGAGGACATTTCTGCTCCAGAATGTGGTTGCTCCTGGAGTTGTGCAGGGGGGTCACTGGGCCTGACTGGGGGGTCTCTGAGGATGTGCCCTTTGCCTTTGAGGAGGCCAAATCTGCTGAGGTCCAGATTCTTCCTGATGATTCCATGTGATAGCTAGTAATGGCCTCCCCACGTTTCCGTGGCAACTCCACGCTGTGCTCTTAGCCCTGATCCACATGGACATTCTGCACACTCTTGAAGCCATAGCATCAGCATGTTAATAAGACTTGCTGACGTCTTTTGCTTTCTGCCACACCGGCTGGTGAGCCTAAATTTGAATAATTTAAAAAGAGCAGATTTCTTGGGAAGCTCCCAATGCATTTCTGTCACGTGACTGGAGGAAAATGGTCCCAGAAGTCTTCCGCATCTGAAGGGAAGTGGGACTCTGCCCTACCTTCTGCTTTTTCCATGCTTTGGCTTTGGGACACCTGGCACTGGCTTTTCTTTTATTTCTCTGGGTTATTTTGAAGCTCCAGCTTTCATGTAGTCCCTAACTTAATGACAGCAAGGGACAAGTATCTGCCCTGAATTGGTAGGAGCATCTCTCTATTAGCTGAGCTGGACAATCTGATTAATTGCTCCCTAACTCCTTCTTGTGCCACGGAAGGAAGCTGGGTTTTGTTCTCATACAGTCAGAGAATGGCTACTCTGATTTGAGAGTACGAACATCCCTTTTATCACTAAACTCTACAACAACACCCACTGATCATGCAGGTTAGTGGGTTGAGTTTTATGGTGAAAGTGTTCTCCTGGCCTCAAATAATCCTGCTCTGTTAATTACCCTCCATTCCAGTCAAACACATTTTTATGACCTTCATTTCCTCAGGAGCCCAGTAACCCCACTGTAGCACTGGGGTGGCCTCTCTGGGAGATCTGAACTGCTTTCTCTTGCTGAGACAGATGTCAGATGCCTCCACATCTCCTATTGCCTGCAGAACAAATTCCCTAAACCAAACCTGGGAGATGTTTCTGGATCTGGCTGTCACAGACTGCCCCTTACCTGGGGAAGGGCTTTTGGGACTGAGCAGCAGAAGCAGAGCATGTGCCCTGTTTAATTTATTTCCTAGCATCAAAAGCATCATCCAGGCCACATTTGATTGGCTTGTTTGGGTTTTTTTCATTTTCTCAGTGACATAAGCTTTGAGCCCAAAATGGTGGTTGAGCTGCCAAATAGCTTCATCTTCCGTGCCTTGAAGGACATGGGAGTTTATTCTTGGCATTTTTGCTGCATTCCTTCACAAAATTTCATGTAACCATGTTGGAACGTGGCTCCACTTTGTGGAGTTGATGTGCCATCATACTCAGGTGCACCATCAGGTACTCCCAAGGTGAGTTCCACATGCTGAACATGTGTATGCCAAAATTCCTGTCCTCTTCCTGCACTGTTTCCCTACGCTCCAGCTTCCCCCTTCCCAGCCATGATGGGAATGTTACCTCACGTGCCTCTCTCAGCTCCACACCATCCACTTGGTTCTGGATGGGCCAGCCAGGATTTAATGTTGTGTTGGCACCCAAAACCTTGCTTAAGGTTTATGGAGTTGCCCTCGTTGCTGAAGGCAGTAAATGCTGGGGGCTGCTCATCCCAAGGCATCATTAAAGATACATGAGGGCAATTGATTTGATCCCTACCAGTTCCACAAACACCAGGCGAGATTTAGGTAATGTGCTGCTAGTAACCCATGAGATCTGAGATTTAATTGCAGCTTCTTTGTCTTCTACTCACTAGACCTGGATTCTTATCTCAAAGGACAGGAATTTATCGAATTAATTTCACTCAGTGTTGGCACGGTCACTATTCCCAGCCATGAGCAAATCCCATCATTGCATGCAGGCTGCAGCTCAGGCTGCTCAGAAGCAGCAGTCAGTATTTTTAGAGCTATAACCATAGCTCTTTCCAGTGTCAGCTCTTTGGGTCATACATGTAATTTAAACAGTACATTTCTATTCCCTGCTTAGATGGATGTAACTGTCAGGAACACTATTTCTACTGATAATTACAAATTTGACATTCATTTCCCATGAATACTCACTACTATTTGCTTAAAACTCACCTCCATGCATACGATTGCTGCCAAATGTTCTCTTATCAGAAAGCTGAGGCAGAAATGTCACATCTATAAAGAACACTCTTGGAATGGTGGGGTCTAATATGATTTTCTGCTACACAAAGCAAAGACCAAGCAAATGAAAAACAAACACTAGGAAAAATGGGCAACCTGAGGCCTCTTGTGTGGGCTGCCCAGGGGAGGGAGAGATCTTGATACAAGGTAGAGAAAAAAAGCTACTACTAAAGGAAATGTCCCTAAAAACATCTTTGCTGTTTAATTTACACAGCTCTTCTTCCGATACCCATCCTTCAATAGACAGACTTTTTTGACTAATCCCCCTTTTTGGAGTTTTACTGATTACCCAGATTACTTCTCTTATGCCCTCAATTGGTAGCTCAGCAGGAGAGTTCAGTGAATGTATATTTTCCTTAAGGCACCCAGTTCCTTCTCAGGAAATTTGGATGAGATCAACCTAAGTCATACGAATTAAACCTGAAGCCAGCCTCAACTGCCCAAGTCCCTGGTGTCCCATGACAAACACCACAATGCATTCACGTCTTCCCAGAACTGATGTTACTCTTGGAATCTCAGCCAAAGTCTTCAAATAAAGTCAAAATTCCTACAAGACTATTTTGAGCTCAGTTGAGTCAACATGTTAAATCTTGAGCCAAACCTGAATCTTGGTCTTTGGATCAGGACTGTGCCCCTTGCTCAGACCTGTTTTCCCCAGGATGCTCCTCCAGCTCTGGAAGCCATCAGGATCAGAGATTTATTTCTCCCTTTCAGGAGGGCAGGAATTCAATCTCTCACTAGCACTTCTCAATCAACTTTAAAAAAAACTGTGAAATTAAGAGAAACACCTCACTACTCACCTCCCACAGTGTTCAGGCTTCATCACCCAGCTCAGCTGATCCTACATTCACACACTCCATTCAACATCCTATTTTTTGTTTAAATCCAAACACATGTCCACACACATTCCAAAAAATTTTACCCACCTTTTGGTTATTTTAGTATTTTTTTGATAAGTCAATTCTTTTTAATTTGGCTTTATCCTTGCAAACTCAGGGTAGGTTTGGTTGTTGTGCTCTTCCCTCCCACCCTTCCCTTTTACTAATTTTGCATATATTTTCATAAAATGTTCTCATATATTTGCTGTATTTTTTTTTTTTTTGTGGACAAAGTGTAAGTGAGACAAGGATATTATTCACAGCCACAGAAACATAAGAAAGTAAAAAGGATTTTTTCTTTTCCCAATGAACAAAAATGACCTATGAACCCTTCAGTGTCTCCAGGTTTCCTTGGAAATGTATTCCCTTGCATTGTGCTTTAGTTTTTGTGGTGATGAGGGTTACCCAGCGCTACTGGAAAACCCAGCACCTGAGGCAGAAAGACAAACTCAGCTTTGTCTTTATGATTTTGGCTTTCTCTGCTCTAGGGACTTTGTAGAAGGGCCTTAAAGATGAGTGAGTGAAGATTTTCAGGCGCTGCTCCTCCTCTGGCACCACTGAAGGCAACACCAGCCCGATGCAGGGCACAAACTGCAGGTCAGCTAAACAACCCAACACATCCCATTTTCCAGCATCTGCTGAGCCTCTACCTCTGGTGAAACGTCTTCCCAGATGGAAATCCCAAAATGAGGACACCTGAGCCCTTCACCCACCCTCCACCGCTTCTGTGTGGTCTCACCAAGGAGGCATCAGTTTTACTCCCCAAGGGCTGCCATCCCCTCCTGTCCTCCAGCAAAGCTCAGCACAGGCTGTGGGAATAACTCAATATAAAGCTGGCATAAATCTCAACAGAAGAAATATCTTTTATCTTTAACCATTTACTCCCACTATAGGAATAATGGTAGCTCTTTTACATTTACATATAACTCTTGTTTGTTTGCTTTGATTTTTTTTTTTTTATGTCTCTTTGTCTTGGCACCTGCATAGCAGAAAACTTGACAGTTCAGTACAGAAGTTTGCCCCTCTCTCTGCTCCTCCCTTTATTTCCTCTGCTGCCCCTGAGGACTCGCAAGCAACACCCCCAAGGTCAAGAGAGAGTATGGTGTTACCCTTTTATGACGGATTATAGAAATAACAAACATGCCTGACAGTTTTATACAGCTGCTAGAACGGGTTTAGTTTTCAACAAATGAAGAATTTCCTCTTTTTTTTTCCTCTTTTGTATATTAATTACATTTTACAAATCTTATTTTTCCCCTTTTCTTTTCTTTCCTTTCCCCCCACTTTTCCTTCTTCCCCTCTACTTTTTTTCCTCTTTTTTTTTGGTTTTTTTTTGGTTTTTTTGTTTGTTTGTTTGTTTGTTTTGTTTTATTTTTTTTTATACAGCAAAAAGATCAATCACCAAGGTGTCCATTGCTAAGTCCAGGGTTAGCAGAGTTTGGCTGTCATCTGGTCAGACTGTTTGAGGATCTCGGTGTTGTACAGGTCCAGTGCGTGGTTCACTCGGATGATCTCACTGTTGGTGAGCTTCAGGCGGTGCTTGAGCATACAAGAGAACAGATCCAGCTGGGGCTTCCCCGGGGCCACTGGAGGTGCCAGGCGGTTGATTCGGTCCCGAATATCCAGCAGCAAGAGCATGACGGAGGAGGAGGAGTAGAACTGCCCGCCCTGCGTGTAGGACTGGTTGACCTGCTGCACTGCGCTGCGCAGGAGGTCGGCGTTGAAGCGCAGGCTGTAGCCGTAGACCTGCACGTCTGAGATCTTGATGTAGAACTGGCGCTTGGTGGGGTCGGAAAGGTCCACGGGCCCTTGGCCAGTCTCGTTGCGCAGGAGGGAGGGCAGCCGAGTCCGGCTGCGTAGGTAGATGTGGACGGTCTCAAAAAAGGTTTTCCACCTGTTGCCCAGCAGCAGGGTCCAGTTGTAGCACTGGCTGTTTTGGAGGCGGATTTTCTCCCAGCGCGGGTAGCCGTACTCCCCGAAAGGCATGTTCCAGCCCTCTGAGTGGCTCCCGCTGAACGGGTTGACGTAGACAAAGAACATGGGGTCTAGGCTGCTGTTGCGCATCTGGCAGATGCGCATGGAGATCCCGATCACCATGTGGATGAAGTCCATCCGGTTCTTGTTGCTCTTCAAGGTGAGGGACATGCGCTTGCGCCACCGCGGGTCGAAGAAGGTGTCCAGGCGGATCTCGTTGCTGATGAAAGTGGTGTGCACATACAGGCGAGAGTCCATCTTCTGCAGCAGGTACTTCAGCTCCAGGTCCTGGAAGTCCAAGTCCGTCTCAAAGCTGATGAACTGCTCGCTCCGCTCGGAGTCCACGTTCTGGGGCTCACAGCGGCCTCGGTAAAGCTTATAGCCCTTGTTGCACGAGCCGCAGAGGGAGATGTTGGCAAGGCTGCACATGGCACAGCTGTTGTTGCCCCCAATGATGCAGGGGATGGGGCGCTGGCACAGACTGGTGCCACCATGGCAAACGCAGCTCCGCTGGCTTTCCAGAAAGGTCCCCCAGAACCCATTCTCGTTGCAGTAGAGCAGGGACTGGACTCGGGTAAGCCATTCCTGTATCGTCCTGCAGGTGAGGAGAAGGAAGAATTAGCATGTGTAAGGCCTCACAGGGACTTGGTGTTGGCATCTTGCTGGAGCTACAGTGTTTTCAGGGATATATCTGAGGCAGAGCTCTCGGAACATCGATGCCCTGCCGAGGCATCTGGGAGCTATTCCAGTCTATTTCTAGACTGAATCTTTCATCTGCTGTTTACTCCTTTGGTGACGAGCAAAAGCCTTCTAAGAAATAGCTACCAGTTAGAAATGCTCATCTGATCTCTGTCTCTTCACTCTGCTCTAGGAGCCGAGACAGGCACGGTGTCCTGCCAAGGATCCCAGCAGTGCTACGGTGACATGGGAATGGAGCTGATGAAGCCATGCCAGAGGCTGTGGGGCTATCAGACATCACAAGGGCAGCAGAACTCCCAGGCGAGCAGGAGAAAACTGCTCTTCAGGTCATTGGCAATTGGCCCCATCCTCTAAAAAACAGACTCATAACAGGATAAGGCAAAGCACGCTGCAACTTCTGCTTATGGTGCAGAGCTCAGAACAGCAGAAAAAAGGGTGGAAGCCAGGATGCACAGAGACAAAGCTGCTAAAACTATTCCTCCTTAAACAAACCCAAAAGATTGCTGCTAATTAACCACCTCTTGCAGTCTCTCCCTTAAAATCAGCCCCACTCACCCACCCCTGAGCCCCACCACTCTCACAGCTGCTGTATCAGCACCTTCAACCCCATATCCTGCAGCCCTGGAACGACTCCTAGAAAATGACACTGCAACCCACATTCACTTTTTGCACAACCCACTCGCCATGTTGCCTTGTTTCCCCCTTTTCCCCCTTCCCACTGCCCCAGGAAAGCTGGGCACAGCGACTCCTTTCTCAGCAGCCCTCAGCAGAACTCTCTGTGCAGCCGCTGCTCCCTCCCCTCCGCCTTCCCCCTGGCTAATGAATACTTCATTGTCTCCTCTGGGCAAAAAGTTCTTGGTAGTGCTGCAGTGAGAGGACTGGCTAATGACAAATTAGGATTCAGCCCCTGTAGAACGGGAGGAGTGATTATGGACAGAGGCTCTCAGAGCTGGATTAGTGAAATTCATGGCACCTGCATCGCCTGACCTCCGAATAATCATTAAGCTGTAGGCTGTATCAAAGAAGGCATTAAATGATACAGCAGCAAAGAACAGCAAGATGATTAGGGGGAGGGAGAGAGCGGAGGGATGAGAGTGTAAAACAGAGGAAAGTGCTGGAAGGAAAGAAATAATCAAGGACCAGAAGCAGAAAAGTTGGGAAAGAAAGAGAGGAAAATGTGCAGGTAAAAGGGAAAAAGAGAGAAACACAGTAGGCAGGAGTAACAGGGGTGGAGAAAGGGAAAAACAGTAACACCAACAACTGAAAGAGAACAGGCAGGAATGAAAAGCAGGAAGAAAAGGAGTGAAAAGAAAGGGGGAAAAAAGGATGAGGAAAAAAGGAAAGGCATTAGAAGAAAAATTCTGAAGTGTTGGATGGGGGAACAGACAATTTTCACATTCTTCCTGTGGTACAGGGCTGCCAGGGTCTCTTTCCCCTGTTCCCAGCCAAGAGGAGCTCTTCAGCTGGTGGAAGGGACAAGGTTGGCTGGGGAGCTTGGGAGCAAGGCAGAGACCTCCATAAATATCTGCTGTAGAGGGAGACAGTGACAGCCCAGGTCCCTCGAAAAAGTGCACAGGGCTCCTCCTGATTCCTGGGACAGCTCTGCCTCGGAGGGAGGGGACAGCACAGCGCAGTGTGGCTGCAAAACACAGCCACAAGCTGACAGCAACAAGAATTTTCAAACCATCCCAGGGGGCTGAGGCTGCCTTCTGCTCACAGGTGAATTTTTGCTCCCTTTTCAGCAATACAAATATGTTTTCGCCCATCTGAAGCCTTGTGCTTCCTGTTTGGAAAGCCAGTCAAATGCACCTGGATTTGTGCAGTGCTGGATTGATGCTTTACACTGGTTTTAGGTGCTGATAATGCCCCTGAGTTCCAGAGCAGCGATAGGGGATACACATCATAAAGTCACGCCAAGACGCTGGGCCAAGGACTGCCAGCCCATAGCAGGGGACACAGTATAAATTAGAGGCAGGTGACCACATTCTGTCCATTTTGGGTGTGTTCTGTCTTAGGAAAAAATCACTGGACAGTTCTGTCCTTCTTTATACCAGCAGCCAGCAGAATAAAATGGGAAAGAAACCTCAGCTGATATCTTGCAATGGACACCAGTAAATTTCCTGTTCCCCAGATGAACTTTGTGGAGGAAGGATGCGAGGTTGTTTTTTGTTGTGTGCGTATGTCTCAGCTTTCAGCAAAGATACAAGCAGGACTAAAAAAAAACAAGAAGAAAATGAAACAGGAGACTACCCACCATCTGGTGATGGCAGCAATAAAGGATGTAATTAAATGAAAATCCAGAATCCAGGGCAGAGCTGGGCATCGACTACAAACATGACAATGTGAAGTGTGAGAGAGTGAGAGAGAAGAAAAGTGGTATAAATTACCCCATTTTTCTTGCAACTGGGACAGGTTAAGAATATACACAGGACCAGCCAAAGCCCTTCAGCTGACAGAAGGTAACTTTTTAAAACACACCCCTCTGATGGCCCAGGCTCACAGCACTGTACCTAAGAGGTGTCAGAGAAGGAGGATGCTGGGAAGAGCCACTGTTTAACAGCTAAAATCCAGCACCAGAGTAGCTATTGATTTTCATTTAAAACTTTCCCAGGGAGGTGGTGGGAGTCCCCACCCCTGGAGGTGTCCAAGGAACGCCTGGATGTGGCACTCACTGCTCTGGTCTGGGTGACAAGATGGGGATCAAGCACAAGTTGGACTCACTGATCTTGGAGGCCATTTCCAACCTCAACGATTCCATGATTCTAAAGTGAAAATAAATATGCCATGCAGGCCAAGCTCTGAGTGAGAATTACTTTGCAGTGTTTTCTGACTGTTGCTCACTGGACACGTGGTTCCCTGGCAATGCTGGGAACAGGGAGCCAGACAGATTTTTCTTCTTATTTGCAAGGAAAAAAAGGCAGGGACTTAAAAAGTTTTCCTTTGCAAACTCATCTTTCACTTTCCAAGCAGCACTAGCCACTCTGGGGGTACTTTTGGGTTTTCTGTACAGAACAGTGAAGTAAAAAGTGCTATTTTTATTCTCAGCAGCTGTGAGATGTATTCTGGCTGGAGGCCAGAACATGTATAATCCCTCTCTCCATTGGATGTTATTTCTATTTTACATCCAGTGTTTTAAAATAAAACTACAGGTGATCATTCAACATCGAATCTTTACTAACTGAGGAGTGGTCTCCTTTTTAAACCAACAGACTTGCCTCTGTTTTAAACCTGCAAACTTTCCTGGGTTTTGACAAAAGAAGTACAGACCAAATATACCTCTATCTATCTATCTATCTATCTATCTATCTATCTATCTATCTATCTATCTATCTATCTATCTATATCTTTATCTATATTTTTATGTATCTCTCTCTCCTTAGCCACTGCGAAGGGTCATGGAGAATCAGCCTAATTGCCAGAATGCCTACTCTTCCTTTCTTACCTTCCTTTTGGAAACACCACCTCCTCCTTTCCCTGAGGACAATCAACAGCAATCTCATTTCTTTTTTTCACGTTGCCTTTGAATGTATAATGCAGGCTTACAATTATGTGTATTAAAGAGAGAGAGGCTTGCTCTTAATAGAACCTTGCCATCCTTTCACAGCCACTGGTATGCTTGATAAGCCTCTGTCACTCTGTACCGCAACAATTAGAAAATGAGAGTATTTCCCAGCTCTGTGAGGAGAAAGATGGGTTGTACCTCTTCCACTACAGAGCTCCTACCACGCTGCTCCCCTGCCTAGCTGCAGATGCAGAATGACAAACAAGAAAAGAAATGATAATACGCCTGCTGATGTTGACTTAAACAAATCAAGCACATCAGTCAGTTAAAAACCCAGCTGCCATCATCCATTCCATCCTCCTTCCCCCAGATTTCATTGTAGTAGTTGGAGGCTCCCTTTCTGCTTGGCTGGGTTTTTAAAATAGATGAGAAATGCTGAAGATGTATTTATCTAAATGTTTTGGAGCAACGTGGTTGGATGGAGATTTCCTCACTGCTGCTTCACTTTGTTGTCGTTGTTGTTGTGGCACAACTGAAAATCCCACACTGGACTTGCCTGTGGCTCCTCCAGCATCAGCCTGGTCAGAACAGCTCAGCCAGTTGGCAGGGATGGGCCAGGTTTAGGAAGCTCTCCAAAGACTTTATTTCATAATCTCTTACATTTAATAGATATTTCTCCTCATCCCTAGTAAGTCCATCAAATCTTTGTCCTGAAACATGAGATTTCTTGGTAATTAAAGAGGTGTTAAGCCCTGAAAGAGTTTTCTGAGCTGCACCGGCATGAAATGAAAGCGTGTTCAGCAGCCAGGGAGCTGGATGACAGCAGTAGACAGCAGTCAATCTGTCAATTTTTCTTTTGAAACTGAATATTTATGGAACAAAGGAAGTGGACAAACAGCTTCTCTTCAAATATTAACTTGGCCTGACCCTTCCAAGAGAAGCATGGAAGAAAAGGTACTCAGACTCATTTTTTTCCCTCAGATTTTCAGTATTCCTTCATTCCAGACAATGTAGAAAGACACAGCAAGAGATGTTTATTAAAACCCAGAAATGCAAGTCTCCAAAAATGACTTGAAGCAAACTCAGCTACAGGTTAGAGCTGAAAGGAGCCAGCAGGAGGGGATTATTAGATATCAATAGTTGCTGTAGCAGTAATGGAAAATCTGCTCTCTCCATCTGCAATAACCTTGCAAGGCTTCTGCTCAGTGAGGTTTTACAGGTTCACTCTGCCTCTCACAGCAGAAATGTGATGTATTCCAAGTGAAACTAAAGCTTCTCTTTCACTCTGGAGATATTGAGATATTGAGCACAATTCAAAAACGGGCTGAAGCACCTTGTGCTCCACGGGTCCCTTTACAGCAAGTGGAGGCTGAAAGTTTGGCTGTGGATCTTGAGGGAAAACCACAAAAAAGCAGCTTAGTCTGCAGAACAGACTAAACATATTCTCGCAGAACCTAAAGAATAAGTGATGCCCTTCCCCTGGGTAGATAAAACCACACAGAAGGGATGTGAGTGTAGTCAGGAATGTGACAAAAGTTACCTACGCCTCCAGGAATTTCAACCCACTCCCAGATTTTACCGTTTCCCCCAAACAGCCGTGCCAACACAACCTACATCCAAACACAGCCTGTTGGGATTAGGTCCAAGCCCGAGCTCAGCTCCACCAGCCCCCAGCCCAGCCCCCCTGTGCCCGAGGAAGGACGGAGGTACCTCTCCCTAGGCAGCTGGTGGTTAGGATTGTGCCGACACCGGACACTGAGGCCAAAGAGTTTGCGGGCAGTGCGCTGGATCTTCTGGCGCTGGGCTTCCAGCGAGCTCTGCAGCAGCTTGTAGCGGTTCTGCAGGTCCCAGTCATTCCCCCAGTGCTGGTGGATGCTCCCAATGGTCAGGAAGTGGTTGCTAGGTAGCCTTTTCATGAAGGATTTAAACTCATCTGGAACACACACAAGAAATGGGGAGAAATATGGAGGTTTCAGAGCTGTAACGAAGTTACAAAGCTTTTCATTAGCTGGGTGGAGAAAGAGCGGTGATGGACGAGGCCGTCAGCACCGCCGGAGGAAGGTGATGTCCATTAACTCACTGTTCTGTCACTCTGCCCCAGGAAGCCACTAATTCCACGGCTGTTGCTGCTCCCATATAGGAAAAAAACCCTGCAGTGAATATCAAGGTGAAACAACACAGTTAAAATGTACAGGGCAGAGAAAAAAAAAGAGAGAAATTCCCTGGAGCATGAGGTTATAGTCTAAGGGTTATAAACAAAAAGCTGGGAGTTGTAATCATTGTCAGTTAAAGAGTTCTCATTTACATTGTTTTTCAGCTGTTCCTGAAATGCTGTTTGTTGTTGAAGGCAAAGCATTTGGCTGTGTCATTAAAAAAAGGGGGAAAAAACAAAGCTTTAAAAATTCCCCAGAGGAAAGGTTTGGATGCTGTTAAAATGTCCTGCTTTCGCATTTTTTAAAAAGAGCATTCTGATTCTTTCCTCTCATTTAACTCCATTTGAAGTTAAATGAGTTGCATTTTGTAATGAGGAAAATAAAATAAGATAGTTTGCAGAGTTCAGGTGAGAACAAAAGGTGTCAATTTTAGCTAAAGGGAACAAATCCAATTGATCGAAAAATATATTGTTCAGTGTTGCTGTTTGTTGTGTTTGTTGTTTTTTGATCACTTTATTTCCATATTATTTTGTTTGATAATGAAAAAAACCCACCGTTATGCAGGGTTTGTTTGAGGGTTTTTTTCGTCACAATCAGAAATTCTGATACTGTTTCTGTTTATGATCACCCTTCCTTCCTCCCTGAGAAGGGTGGTTTGCTCAGACTCTGATTACCAGGCTGGGACATCCTCAGATGGGAAAAAAACCAGACGGTTCCAACTTTTTCGGGGAAAAATAACTCAATTTTTGGTGGTAGAAAACCATATTTAACAGAGTGAGACCTTGAGAAATGCAATGAGTGGGACAGTAAGAACTCCCTAAAATGCAATAACGACAAGAGCAATGTTTGGTACCAGGGGAGAAAAACCCCGTGTGTCAGCACAGGCTCGGGCACAACCAGCTGAGGAAGGTCCTGGGGGCTGAGGTGGGTTAACACTCTGTTCTCACCAGAAAAAAATGTCATACTGGGCTGAACCCAGCTGGTTGGGGAAGTTGATATTCCCCTTTTCTTGGCACTACTGAGGCTACACCCGGGGCACCCACCTAAAAGGGATGAACGGAGGGAGGGCAGAGCTGAGGGACTTAGGGACACTAAGATGCTCCAGGGCCTGAGCACAAGTTCTGCAGAGTCAGGTGTGGGGAGCTGCACTGGTTTCATTTGGTAAAGAGGAGGCCAAGGGATAAATAATTACAGCAGCAACTGCTCCAAAGGTTCTCACATTTATGAACAAAACTCTTCTTTTTAGAGACAGTTGCTATAACAAGGAGCAATACACAGTTTGCAGCTTGAGAAATTAAAATGATTTACTGAAAAATTTCATCACTTGGAGGTAATGCAGTGCTGGAACATGATCAGAGGTGTGTAAAAATCTCTCATTTTAGACTCTGATAGACAAAACCATGGCTGACCTGACCTAGTGCTGGCTATGGTCCTGCCTCTAGAGGGAGGCTGGACTAGACCCCTGCCATAAACTTCTCAAACAAGACAACAGGAAGTACAGCCATCTTTTCCTGTACATTATCTGCATTATTTCTGATCCTTTCCCAATCCTTTTTTTTTTTTTTTAATTCCTTCATCCTATTTTCAGAAGGAAAAGAGGACAAAAGCAAAGGAAAAAAAGTCAGAAAAGGAGAGCTCGTAAAGGCTGACATCTTTTCAAATAAAAAGAAATAATCCACAGAATTAGTGGAGAAAATCAGACCAGATAATTTACATCCTATAGTACAAAGTTAAAGATATTTGCATAACAGATTTCCTATTATTCATCAACTTGCAGTTCATGCTTAACTGCCTAACAAAGGATATCTGTACATTAGTCAGTCCCATCCTGACATGGATGGTAAATGGATGTTCACATCCTACTCATCACATGGTGCAACTGAGCTCCTCATAAAAATAATCATCATCCCTGCACTACCAACATCCATGGGACATCTGCTTGTCTCCTTTCTCCCCCAAAGACAACTAAAAGATTTTTTTTTAAAGTCATCTCTCAGGTTTTCACTCTGTTTTTAATGCTGCTTCCAGTGCCCTTCTCCTCCCCAAACCCGACTCTGTGCTTTTCCGTGGGCCTCTGAATGTACCATCGTGTATAATTGCTTCTGTTGGCCATGCTGATTACTCCGGGTACCTTTCAGCAGTAAAAGCCTTGCATTTGCTTCCCGCCCCTTATAAATCAATTTCCTCAAAAGCCTGTTTGTGCAGGAGCCCAGGCTCTTTTCCCTCTGATGATGAATGTGCTACATTTTTCATCGAGACGGGTGAGGCAGGAATTTCAGTGCAGTGTGAACGTTTTGCTACCGCAGTGCAACGCTGGGGGAAAAACAAATGAGCAGCAAATCTGGCAAAATAAAAGCTGGATGGGGTTGTTTAAAATTAGGGTGATGAAGGAAAAAAAAGTACTTTAGAACCAACATAGTTTCTTCATTAATTATATTTATTTATAACTCTGCCTGGAAACCAACGGTATGGATGGGGATATTCATTATTTCTGGGAATAGTTCATTTTTAACCCTAAGAATTTCCAATTAATTAAAAATCTGTTTGCATTTATTGTTATTTTATTCCTTTGCACAGAAAACCTTGCTGATGGCTGGGACTATACCTCCCGTGATGCAGCTTGGCCCCTCTTTCTGCCGAGTCACCCTATCCCTAAGGCAGTCCCATGGCAATGACTCAGCATCACAAGTGGCACCACCGGGAATTGGCAGGTCAGACATCTCTTTCACAGATGAAGTTTTCCTTTTGCCAGTGTTAAAAAGAAAAAAAAATGCCATTTACATCAGAAGGCAATAGTCTTGAAGAAAATAAACAAATTAACAAATAAAACTCCACTCAACGACTTAATTAAAAGTTGGGGTTTTTTTAATCCACAATCACAGAATTTTTTGACCAGCCATTCTAAAATGCCAAGAATAAGGCAGTGCTATTTTTCTCAATTTACACACAAGCAGTGAAGCACAGGGCTAAAAAATCTCCTGAGCTGATTCAAAGCAGCTTCAGTTCACTGCAGCCTCCTTGACTTTGAAGATACTATTCCAAATCACACCAACTCTTGATTCACCCTGCATGATTTTTTCAGACTAACAGAGGATCCAACACAGACCAGAAGAAGAATACAAATGTTTTAGGCTCTCAGTAGCTTCCTGTGCAAAATGGTATTTGCTTTCAGAGCACTCCTGTGCCTTTCAGTCCACTTTATTGGAAAAGCCTTCAGATGTCATCAGAGATTTCTCCTCTGCTGTTCATAATGAAGAAAATCCTCTAGTTATTGGGAATATTTATTAAAACAAAGAAGCAAAACACTAATACTGCAGTCTTTTGTGGTAGCAACTTCCATCTCAAAGGATAAGTTCACGCATGATGCATCAAAGTGATGAATCAGATGCAGCATTTTTAGACATAAAGATAATCACTCCATCTAGCCCTGAAAAGCCTCCAGCCCTGGGTGGAATATGGCAGGAATTGCACTGCAATATGTCACTTTAACATGGCAAATGAAAAACACCTTCCCCAATTCAAATCTCAAGGGGAGGGAGCCTGAATATAATTATCTACCCCAGCTTGTGCTTGGATCGAGTGCAGCAAGGACAGAATGGGACAGGGACAGAGACTGTGGGACTGGAGCTCCCCTCTCCACAGGGCTCCCACCTTCTCAGTGCCTGAGTTAGATCCCCTGGGAAGAGAAGGGGTTTAATGAGACCAACCTGTGACTCTTGAGCACCTTACGTGAAGATCCTGTGCCAGAACTAACAGCTGGTAACACATAACCAGTGGCAGAGCTGTGCTGGCAGGCACTGCCAGAAATCCTTGTGGTGTGTAGTACCAAACTGGCAAAAGCTCCTGAAATCATGAACCCACAGAAACTCACAGAAAACATCTGACCTCGTTAGCTGGTGACCTGCTCCTGGAACTGCCCAGCCCTGTGGCTCCCCAAGGTACATGGGGGGATCTGGTCAAGATGGTCATTAGCCTCGGGCCATTGACTCCCACTCTGACTGCTCAGCTGAGCACCAACGTGACAGCATGAGTGGGACATAAGGAACTGTGCAGCAGCAGAAACACCAGCAGGGGCCACACGGTGAAGTATGAAGAAAATCCTCCATAGCCCTTCAAGGAAACATCACAGGCTACTGCATTTCAGCTTTTAAAGGGATTATGGTGACCTTCAACATGAAGAAAGAAAGAAAACTTATGAAGAATTCTTCTTGAATTTAGCTAGATGGTCCTCTTCTCACAGTTTTCCTCCCTGACATGGAGATCTGGGCAGTTGTGACAATAGTCATTGAAGAAAATGTCTCGGAAAGTAGCTGGTTAAGACTGAAAGATGAGAGTCAACACAAGGACAAGTTCCTGATGAAATTCTCCTTGGTGCCTGTGTGGTTTCAGGACAGGTAGGCCACTTGCTAAAGGACAGAGTTCACTGAAAGTGTTGCTCCTTCCTACCTCAAGCCCCCAAGAGTGTGTATCCCATGAGTACGAAACGCCTACCATGGGTAAACTACTCCCACTACCAGCATCAACGTGGAACAAACTCTGCTGACACCCCCAGCCTCACCTGGGGAGAAAGTGGAAAAAAGCAATGCTCCCAGCAGCAGACATTGCCCCGCAGGAGAGAGGAGTCATTTTCCCTTCTTCTCCCTGCCTCAAACGAGGTGTCATCTGGCCTGTGTTCTTCTCCCTCTGAATTGCTTTCACCAAAGCAGAATAAATCATGCATGCAAATCTGAAAAGCAATTTCTGCATCATTCATATTATGGAAGTTTCTCCACAGAACTATTAAAAGAGAGATTTGGAGATGGTTTGGTATGAAAAATCAGATTTTTAACCAAGCATACACTTCCATGGAAAATCTCCCTGTACACATAATTCCATGTGTGGTGTGTGTTCCTGTCTGTGTGTTTAATAGAGGGGAAAAGGGCACTCCCCCAAGACTAAGATCCTGAGTTTGGGTTCAATATCCTCTACTTTTTAGCCAAACTAGAGCATTATACTGAGGGAATAAAAGATTTTTACCCGATACAATCTGCCATGAATTGAAAAAGTGAGTTTTGCTCAGTTACCTGAATTCTCCAGATCTTTATAGGCTTCTGTCCAGGTCTTGGCCATGTTTGCCAGTGTGTACTCCATGATCTGGATGTCGGTGATGGGGCAGTTGCACTGAGGGAACTCCTCAGAGCACTGGCAGCCGCACTGGCTGTCCCGGCAGATGTATTCGCCCTCCCCATTGCACATGATGTAACTCAAGGCAGACTGGACAAACTTCTCTTGTAAATATTGAGGGAAGATGATCTGGAGACCTGGAGAGGGAACAAGAGGGTATGGGAGGAAAAAAAGTAAATTAAAAAGTAATTTCAGGTATTTATTCCTCAAAACCTGTTTAATTAACAGTTTGGGAAAGTTATGGTGAAGAATTAAAAGCGGTCATGAATAAGGAAGGTACCAATTGCATCCCTCCAGGGCAAGTAGTGATTTAGCTGAGAACAGAGCCCATCTCGTGTGGGAGAAGGGTGACAGCTTCTCTCTCCCCAACACCCTTTCATCCCATTCCCAGATCCCAGCACAGTACAAAGCCCCTGAATGCAAAGCCTCCCTTAATCCGAGGTGTGGTGGTTTTTGTCTCCTGAAACCAAGTGCTAGTTCAGAAGCAAAGAGCATTATGCTGCTCTGACCTGTTTTGAGAGACACTAAATGGGTTTGGTACCACAGAAAAAAAGGAAAACACACACTGAAAAGGAAAATAAGAAGGAATGGAAAACAGAATAAAGGAAAATAACACAAGAATGGATTTGTAAGAGACCCTTGCAGAGTTAAGTGCCCAGCTCCCACAGCATAAATACAAGAGTTGGGTACCTGAGCCTTTGCGCTTGCTCCCTGCTAGGAAGGCTACTTGCCAAATCCTATAAAAGTGCAAATGGACTTAGTGCCAGTGATTTCAGTGGTGCTCGGCAGATTGACATTAGCAGGGAGATCTATCCCCTAGTCCTTTCTCCATGGCAAGTGTTTGTGTATCCATCCACAGTGCAGGCATTAGTGTAAGTGCACCCTTGCTCAGGTACCAGAGGACGTAATAACAGTTTAAGTGTTTGCCCTGTGCACAGCATACACGGTTTTCCATCCTGTCCTCCTCCAGACTCCCTGTGGATCTCCCTGAGGATTCGCAGCTGTTTGCTTCTATCTGGCAAGTCCTGCCTGTCAGCCCCTGTCAGTGTCTGTGGTGCAGAGGCAGAGGACAATGACTCCGAATGAGCCTTTCACGGGACCCCACTTGGAAAAGGCCAGGGACTTCGGAGTGGCAGCGAGAGGAGTTTATGGCCTGAACGGCAGCACTGAACTCCAGTGTGATGAAGGCACGCAGGTCAATTACCCATCTGTTTGTGTTTCTGCTGTGCTGAATTATCGGATCTGTGCCTGACAGCTCATTGGAGTGGAATGAAAATTAGACAATAATTCAGAGGATGAGAGTGTGCAGGAATGGCAAAAAGGGCTGTGACCCCTTTCAGGTGTGCAGGTCCATCTCTGATGGGTTGTGTTCACCTCAGACAAGCAAAAAACAGCAGGTGGTGACCCTGGGACCCCCATTACCCTTTTGCTTTTGGATCCAGAGAGGCACTTCAGCCTTAATGAGGTCCCTCTGGAAGAGCAGGTTTGGGGGCTCAGGAGGCTGTGGAAGGCACAGGGAGCCCTCTTTCCTCTCCCCCTGGTCTGGGTGAGCACCATGCTTGGTGGCAGCAAGCTGCCCCTCTGCCTGACCCCACTGGCAGCCTCCAGGCAGGATGAGCTTGGAGCACCGTCCAGCTGGGAATATGTTTGTGACACTTGCACAGGGAAGGATTTCAAGCCTGACATTCAGTGGCACTGTTCCTGCATAGATCCTGCTGCCTTTTTGGCTTTGCTATCGGGGACTGGAAGGAACATACAAAGAGCGGACCAGTACAGCATCCCTGCAAACACCTCAAAACTGGCCTGCAGAGGATCATCATTTTGAGGTCCCTTTGGTCTTTTCTGAGATGTGTCTCAACAAGAAGCTCAGATTTCTTCCTACTGTCTTCAGGACATCCTGAAGCTCAGCCTCTTCTAGGGATTGTAATGATAAGACAAGGGGGAATGGCTTTAAACTGAAAGAAAGTAGGTTTAGATTTGACATGAGGAAGAAATTCTTCCCCGTGAAGGTGGGGAGGCCCTGGCACAGGGTGCCCAGAGCAGCTGTGGCTGCCCCATCCCTGGCAGTGTCCAAGGCCAGGTTAGATGGGGCTTGGAGCAACCTGGGACAGTGGAAGGTGTCCCTGCCCATGGCAGGGGGTGGAATGAGATGAGCTTTAAGCTCCCTTCCAACCCAAACCGTTCTGGGATTTTCTGATTTATCTGAAACAACCACCACAGAGGGATGGTCCCTTATCAAATCCTCACATGGATATTAGTGATGGTCCCACCTGCCAGGATCCAAAACTTTCCTTTGGGATGGAATGGAAGTGCAGTGCTATTGGAGAACTGATCCACAAAAGGGACTGGAGAGCCTGAAGGCAGCTGTACTCACTGAGCTTTCAAGCTCACACGAGAGCAGAACTGGACTTCTTGATGTGCATTGACTCTTCATTCATGGTCCAAGTCCCATGAATACATTTTCCACTCTGCTTCATGGAGGAGCAACCTGCTCTGGCTCTTTGAATATGATCAAATGACCTCAGGCTCTTAACTTCTCCATATTTTCTCTTTGAATTTTAACTTGGATAAAGCACAACAAGCTGTTTGGTCCCAGCTACAAATGATCCTAACTTTGGAGATTTTTATTTTATTTTTTCCTGGAGGGAATAGGGGTGAAAAAAGCAACTGAAGTTTCAGGGAAAGCACTTCCCATTGCAAGGGACATCCTCCGTGCATTCCAGCAGATGCAGAAACATGAATACCCTGTAATCTCCAAAACATAACACATTTTAACACTGCACTGCTTCACGTAGATACTCGCTTTTTCCCCATAAAACTCGTGCTCTCTGAAAAAAAATAGCATTTCCAGGATAACCTCCTCTTGTAAGAAATAATATCTTGTTTAAGGGGCAATCAGACCTCTGTACCTCTGACCTAGCACCAGCTCATCAAAGCACTTACATGAATACTTAACTTCAGCAGCGGTTTTGCTTTATCCATCGGTTACCTGAAGCATTTGACAAGAAGCACACACTCAGAGCTGTGTTTGCACACATCGGAGCACCACTGTGCACGCTCCAAACACAAGCCCTGACTTTCAAACAGGCTGTAGGGATTACATGTGACTCACATCTTCCAGCCAGGAATTTCCTTGTGGAAGACATCAGTGTTACTGAAATACAACTGTGCCTATTTCCACAGAAGTACTTTTATATATATACACACATAAATATTCACAGATTCCTCATCATCCCCAGACAAAGGTAGATTCATATCAATTTTTTTGGTTTCATTTTGAGCATCTCTGTGATCAGACCTCAGCAAGAGATTTTACAAGCATTGTGCCAGCAGCAGCATCTCACCGAGTCCTGGAATCTTCCCTTTCATGTGTAGTTCTATCCCATGCCCAGGGACAAAATATTGCTGGAATTTAGTGGGTTATGGTTGTCAGTAAAGCACAGGTGGCATCAGTCTGTTGAGACCACTGCTCTGGTGCTACAGTTTCTATCTGTAAAGCAGGAAAGCTGTAATCCCAAGGAATATAACAGCCCCACAGAGCAGCTTGTGCTAGCTGGGAAAGTCCTGCTGCCAGCCACAACCCTAATAAAATATCCCAAATGCTGTGTTGTTCTCTAATAAATCTATTTGGATATTTCAAACATTTAGAAAAACATATATATATTCAATCTTTCACTGTTGTCTACTGATGAAACAACCTCCTGTCAGCAGCCAAGAGGAGGGGCAAGCTGGTCTTAAAAACTGGAATATTGGACCATTTCCATGGGGACAATCCCTCAATCCAAGCCAGGGGGCACAAGGAATGGGCTGATGCCCAACAGCAGCCTCGGGAGCTGATAACAGATGTACAAGGTAAGTTTGCTGCTGACTTGAGTATCTTAGGTTTGAAGGTAACTTATTGATCAGAGGGGGAATTCTCCACTTTGTAAAGCATAAAGTTCCTCTTTAAAAATGAAGAGCAGCACAGATTTGGTATAAGTTTATCTTAGATAACTACAGGCAGAATATGAAGTGTCTGACAAGGGAACATGTCCTTAATTCACCTAGAAAAACTATTAGAGAGAGATGTTTGGCTTTAGACTGTATATAAAAGGCTTCCTGCATTAAAAGAGGTAAATTTCCCCAGCTCTAAATTAGAGCTATTTGAAATATTTCCCACAGAAGAGTTCTCTGTTGAAAATGCAGTTTCATTGAAGCATTTTGTGAGAGCATGTTGACTCCAAAAGCACTTTTGACTTTCTAAATGTATTTTTTCATACTCCCTCATTTCGCTGCACTGAAAAGCTGAAATGTTTTGTGCTTTCATTACAGTTCTGCCCATTTTGGTCATTACTGTTCTGCCCATCTTGGAAAAAGCTTTACTAGTAATTGTAATGTAAATTCTAATGTTATACTATCACATATATAGGTATATAATATATCTCTCTATGTAGTTATAAATGCATAATATAGAAGGGTATTTACAGATATATAACAATATAATAATAAATACCGTAATATAATATATTTAATATTATATAAGTATTGTATGTAACATGCATTATGTATAGTGTTATAATATATGACCATATTTGATGCAGCAAACGACCTGATATGCAACATCCCCTGTTTATTGTTGCACAGTTTAGAACAGCACAGAAGGATTATACCTCACTGAAATAGTGCTATGCTCCAATATTGACATACACTGTCAATAACAGTATTGATGCAACAGGACATGCCTCTGAGAATTGGGTTTCCTGAAAGTTTTTAAAGCGTTGCTTTTTTCAGTCAAAGTTTCCAATTTCTGCCCGGGACACTTGTCCAGGGAACACAAATTCCCCTTTTCCCACCATGTTGCTGTAGAGCTGCTGGCTTCCTGCCCTGCATCACCACAGGGACCCTGCTCCAGGAAGTGCTGGGAAAAAGGGAGCCCTTCTGTGCCTCCTGTGATAAATATTGTGTATACATATGGTTATATATACCCCAGTGCATGTCATGCACACTGGCCCCACAAGGATATTGGTTTATAAATTAGTGATTCTTTTCTGTTCCAGTAACCACAAGTGCAGCACCAGACAGCCTGCACCGCCCTCCCCTGAAATCAACCTGCCCAAACCCTACATGGGTTCATGGAATCACTTAGGTTGGAAAAGACCATCAAGATCATCGAGTCCAACCTTTGACTGATCACCACCTTGTCAACCAGGGCAATCAGTGCCACATTCTACCCACTGTCTCTCCTGAAAGGCACAGCTTTGAAACCCCAACTCCCAGGGCTGGGCAGCAGCAAGTTCAGACAGAGAAATTCTCCCTGTCATGAAGAAGCTGCTCTTTTATTGAGCCAGGCTCAGAGCTGGAGTGACACGAAGGCAGGAACATGGATTTCTGTCAGCAGCTCATGCTCGGCCGCTGATCAGATCAGAGGAGACTTGGTCACGATCCATTACCTGCTGCAGCCCTGTGACTAATTCCTAATGAGGCCTCTCAGAGCAGAGGAAGGATCCTGGGTAATTATCCCAAGAACCACACTCCAGATTAGGTAGAAAACGCAGGTGGAGCTTTCAAGGTCACTTTGTTCTATTAGGAAGAGCTCCTACCTTCCTCCCTTCCCTTGCTGTCCCCCTTGGCTTGGCTCCAGCCTCTCCCTGCACTGGGTTCAGTCATGGAGCTCCACGAAACCCACGTGTGGTTCACCCCCCCAAGGTCCTCTGTCTGCTCCCATCAGACATCACAGCCTCATCCCCTCTGTCTCCTAATTTTTCCCTCTTCCTCCACCTCCTTCCCCGTCTCTTGGTTTATCTCCTCTCTTGTAGGATCCGATAACCAATAAAGGTCTATTGATTTACCCACTCGTCTGCCTAAACCCAAGCTGGCTGCTGATTTAGCTGCTTCCCCACTTATCTCATGTGTCATCCTTGGGTTTTCATTATCAGCACAGTGTAAAAAAACCCTCAAATTGCTCACTGTTAATTAGGTAAGAACCAGAACTCAGTGATTTGGGTAATCACTGGCATAGTGAAAACAACCTGCCTATTATTTTTAAAGGCAAATAATAACAACAATAATATTATATCCACAACATTACGTGGTAAATGAAACCCAGTTTCTGTGAAACCAAAGATTAAAACAGCACTTGCCAAATTATACTCAAAGCGGAAGATGTAATGTAGCCCATTCATCTGAAAAATTAAAATTTGTGCAAGTACAAGGATTCCAGAAATAAAACCATCTGGGCAAATGAGCAATTAAATCCCACATTTCCTTATTTTGTAAAAAACTTGGGAATAACCGTCGTAAATTACATGCCCAGTGAATTTCCTCCTTCTACTGAAGCTGACTTCTTGCTAACCAGCATGTATTTATTTATTAATTCAGCCATGACCTATATCTGTTGACTTCTGGACTAGCTCCCCATCTGGGACTGAAGCCATGGCTTCTAGCATCCAAATAAAACCTCTGTGACTTTTCCCAAAGATTATGGTCATTAGAGAGTCCCAAAAGCTGATCTGCAAACCTCTTACACAAATCAGCAGTTCAGGAGGGATGGAGAGATATGGGCAGAATTCTCCTTCAAGATTGATGGAAGAGGGCACATTTTTTTATGTTGGTGTGTGCATCATGCACAGAAATCCATCAAAATTCAATGGCAGAGGGCACTCAGACACTTCACTGGGGTCAGCCCTGGCTCTGCTCAGCCGAGCCTCATGTGAAGCCGCCAGAAGCTTCAGGGAACTTCCAGACACAACAGAATCACAGCAAAGAGAAGAGGGGGAAAGGCTCAGAAAAAGGGCACCCCTCTCCCATTTCCACCCCCCTCCCTGGTTCCTGGGCCCTACCTTGCAGGTGGAGTTTGCTCTCAGTGCTTTGTAGAAGGACAGAACTCACAGAGTCCAGATTGTCGTAGCTGTTACAGCCCAGGGGGCCGGTCCGAGTTTCTGTTACCTACACAGGATGTAGAAAAGAAAGAACATTCCCTTTGACTGCAGCACCACACCTTCCCCAGGCTTTTAAAATCTTTTAATTCAAGGACTCCTTGTCACCAGCTGATATAACCCAAAACACATCTTCCCTAGTTGGGTAAAAAGGCCCCACCCTGCACAGACACTGCTAATGTTTGGTGCAGTGGCAAGCTGAAAAATCAGAATGAATTGTGGCTGCTTTCTTCAGGGTACCACAGGTTATTCTGGGCTTGGCAGTGGGACCCTGCATATCGATGTTTCTCACAGACGATCTCCACTGGAGAACATCAGAAGCCTGTAGAGGAATTATTCCCTGGCTTCTCTTACTGCAAAGCAAGAAACAGAGATGGATTGCCAGCCCACAGTGGTGCCTGGTGCTCCCACAACAGATGTGAACGCCAACCCTGTGCTGAGGATGGATGGAGGCACAGATGACCTGCAGTGCTGCTGCTGTTGGTTTCCAGCCATGGACGAGAGCTGCCCTTCCGGAATTCACCACAGGTGATTATCTGCTGTCACCGTTTCAATATCTCAAAACAATTTCCCATCCAGAAGGGAACAGACTCAGCCACGAGACAGCACAGAACAATAATGAGGGCTGAAACCTTTCAGAAATGGCTAACAATGACGACTCCATCCACATCACCTTCCCTGGAGTGAACTCAGCAACAATAAAATCCCTGCCCAGTGTAGGATGATTGCTTTCAGAGAAGGCAGCCTTTGCAGAGCCATTTTCCCTATTTTGTATTCTCTGAGCAGCTTCCCTTTCTTGCTGCTGCAACCCCCAAGCTGTCTCTCAGTCCGTTTCATTCCAGATGCCTCAGTAACGCCACACTGAGTTTTTCACCTTTTCTTGTAGCAAATTCAGCTGAGAGATGTTTAGCAGTCTTACACCCCCAGGAGACAAATACTCCTAGGTGGCACAGGGCTGTTCATTTCACAGACCTGCCTTTCCCGTCCAACCTCCATGAATGATCTGGGTCCTCTGCTCCCTCTCTCCCTTCCAGAAGTCACTGTTACATTTAGTGAAGGTCTCCCATCCTACACAACCACCACACTGAATGCCCACCTCTTTCCAGACATTAGTGGCCCTGGGAAAATCAATTCTTCAATTGAATAAGAGAAAAACTAACCCTGGGAACAAAACAACTTGTGATCAAAGACATCAGACTGATCCCATATCAAAAGTCCTGCCCCAAATCCCTAGAGAATCCATATAGGCAGACGGTCTTTTTCCTCTCCCTAAGGCCATATGTGGTACCTTGATTGCTCCGGTAGAGATCTGGATCTCATGGAGTCTCCTCATGGTGCCATCACGATCTACAAAGTAGGAGGACGCGAGCTGGTGTAAAGCTTCGACGCTCTGGGTGGCGTTTCCTGACTTTCTGTCGAGGCGGCTTTTGTCCATGTACATGGTTAAGGCCTCCTCTCCTGCAGCAGAAAGAAAAGGAGATTTCAGGCTGCCAGGTAGAGCCATCTTAACAGGAGCAAATGGTATCATCTAGTGCACCTAGAGAAAGAAAAGTCCGACACCTAAAGCACTCTTGGAGGAATTTGCCCTTCCTCACCAGCACCAGGACCCAAGGGCCATATACAGAAGCCTCCTCCTCTATTCAGACAGCAAGGCCATGTCCAGCAGACAAGTAAATCAGCTCCACTGAATTGAGTAGACAACATTTTGGACATTGTTTAGCCAGCAGAGCTTTGCCACAACTGCTGGAGAGGGTTCAGCCCATCTGTCCCACTCAAGGAACGTTCTCTTTGTGGGCAGTGCCTCCAGAACGATGCACACCTGACAGGAGAAGACCCCACTTTATGCACGTCTCCATCTGACCTGATCTCTAGAAGGAATAGATGATGACCGCAAATAGAACATGGTCTGTGGGTAGGTAAAGTGGACAAACAAATGTTAGTCGGGCCTCTTCAGCTTCCAGTGGCCTTGCAAAAGGGGAAGAGAAAGGGGATGAGTGAAGAGAAGTAATCAGAGGAAAGAGTAAATAAGAAATTTAATTTAAACTAACCACCCTTCCTGCCTTCTTTCCTCTGCCAGAGTCTCATTCAGGGAATATAAGTGGAGCGTGAAAATACTGTACTAGATAAGGGACAAAAGCAGGTGATTTTGAAATGGTAACCCAGAGAATCTGGGAGTGAAGCAGTTAAACACTGATAAACGTCAGCAGAGACCTGAATGTAACAAAACATCTGAAAAGGACGTGAAGCTGAGAAGGCATATTTACCTAATAGTTCAATTTGTGCTGGGTGAGGCACATTAAACTCCAGTTCATTCTTACCATAAGGCTGGCGCTATCAGAGGTCTAAAAGGTGGAATGCCATCCTGCATCCTTAACATGTGAAACGTGGATTTTAATAAATGAAGAGAAGACACAGCTATGGGAGGAATGTGCCATTTCTACATAACTCTCTTTATGAGAAGACTGGTGCTTGTTCTTATTTGATAGATGAACCACTGATGAATTCACTGCCTGTGGCAGTGATAGTATGGTCCAAAAAATATGTACCACCACTTCCAAGGCCAAAAAATATTTTGGTGTTCATCATTTTCGCATGTCTTTTTTTTTTTTAAGAGAACAAGAACTTATTTTTCTTTAAAAAACTTGTTAGCTGAAATAGTTTAATTCATCCAAATTACTTCTTTTATTGCATATATGAAAAAAATAACCCAAAATCCCAGTAAGCCCTCCCCCTCACTTTCCCTGGAAATTTTCCAGCTTTTATCTGAAAGCCAAATGCCTGAAAACAAACCAAAAATATTCTGGATGAAAATCAAAATATTTTTATTAGATTTCAGGTTTTCAAGCAGTAGTTGTGTTGAGGATTCAGCCTTTGGCTTTGAGATGAAAAATGGACATTTTATTTTTTGTGGAAAGAACGTACTTTTCATCAAAAGAATTGATCAGTTGAAATCTTTTAATTGGCTTTGCAGGACCCAAGTGGAGAAGTTTGGCATGTAAAACTTTGTCTTTAATACTTTGTTAAAAATAACAGACTAGCCTTTGACCACGATCAAAGCTGTGGTAGTAACAATATCATCATTGTTACCTCTCACAAAAACACTTCCCCTGGAAAATTACCGGCTTTGATTTCCTCTATGACCATTACCATTATTGTGTGTTGAGCTTGTGAGGAGACCTTGGCAGGGATCAAGGCTCTGCCCCATCAGGCTCTGTGCACACAAACAAAGTTAATCCATCTTCCAGGGGATTTAACCCCCTGCATCTGATGGGACACAACAGGTGAATACAACAAACAGCCCGCAAGACACAGGTAATAAAATGTCTGTGATTAGTGTGAGGAACAGTGGTCACTGCACCGACCACTCTCAGTGCATTTTCAAGTTTCATATCTTTGTGTTTTTCAGGAGGATTTGAAAAATCTTTGTCAGCTTTCATGAGTCAACTCATTTGCCACTGAAGAGGCCGTAGCAGTGTGAAAGTGTATTTTGAGCCAGAAGTTTTGGATCTCTCACGTAACAGAAGCATTTAACTGCAAGGAGATGCAGTAGAGAGAAAAGAGAAATGATGCTTCACCACCATTTTGTGAGGCTGTGGCAGGAGAAGGAAGACCTGGGGTAATTCTCCCCTTAAATGTGATTCACAGCCATCAACTCTTTATCAATTCCACCAATAATTGGAAAAAACCAACCTTTTCTGGAAAAATATCATGCCTTATATTAATAGCCAAGGCACAAAAATCAGGACTTTTTCATTCCAGACTAGTTCATTTTCACTAGAGGAATGAAGCTGGAATGCCTTGGCCAGAGGGCAGGCGGGAAGCCTGGGTGGAATCACATCAGGCAGCAGCACTGGAGTCAGATCACCAGCAGATCTCCTATTGGGTTTGATCCTTACACAGCACAAACCAGGCACTAAGAAACACAACAGAGAAGAGAAATCTGTGCTCTGGGACGGTAGGGATCAGTGATTTCCCCACAAAAGCTGTCATTTTTTCTTCCAAAGGAAAAAAAGAGAGAAGTAAAATCCATGAGCGATGACGCTTTTTCCTGAAGGATCAGTGCTGTCCCTAGGATTGAGGGGTGCTGAGCAGGGACACTGCTGCTGGAAACCTATTTTGTGTAGCTCTGTGCAGAGCTGGAAAAGCACAGCATCCCCATGGAGGGGGCACATGGGAAAGCAACTCTTGGATCAAGAGAGGTTAACAGAATTTTGCTGCATTATTAAGTCTTAATTTCTCCTTTATTAAGTGAATGCTATGTTCAAAGTTGTTTTTCCTCGAGGGCTTTTCCTGAAAATTGGCTCTCAGCTCTGTGTGCTCCGTCCCAGAGCATGGATGCCCTCAAAGCGACCCTTCACCAATGCCTTTGTCAGAACTAGACTGGAGCAGACCTGGGTTTTCACTGGGCTCTCAGGGGGCCCGGCTGCTCTGTATGTTGAAAGGCACCAGAGCTGTTCCTCCTGTGGCCAGGTGTGGAAATTGCTGTGTTCAGGTGCTGCTCTATCTCCCACCCTCCTGGGGCCCGTGCAGCAGCTGGCGTTTCAAAGCCAGACAATTTCCTGTGTGTTCGCCACTCGTCTGCCACCTCCTCAGACACCAGGCTGAGCTACAAACAGCTGTAACCCAGGGCAGAACTGCTTGTAGCTCTGCTGAGGAGACACCAGGTCCTGGGAGAGCCAGTGTGCCAGGACACGTCTGCTTTCACATCCCAGAGCTCTTGTTTAGCCCACGGACTGTGGTTAGAGCGCGTCCTCTGTGCATAATGCATGCCCAGCTCCATCTACATTTTCCCTGGGACTGCCATTGCCAAGATAAATCCTCCTTTTCTCCCCACCATTGCTCACCATGCTCGGGGCTGGTGGAGTGTTTAGCTCTCCCCTCTAACACCAGTTCTCATTACAAGTCTCTGCATATTTAAAGTTGTTGTGTTGTAAAATCAGGAGAAAAAACAAGTCCCTGTGAATAATTTACAACCTCACCCAGGCAAAATTAAAAATATATTTTACCATCAAAGGTCTTTCCTATTTTGAATTTCCATGGATGTGAGTGGCAAGAAAAAGAGGAATGTCAATGGAAAAAAAGTAAACCCACTAAAAAAAAAAATAATCTCTTTACTTGGCTGTCTTGGGCTCTGTAAAACATCATCCTGAAAAGTGAATTCCTCAAAAAAAAAGCAGTTTGTCTTTACCCAGACTTCACTAAAGCCTGATGAAAGCAGTCACTTGTGCTCTTCAATGCTTGGAAACCCCCTTTCTCTCACATTTCTTGCTGATGGAATGGACTTGTTTGGGTGCCTGGACTGGAAGAGCAGCCCAAGGATCTTTGAAGGACATTACCACACCAAAGGCTATTTGACTTCAGGGGAACTGTGCCAATTTACCTACCGCCTAATTTGTGCATGAATCATATGCACACATCTAATCTCATCCCAGTGTCTGCAGAATGCTCTGGGAACGGACAGATGGCCAGGAATTCCTCAAAGTTCACTACAAACATGGCAATGTGGCAAGGCTGGAGGTGAGGTACATTAGAAGGAGCAACAATAACAAATTCTGAAGTAAAATTGAGCCTTTAACACTGCAGAATCCTTCTCACAGATAATAGTAGTAGTAGTTCTTGGAAGAAAGTAGTTCTTGGAAGAAAGTAGTTCTTGGAAGAAAAGCATTTAAATGAAAGAAAGCCCCACCCCAAAGGGGGAAAAGAACTGTGAAAATAATACTGAGGGAGAAAAAAGAACCAGGAGCAAATATCAATAGGAGCTGCTGATTTTCACCCCTCCAGTGTTCAACAGTCACTACTCAAAATGTTCCTGCAGCACCACCAGCATCGCCCGCTCAGGAGTTCATGGCCCTACAGGGCTCTCCCTGATGTCATCCCCGACACATTCTGTGCACACACAGACCTCTCCGCAGCCCTTGCATACACATTTTGAATTTTACTGATCTGCTGTTTTTGCAGAAGTCTGCCCCATGTTAATGCATTCAGCCTTCTGACCATCTCTTCCCCTCTGCTCACGCTCCCTGCCCAACTCCTTGAACTCCCTTTTCCTGGAGCTCTTTAAAATTCCTCCAGTTCCAGCAAGAAAGGATGTTTTTCCCTCCCGTGTTTGTTTTCATCCTGTAAAAAAGAGGGATGAACACGTTCTGTTGTGAAGCTGAGGGCAGTGGTGCGGGGCTGGCAGGACAGTCCCCCAGCTGAGGGACGTGTTTCTCCTGACACACACGGTGGTCAGAGCAGCACAGGGGCTGAACTCCCACCTCACGCTCTGAATTCATTTGTGAAGGTTCTTCCTACTCTGGGTACACAGATGGGCTTTGAGAGGGGGCATTGCAGCCTGGCCTGTGCCCCCACTGCACCACCATGGTTTCAGAGCCACGGGGATACTCAGATTGGAAAGGACCACAGTGGAGTATTTGGTCCAGCCTCCCTGCTCTAGCAGGGTCGTCCCAGAGCACATGGCACAGGACTGCGTCCAGTTGGTTCTGGAATACCTTCTGTGAGGGACACTCCACACCCTGTCTGGGCAATCTGTTCCAATGCTCCCAGGAAAGAAATTCTTCCTCATGTTCGGGTGCAACTTCTTGGGCATCAGTTTCTGCCTGTTCCTCTTGTCCTTGTGGCTGGCACCACCAAGATGAGCCTGGTCCATGCTCTAGGCACCCCCGTTTAGATAATTATACTCATTAATGAGGTCTCCTTTCAGTCATCTCTTCTTGAGACTGAACAGCCCCAACTCCCTCAGTTCTCCCTCGTAACAGATGCCCTAGTCCCATCACCACTGCCGTAGCCTCTGCTGGACTCACTCCAGGAACTCCATGCCAAACTGGACACACTTCCAGCACTGCCCGGTGCCTTCACCAACTCCCCACAACCCCCCTCATCAGAAAACAGCCCAGGTTGCCACCTACCTCCCAGGGTGGCAGAGATGAGGAGGTGGGTGCCGTACTTTTTGATGATGGTATCGATGAACTGCTGTGTGGTGGGTCTCCTGCCCAGAAGGCGGATGCTCCTCTGGAACTCAGGCATCAGGGGCAGTGGGTTGTGGAGCAGGTCCCTCCGCTCGATGGCTGTGTTCCTCACCTTCCAACGGGCAAACTCCCTATGCCACAACACAGGAACACAACAGGGGTGAGGCTCTGAGTCTGGAGGGGCAGGGAGAATCACTGGGAGCAGGAAAGGAGGATGGAGAAGGGACCAATCCTGTTGGACACTCCCACATGGATACACACGTGAGACCACAAGGCTGGACAGAGGGGAAGGGGAGGAGAAGAGGAAAAGCGAGACATTATTGCACAGTAACGATACACTATGAGGATCAGGCTGGTAAGGAGGTGCCCTTGGAGTCATCAGAGGTGTCCGGCAGAGAGCTGGACTTCCCTAAAACAAAAGCAGGCTGGTCCTTTCACCCTCCCACACTTTGGGGTCTTGCACTTCGCCATAAAGCAGCAAATTCTGGTCTCTATCAGTAAATGAGCTGGTCTAAAACACAGATCTAGCCCAAACTGATCATTGTTATATCCCTGCTGCCCACAAGCCTTCCTAGCACACCTTTGCAAAGCAAAGCTGAAGAAAATACATTTTCTCCAAACATCTTCATCTTTCAGCACCAGGAGTACGGCAAAAGAGCATTTTGGAAAACAATTTTTGAGACGAACCATGTAAAAGGATGGATTCAGATATAAGCAGAGTCCAGGATAAAAGCAGAGGTTTTGTTTGTGTTTTAGAAAACAAAACCAAAGTGATTCTCAAATCCATGCTTTTAAACTCAGAGCAACTGAGAAAAAAAAGAAAGTTACTGTTTGCAAAGGCAGTGCTTTATTGCAGGTATCCATTTTGAAACGACACAGAGGGAAATGCCTAGAGAAAAGCGTGCACACCTGCAATCTAAAAATCAGGCCCTGAAACATCACCAGCTGAGCACCTGAAAAATGAGAAACCTATTAATGTCTTTCGAAAAATATTGAGCAAAGCCTTCCTTAAAGGAGAGGATATTATTTATACCCATTCTCCTACAATGCACCTGCTCTATCTTAAGCTGTCTCCCAGACCATCAACTCACAGGCTTCTCTGCCACTTTTCATTCACTTATTCCAGTAACTTGGGTTCAGGACAAACATTTTATTTAGATTATAGGTGTTGTGGTTTAACCCCAGCGGGCAACTCAGCCCCATGCAGCCACACATTCCTCCCAAAGAGGAAGAGAGTCAGAAGGGTGAAAGGCAGACAGCTCGTGAGTTGAGATAAACAGTTTAGCAGATAAAGAAAAAGCTGCACGGGCAAGCAAAACAAAACAAGGAATCCGTTCCCCACGTCCAGCTAAGTCACTGGTGGGGTGGGATGAGAGACAGAAGAGCCCTGACCTGTGTAAGCTCTGCTCAGCAACACCCCTGTGCTATCAGCACTGCTTCCAGCTGAAAATCCAAAACACAGCCCCACACCAGCCTGGAAAAAATTTAACTTTATCCCAGTGTTACAGAAGGAATTAAATAACGTTGTTCTCTGGGAATAGTCCTGTTTAGCATTAGTGTGGCTCAGCAGTAGCAGCTAAAGCAGAGGAAGCCTTCACATGCAAGAGCTGACCAAGAGTAAACTTCTTTGAGAAAATTAATGCTGCTAACAAGGAACAAGCTGAATTCAGCAGATACAAGTGGAATGAAGATAAGGACCAAGGAGACTATTCCAAGAGAATGAAGTCACTTCAGAAGAAAGCCAGCCCAGTGACCGGTAAAAATAATAAGAAGTTAAGGGACCACTGATCAGAATCAAGGATTTGAGGTTGGATTTGAGGATTGGGTGATTAGATGGCACAGGTATAATTCTGAGTCATGAATTGGGATAGAGGTCCTCTCTGGAGGCACCCAGCTCAAACTGTAATCCAGGAAAGACTAGCTGGAAACCTTCAGGCAGACTTGGCATCCAGAAGGATCCTGGGGTCAAATCTGTTACTGTGGCTGGTGTGGAAAAATCCGTAACACCCAGTTCAAACCAGGAATGACAACGCCTGGCACTGAGGCAGCATGTCCCTTCACGGGGTGTCCACCCAGAGCAACAACCCCACCTGGCCGGCAGAGACCCTGACACACAGGCAGATTTAGGAGACTCAGTTGCAAAGCCGGGATCACAAACCAGACCTTTTCTGCCCAGGTTGATTCTATACTCAGTCCACTCAATGTGTGTTAGGTTATTTGACTAAATGTAATTATGCAGGTGTTTATTTGGATTGTGCCCCTTCACAACACTCCACGCTGCCTGGCAGCAGTTACATTCATCAGAATAGCAAAGTGCCAACTATTTATTTCAAAATATCTCCTTACACCTGAGCTAATGACCCCTCTGTAGTTTCTTGCTTTCACAAGCCAAGTCAAAATGCCAAAACAAAACACACCTCTTACTACATTACAAGAGTCATTAGTGTCAAACCTTCCAATCTTCCAATCCATCTTTCCTAGAAAAACCTCAGTCTAAAGACAAAAAAAAAAACAAACAAACAACAGGTTCTCAACACAAGGAGTGACTGAAACAGATCATTGGCTCCCAAGTTGTCTGCAGATAACAAATACATCACCAATGTATCCCCTTAATGGAGCAGAGGGTGTTATCTGCTGTTCCAGAATTGTGTAAAAGTTGATTTTAATGATAGATAAAACTTTAAAAGTAAAGACAAATAGTTTCTCTCTGATGCTACAGAGAGGTTTCTCTAATCATTCCAGATTAGAGTTTCAATCCCAGACCTTGCTACCCAAGGAAATCCCCTCTGAGGAAGGCATGGTCCCTTCAGCAGTTGCTCTGCATGGGAAGAGGCAGAGCTGGATGCTCAAAGACAGGCAAGGTTTTATAATAAATAGACATGCCCCTGTTCCCATCAGAAAGATCATAACTAGCAAGCATAGGAAGAATGCCATCTGTGCTTCCTCTCCAAACAGACGATTATTGCTTCCTGTAAAACTCAAGCACACATTCAGATTCCTGCTTCCTGCAGTATCCATAAAGTCAGGAGGGACCAGAGCACTCCAGAGCCAGCACGTTTTCAGAAAGGGCTGAGGGAATGTTTCATGTTCCCAATAAAGTACAGAGAGTTTGGTTTTGCTGCTTTGTAATAGATAATTTAGCAGCAAAGATCATAGATTTGAAACATGCAACTGGTCTCATTCTCCTTCAGGGAAGCTGTGGCTGCCCCTGGAACCCTGGCAGTGTCCAAGGCCAGGTTGGACGGGGCCTGGAGCAACCTGGGATAGTGGAAGGTGTCCCTGCCATGGCAGGGGGTGGGACAAGATGGTCTTTAAGGTCCCTTCCAACTCAAACCATTCCAGGATTCTATGATATATCAACACCCAGACCCTGGGAGTGTCTCCATTCAGGGTGTGGAGATGGACAGGGCAAACTGGGAGGCGATGGGCAATGAAGGCAGGAGAAGGCAGGAAAGGAGAATGCAATTTTGATAAATAATGTGTCCAAAGGGAAAGAGGGTTCAATTTTTACGTCAGGTCCAACATCACCTCGTGACACCACTGGCAGGAGGCAAAAGCAGGAGTTTAAAAGAAATCATTATCATATCTTCAGCCCTTCCTGCTGCCAAGGGACAGTCCCAGTCCCTATTCATGTAGTAGGTGAGCCCTGAGCAGGACTCACCTCTAAAGCATGATAGTGAAGGAGACTTTTCCCACCCAATTGTTATCGATGCCATCCCTCCCCAGGGCTTCCTGCTCCCAGGGCACACCAGGGAGCTGAAAGCCCAGCTCTGCTGTACTCCCCCTATGCTTGGATGTGTGGCTTTCCCAGCTGATGAGAAAAGCTGAGCAAATATGTTATGATGAATAATTTATGCAACTAACTTAGATGTTTATCTTCTGCTCATAGAATATCCATGAACCAGTTGCAATTCCCTCTAAGTTATGCATTATTTGAATTTACTTAGTGATATGTTTCAAGCTTTTTTATAACTTTTTTTTTTTTTGCATAGCATTTAGCTGTTTCATTTCTTTGTATGCTGTTGATTCATTGGGATCGGAATCCAAAAAGGGTTAAGTTTGGAAGGGAACATCAGTGGGGTCATCTGCTCCAACCTCAATGGTCAAGCAAATGATATGGTCTTGTTAAGCTTCCTGTTTAATGTCCAAAAGATACATTTTAAACTTGGCTCACTGAATTCCAATATTTTACATGGAAAGCAAACCTCTAATTCCAGCAATTTTCCAAGCAACCTACAGAACCCTCTGCTGCAAGATGCACCTGAGGCCAAGACTGAGGTACAATTTTGGAAAATAGACTTAACATTAATAGATATGGCTACTGAAATAATTTAGAATTATTGAGGTCATTAAAAAAAATATATTTGCAGGGAACAGCATAGATTTGGCCTTAGGGAATGTTCTAGCCTGAAACTCCTGAAGTCTCTGAAGAAACACCTCCAAGAACAGGTTTTCCATTAGCTTTCAACTCTAGATTTAATTGCATTTTCTGCAGAAGCAGAAAATCAGCCAAAATGAATTCAGGGTGCTGGGTTAAGTAAACAATACTCTTGTCTGTTTGTCACCACTGAATCCTTCCATCTATGAATCTTGGGGGGATTTACCAAGGCCTTGGATTCATGGATAATGGGTGCAAAAGGGCACTGAAACCTTTCCTCACAAAACCATTCTGGGCTGCCTTTCATTCTGCTTCTCAGAGCCACCAGTGGCACCACAGTCTCTGTGCCACCGCTGGAGACACAGAGGTGAGGCCTCTACAGGTATTGAGGCATTTAAAAAGAGAAATATTGCCCTGTGCATCACTTACTTTCCAGGTAAAGAAGTTGCAAAGACTTGACCAGGATTAGGGGGCACCCTATGGTACAGCTAGGGTTGCTACAACTGGGAGTAGTACAGAGTCTTCTGACCCTCAGGGGAAATCCCAAGCAAGGACGTGAACTTCTGCTAGCAGGGAACCTTTGAATGGCTTTGGAAAGATGAGAAACCTCTTAGCAAGGAGAAGGAAGAGTCAGTAGCCCTGAGGCAGAGATGGGATAAGGAGAAACTCTGACCCAAGGTCTAAGTAGTGGGGGAGAGGCACTGGTTGGTGCTCTGGCTCAGCAGGGCTGAGAGCCCAAGGGAATTTGGGGTGTGCCAGGAAATACCTTCCAGGCCAGCACAGGACAGCTGCCCTCTGGAGACAATTCAGAGGATCTTCTTTAGGGCTGAAAGGGGCAGGAGGTGCTGAAGGGGGAAGGGAGGTGAGAGGGAAGAGGGATGAGGGGTGAAGTACTGCCTCAGGGAGGCACATACACACAGTGAAGGCTTTTCTCCCTGTAACAGCAAGGGGACACACTTTATTTGAATAGGGCTGAGGATGAGAAAATACTGCCCCTTCAAGCCTGCATTAATGAGCTTCCATCAAGGCCAGTATGTCAGGGGCAGAAGGAGCCACTAGGAATGTCTCAGTGCTCATTAGCACTATGACCCCCCCTAGGGAAACAGAAAAACAGGGAAAAAAACTACTCAAGAGGGAGGAAAAGTCAAGAGACTTTAGGTACATCATGCAGATCCCACTCTGCACCATCAGAAAGGACAGCAGGATCCGAGGGCAGGAGCATCTCTACCCAGGGAGGGAAGTGTGAGGGAGAGAGTCCATCAGAGCAAATTAAATTCCCCATCTTCAAATGGCCAAGACAACCAAAGCATGTAAGTGAGGAAACAAGTTCAGCACAGACCTTGGAGCCTGGTGCTTGAAACAAAAAAGAAATTAAATGCATCAAATAATGATCACGACAGACACAGTTTTAAAAAGGAAAAAAAAATAGCAGAGGAGGAAGACACTGAACAAAGCGTAAGTAGAACACCCCAACCCCTCCTGGTGCTGGATGTACATCCTTCAGGGCAGCCAGTGCATCCCACCCAGTGCACACTCAAACAGGAGCAGCCTCACCCCTCCCTGGGAACTGGGCAAGGACAAGGCACCAGCTCCTTTCTGCTCAATGGCTCTTTACCTTTTCTATAAAATTTATCTTGAAAGTCATCAGCTGCTCCCAAAGGTGATGAGCCTTCCTGAAGGCAACACACTCTTCAGTAACAGCAGGACACAAACATTGTTTCATGCCCTCTCCTTGGCATATTGCCCACATAACTGACTGTGATGACATCAGGACTCCCTGATGTCAGAGAGATGTTCCCTGGGATTTTGGTGGGCCTGTCCCTGTTTTCCTTCAACCACCTCACCACCATTAAGACAGACATTTTTGGACATGTCTGTATATGCTGCAGACAAGTATTAGTAGCTGTCAGAATGAGTGTGAAGCAAACCAGACAGATTTTAGGCCTTGTCTGGGTAAGAAACAAGTTCTGTGTTACCCCTAAATCTTCCAGAATCCTTCCAGATGCTCCTACAACAGAGCTGTTGGTTTGGGGGTTTTGTTTTGCTTTGCTGTTCCTTTTTTCAGCCCAATTGTCCCAGCCACTGGCTACACAAAGTCCTGGTTATCTCCAGTCCTCAGGATGATGGCTCTTCCAGGTTCCCGTGAGCCCTGGATTCTGCAAACAATGCCAAGGGACAGGGTCTGAGCATGACAACAGCACTATAATGCTTATCTTGTTCTGCCAGATCAGGGTTTATACACGCCTGTGTGGGGTATCTGTGATTATGGTGGGGTCAGTGATGTTTCATTTCCCGTCTGTGCCCTCAAAATGCCAGACAGCCCCAGGCTGAGCAGTGCAATATTCTTTTAGCACTTTCCTCTGCAGCTTGGCCTCTTCCCTATCTAGGCCAGCATGAAGAAGTCACTCTTCAAAGCTGAGCTTTTCAAAGGACCTACAGGAATTAGTTTCCTGTGAGGGTTTGGCACTCATCCCCCCTAATCTATTTAAAAAACCTCCAGTCTGTAGATTTAAACTAGTTCCAAATTAGACAGAGGCTGAAACTGTGCCATGAAAGAGAGAAAAAAAAATCTAAAAATTTAATTCCAGGAAAGTATGTAAAAGGAATCACTTAAGCTGAAAGTCCAACAGCATTTTGCATAACAACCAGGCAAGCAGACAGGCTCACTTATGACAGCTGGCAGGTGAATGAGGTAAATAAATTGACTATTGATCTATTGATAAAAGCTGTGCTGTCTGCGGCAGGTTTATTGCTATAAGGACGTTTACCTGGATAGGACTGAACCAAGGAGAGGACAATCAGTGTTTGAATCATTCAGCAGAGTCCTATGGCAGAAATTAAGCAATGCTGTCGGACTACTTCCTCCTCCACCTGGCTCCAAAGGACAAAGGAAGAATCTCCTGTTGCTTTTCCCCTTGGTCTGTCCTTTGGCCATGTGCTTGGTGTTGGCTGAGGGGTCTGAAACCTCAAACACTCCCCCTTTTTTGGGCAAGCAGTTCAGCCTGCACCAGAGTTTTGTTTTCATCTCACTAATCATTTTCTTAAAGATACTAAATTGTTCCAGAGTTGAAAACTCTGAGGTTTGGGGGTTTTTTCTGGGGAGAGAGAGAGAGAGAGGGAGGTAAAAAATAGGTCCAGAACAACATGATGATTGCAAGAATCAAAAAGAAATAAAATTACTTCAGAGTTCGAAGGATTTCATGTGACTTTGAAAGCCCCTTGGTAAACAGGTTGTTCCAGCACTGAATTAAAATCCAGTCAGACAAACATGATTCCAAGTCTTGTGTTTTATCTTAGGATAGGCCTGCATTTGGGTCTCTTAGGAAGAAACATGTAATTGTTGGGTGCCCAAAAGATCAATTTGTTTAGAAAAAAGCTGGAATAAATTTATTATTAGAGACCCAAGGCAGAGTGATTCAGCATAGGTAAGAACAAGCTAAAAGACAGGTCATCAAATTTGATCATTATTAAGTTTGCTTATTATTAAATGGCCAGGATGTGGCTGTGGTTCTTAATCCTGACTTCAAATCCAAAACATGAAAACATGGCAGAGTAAGTTTCTACCCTTTCACCTGCTTGGGATCACGTCCAGGTCATGGGTTTCTGCATCCTCAATAACACACAGTAACTTCTGAACTTCTTCAACACAGCTGCCTTCATCCGTCCGCCATGGATCTGTTCCCATATCCCACCAGAGCCAGCTGCAGCAATGCCCTTCCATCTCACCCATCCATTCCAGCGCAAACAGCTTGTGGACATTTATTCCCCCAGCTCTCCTGCAATGCTATTTGTGCAGATTTCCTTGCAAAAATCCCACACTTAGAGCACTGGAGAGACCCTTCCCAACACCAGCCTCCGTCATCCTTGGCTAGCCAGCAGACATGCTGGTGAGTGGTGCCCATCTGTTAACATCACCTCAGCTGATGGCACTTCTAAGCCACTACAATTTCCATCGGGGTTGATGGGAGCTGCTGGAAGCAGGAGTGACATCTCTCCAAGAGCTCCCAGCATTGTTCGCACCACCACAGCTTAACAAACATTATTAAGAATAGCAAATGTTCTGCTCTGGTGCTGTTTTCTCCCTGAAAGCTCACCCAGACCAGACATAAGCTACTGAGGAAGCTGTTCCAACAGGCTGCAGGGTCCTGTGCTCCAAGCACTGGGATGGACAACACAGAGACACCCAGTTCTTCACTGTGAATTAGGATAAAAAATCACGGAAGATGCAGCCGGAACAGTTCTCCCACTAAAATACCTGATACAGCCTAGAGAAACTCATCTGTGAATCAGGCATTTTGAGTTCTCTGGTTACCAATACAATGACACAGATATTACTTTTTACAGCAGGGTCTTCTGGATTTCTGTTTCCAGGAGTTTGACCCAGAATTCACAATCAAGCTGATCCTGGAATGTCAAGGAGCTGTCAATAAGAATCTTTCAAACAGCACTTTTAAAGCAACGGGTGGAAACATCTGAGTCATTTAAGGAATTTTAGGTATTCTTGAGGAAAGGTGGGATAGCTGGCATGATTGTAGGTTCTCTTCACACTTCTTTCAACTCCCTCCTTGGACACTCCTTTGCTCAGCACACAATGCTGACCCAGGGGGATGAGGGCAGACATCAGCCAACAACAGGTTGGAAGGGAAGCCAAGATATAGGATGCTGAGACAAATAAGGCTGTATAGGAACATGTGGCATAGACAGAAAACAAGCCCCAAACTATTCAGTCTTGTGCTGTAGCAATTGGTTTGGGGACGAGAAACAAGAAAAAACTACAAATAACCCCAACAAAATAAAGAAAAAGCCAAACAAAACAAACAAACCAACCCAACAAAACAAACACAACACACAAAAATAACCCAACAAAAAAACCCCAAACCCCAAAATAAACAATAAATCCACAAAAAACCACCCAATAAACTAGACCTTTTCACACTGATGTGTTTTTTGGGACTCCAGTAGATAAGAGGATTACAGCCTTGATGAAGTCCCTCCTCCTGTGGCTAAGTAGTACATGAGAATATTTAAATCTACTGCTTTTGTAACCAAGTTTGCAATGGAAGACAGGCAGGGAGAGTTTAATTTATAGAGCAGATAATGAATCACCCGGGGGCGACTGGCCCATGTTAAGTCCTGGTGAGCCCTTGTTACCCCATGGATCCTGTCAGCAAGCGGTGCCTACCCTGCCCCAAAATTCACCATGTGGATTCAGAGCCTGCCAGCGTTCCTAGGAGCACAATGGCACCAATCAAAGGCTCTAACAAGAACACAGTTTGGAACAAATCATTTCATTAAGTTGCACTTGCTTCATTTCCTGAAGATAGAGGTGTATGTCGACCACAGGCTTTTTTTTCCTAATTTTAGCTGTAGCAAGCTGATAACCTCAGCCTGTGACACCACAGCCCCAAACTTTGCTCTGTACTTATCATGATTCACAGCTTGCTCAGATGAAAAAACTGAGAAATGTCGCCTTGAACCTTAATTCCTCACGTTGCAGGCAAGGGTACCTGGCTGCTGCACCGCCGGCAGGTTCAGCACAGCCATTTGTCAATACTGGGAAAGTAATATCAGAAATTTAGCCTTGATTGCCCTTTTTCTCAAAAAAAAGTACAAAATTTTCTCCAACACAGCATGCAACCATGTTTCAGAACTCGAACTGTTGTTAGAAAATGGAGCCATCACACCTCCTCCGGTCAGTCGTGCTCCTCACTTGGCAAAGGCTCAAATTCACTGATTTAAGAGGGAAAAAAACCCGAAAGATAATGTTTAAATACAAAGCTGCTCCTGCCTCCTCTACCCAGCTGAGCCCTCCAGGCAGTCCTGGCAGAGCCACATGGGCACAGCTGCCAGGCTTGTGGGCAGAGCAGGCAGCGATGGGAAACTGTCCCCTGTCGCCCAACCCTCCGCCCTGAGTCATCCTCAGCTGATGGAGACACCACTGAGCACTCAAGGCAGGAGCTGGTGGGTGGATGGGATGCCTAAAGGCAACCAGTTGGCAAAGCCACCTGTTCCCACCAGGGATCCTTCACTGCAGGGCAGCTGAGGGGGTTTTGTCCAGGTTAAGTGAAGCGAGGAGGGTCCAGCCCCTTCCCTGCCATCCTTCAGATGGAAGCGTGTGCTCCAAGATGCATGAAGAGGATATGCAGGGAAGACAACTTGCAGGGGTGCAACAGGACAGGCAGACTAAGCACTGCCTGCTTGCAAAGGCACACCCAGATCCAGGAGATGGCCACCAGCCTCAGAATGGCACAGGGGATGGGATAAGGACTCATATCCTCTATCATCTAAGCCATTGCAAGGGAACTTGCAGGAAGCTTCTGTGAGTACACAGCAGAGGTAGGAGAGAGCAAGTGAATAAAACTGTGTTAAAATAGTAAAACACACTTCCCTCCCACTTTGATCCTTGCCACTTAATTTCCATAGTGTTGGGACATTATTTCCCCTGAGTTGGTTTAGGAGAAAACAGTGGTTCCTCCTCATGGTTCCTCAGGACACTCAATTCTGTGCCTTCACCCTCAGAGCGGGGGCTCCACATCCCTTTGGTTTCCAAGCTTTGCTGTTCCACTCAGGCCACTGGCCAAGGGTTGCTTTTCAAGCAGTGGCATCCAGCAAGCAGAAATATCCACAGTGTCTGTATGCAGAGGATGTCCCCTCTCAGTATAGGATTCACATGGTGACTGGGTCTGAAATTACTAGCAAATAGCATAAGATAAGAGGTTAAGGGCTAAAAAAAAATTAGGCTGCAGAGTATAGCTGCAGCAAAATTTGAGTCATACATAATCAGAGACATTTGTGCTTTGCTCAAGATTAAAAAAGAAAAAAAAGTCCCCAAAAGCCTATGACATTTCAGAATTACAGTAAAACTGAAGAAATTTTCTCTAGGAAAAAGGTGACCCATTTCCTCAGACTACATCCCTCTTTAGCAAAAAAACTGAACACAAGCTGTGAGAAAGCCTTGAATATTCCCTGGTTGCTCCAAAATCTCATTTCTACAAAAATCAGTTTTGATGTATTTAATTTTCATTTCTAGTCATGCCATTTCAAACTCAGGCATGTTTTGATGGAGGAAATAAAAAGACTGCAATAAAATAAAAATTCACAAACTCACGAAGAAAGGCAACCTCTTTGCATGCTGCAAAGTGGCCTGCAATGAAAAGATAACCATGCTTTTTATGCAACACTTCATAAAAAAAAAGCTTTATTTTTGTCCTGTCCTAGCCAACGAACAGGGACTTGGGAATGCAAATGCTTTTGTTTCCTGGGATCTGTTTGTGAAGCTCTGAGGCACTTGGTTATTCAGGCACATGCTTGGCAATTTCCCCATCATGAGTCATGTTTTCTTTAGCTGTTATTTGTGACTTTGATATGTGGATCTCAAAGCACCTTTAAGCAAATGTGTCACTGTAGATGGAGAAGCTAAAGCAGCAGGAGATGAACAACTTTTCCAAGGAAAAGATCGAGAATATAGCACAACCATGAAGAAAATTCACACAGATGTAGACGGGTCAAAGTATTTCACCAGCAAGGACTAAAGTAGATGGTGGGGTCATGGCTGAAGCTGCTGCCCTGTTTTAACTGCCCCAGTTCATCTCTGCCTGCACACCTCACTCAGGGTGCTGATGATGTGCAAACACAACCCTACATCAGCTACAGAGAACAGAAACAGGGCCAGAATCACTAAATCATTAAATTTGGTAAAGATTGCCAAGATCATCCAGTCCAACAATCAACCAGCACCACCACCACATTCACCATTAAACCATGTCCTTAAGTGCCATATCCACACAGTTTTTGAACCCTTACAGGGATGGTGACTCCACCACTTTCCTGAGCAGCCCCTCCAATGCCTGTTGTTCCACAATTCCTAATACCTAAAACCTCCCCTGGTGCAACTTGAGGCCATTTCCTCACGCCCCGTCAGAAATATGTCTATTAAAAATCACTACTGCACAGATTCCCAAATCTCAGCCCTTTGGGGAGGACACAAAAGCCATGTGCAAGCAGTGGAGTGAGCTGGAGTCATGCCACAGGGAGGGTGTTGGACCTGATCGATACCAAAAGTGAGAGGGATCAGGTGCACACCCCTGGCACTTATCATCTCCCACGTAGGGGTGTGGGAATCCTGTGCTGAGTCTGGGTGGGAACTCCTGGAGGGTTGGTTCTTCCCCTCTCTCTTGTGCTGCTCTCTTTCATGGCAGACTTCTTGGTTTGTGTTGAGTTAAAATACAGGATCCTTCTGAGGATGAACATTCAGTCTGAGGGCATCAGATGCTGCAGAAAAGTTGAGGAGAGACCCCAAGGTGTCCCTGCCTCTGGCAGAGGATTGGAACTGAGTGATCTCTAACCAACCCAAACCATTCTGGGATTCCATGAAAAACCTCCCCTCGTGGCTATTTCAGGAGGGGAGGACTGGGCAAAGTTAAATTATCAGCTCCTATTCTAATTCAAGATAGACACACACCTGAGTTAGGGATTATGTGCTATTGCACATCTGGGCCTCTGCTCCCAAAGAATGAACTGGACCCCAGAATTTAGAAGCACATGCATATGTTTATCTACTGAGCAAAACAACAATATCTGCAATGCTTTTTATTTGCCTTCTGTGTTTTGAGATTTAAAGACTTGTATTTTCTGGCTTTCCTCTGCAATCCTAAAAGACAGCCTATTCTTATATTTTAAATGGAAGTTGTGAGTTATACAATTATATGACTCAAGCCTGGAGTGCTTAAAGAAGACAGGAAAAAAGCTAATGTGAATCCCCCAACTCTTACAAATACTGGAGGAACAGAAAATAAAAAGCAGTGTCTTTGCAGTCTAATAGAGAGCGGGTCCTGATCTTTTCTCCTGCTGACTGGAAACCATACAATCCCCAGTGCCTGAGCAAGGGCTAGGAGGAAGGGGGACAGAACAGCTGCTTCCTTGCCCTGGTCTAGGTCATTATCCCTGGGATAGAGCTCTGCCCTCTCTGGACTAGGACAACCCCCCAGAGTAGTTCAGTGATGCTCCAGCCAGTGGGATGTGTTTCAGCACTTCCCTCTACACTGAGGCATCCAGCTTTCTCCTTTCTCCTGCCTTTTGGTGGAGTTCCTTTCCCTCCTCATGATTCCCAGCCTTCCTTTCTGTTTTTCTCTCCCCCAGCTCCTGCAGTATGCAGAGCAGGACAGACGTAGGGTCCTACACACCATATTCTGTGGCAGGACATAGAACTTGATGTAAACTTAACCCAACCTGAAAACCTCATGGAGGGCTCCTAAAACTGTGGGAGGAATAAATTATCCGGCTCTGTGCAAGAGCAGCACCCAGAGGCCTCCACAACAAGCGCATGTTTATCTCACTGAGATCTGTCCCTGCATCAGCCCTGCCTGTCCCTGCTCCTTCCACTGCCACGGCTGAGCCCCAGCGGCTGCCAAATCCCATCTCCAGGGAGATAGGGTAGGGAGAAGCGACCCCATACTGAGGTGTCTGTGCAGCTCTGAGATTGTTCCTGGTTTAACTTGTTCCCAACAGGAGATGCACGGGGTATTCCCGCCTCCCCTGCCCGTCTCTCCTTGCCCCACTTATCCCTGTCTCTGGATGGGCATGTGGAACCTGTATTTAAAGCCTCAATCTTCCTGGGCACTGGACCATGCCCAGCAGCACACTCATCGCTGGGGCCGAGTTTCACTGACTGATTGTTTTCTGATTCTGTTTGGCATTTTATCCTGGCTGCATAGAAAACTTATTATAAAATCATATTTGTGTTCCGTAGATTATATCTGTGGCTCACTGCGGCGGGAGTGCGGAGCACGACAGGCAGAGTCGGAGACCAAGGTGACAGGGACCGAGCTGCAGTGCAGTCATGGTGCTTGCAGGGGACAAAACAAGAGCCCCTTGGTCAGCCGTGGGTTGTCCTGGGGGTGGGATGGGTGGGATAACTGTCAATAATTATCCGTTGCAATTCTCCTGGCCAGATCCATGCCATCTGCCACAAATAAATGTTGTAAACACAGAATAGTTTCATATTAAATGACTGCAACGGTTCCCACTGCTATTAAAAATCTCTTGGGCTTTCCTCTAGATAGTCCCAGCTTAGAGCTGCTGTTCATTTGCACCTGTACAGAGTCCAACAGCCTGTGATAGAACCAGAGAAAATTATTATTTAGGATTTGGTTGTTCCTTAGGTTCTGGGAGCAGTCGAGACCTGAGAGATGCTGACTGCAAAGAGAGCACCCCCAGTGTCCCAGAGGTTTAGGACTTCAGTTCTTCAAATGGAAGAGTGGGAAGTGGGAAGCTGTGACCCTGGTGGGTCCTCTTCGTGCCATATTCCTTGGGTTGAGATACCAGGTGCTAAAGCCACTCTGTCCTTCCACCACCCTCCACGTGAGCCAGAAAAATGGCGTACTGCGAGTCCAGCCAGAAGACACCCTTGGAGTTGCATATGGCACAGAAATGGAGGCAACCATCCCTTCTAGCCATGGTTTTCCCACGTTCCTCCCAGCACCATTCCCTGCTCACCTCCCAGTCGTGCACAGAGGGTATGACTGGTGGCATTCAACCTTCCTCCCCTCAGCCTCTCTCTTGGGGAGAACCTAAACATGCACACTCGCATTCTGTCAGTTGCTTGGCAAAAACATTCCCTAAACAGGGAAGGTGTCCTCAGAGAAAGGCCAAGGAGAAAAACAAAGTTTTACCTCTGGAGAAATAACTAGACATAGCTTCTTGGAGAGGTGGAAAAATGTTCCAGCCTCCTTCTCTCCAGAGTTGTTTCTGCTCTCTAGAATATGCATTTCAGGAGGGAGCTCCTCTATTTCCCCCATTCCTGAGCACAGACAGATCTGCTGGATTTTCCTGCCCACTTCAGCTAAAAACAAGAGGTACCCCCTTGTTCACAAGTTCATCACAAGATGCTGGTGGTGCCAGAGGCTCCATGGCAGTGGAGTTGGCCATCTGGAACAACCCCCGTGTATCTCTTCATCTCACTGACTTTGTTCCATTTCAGTCTCAGCTGAAATTGGATCTTTTATCTCTCCTCCCTTGCCTGTGACTCTTATTTTCCCCCTCATACTGTATCTGCTGCTATTTATGATTTATTCTCTGTCACTGTCCCATTTAATGCTGCTAAATGGTTGGGATGATGGCTTCTGTGGACAGTGGGAGAAAGCAGAAGGATCCTGTCCTTCACCCATCCCAGAGGAACTGACTGAACATGTCCCAGCACTGGGGAGATGGGAATCCCACAGCAGCACCCTGAATTCCTCACTGCCCAATACTGTGAAATGCCACAGTGCCTTGGAGACACTGTCAGGGAGCTGGTTATCGGGAATCCTGGCTAAAGCAAGGAGCCTCCAGGATGTGGGGCTCCTCACCTCACAGTGAGCTTAGGGCATCACCTTACTCCAAAAGGACTGAATGCCCTTTCCTGAGCGAGCAGCTGGGATGTTACACCTGCCACTGTACAGTCTTCATCCAAGCTCTGGAATGCCCACAGGTCCTCTGGTCTCACCATTTCAGGAACCCCTGGGATGTGCAGGAGTCAGAGCAGCAAGACACGAGTGTCTCTGTGAGGCTTCTTCCTACACTGGGATTTTTTTATCACGCGAACGCCACGCTGCAGCTGGTTCTGGGAAGTCTTCTGCCCACACACTAAATAAATTCTGGTGTGGTGCTCTGCTTCTCTATGGAAACCGTACCCTGCATTTCTCTCCATAGGATTTTTCTCATTTCAGGCTCCATAATAAATTAACGAGAAGATGTTTTCTTTACACCAACCGTATAAGAGACACTTTTCTGTACTCGATTAATCTTTAGTGATCTATATTAAATATTTATCTGAAGAAATGAGGCCTGTATTGCAGCAACATTTTCTATTATGAGACTTTATCATATCAAAAGATATTTTCCTAGTGCTGACTCCTTCGTCTGTACCCAGCCAGCATTTCAAATGGAAGGGTAACTTTTTTCCCCTTTCTCTCCCAGTGACCTTCTCCCTCCATAACAAGCTGCTGATATGTTAGAATTTACTGGGTTATAAACATTTTTTATCGAGTAGGAGGGAGCTGGGTGATTTGGCACCATCTTCCCTAATAAAACCCAGGGGAGAGGCTGCAATGTTTGACTCCAATAAAGGTCTGGAAGGACTTGCAACCTTCTGGGATGCTGATCACGAATGACAAGGGGAGTTGGGGAGTGTCAGTCACGTAGCTTCCCTCTGCTGAAGCACTTTTGGAAGGAGTCCAGCTCACTGGCACAGGAGAGGGAGCTAGGAGGGACCTGGTAGAAGACTGCTCTGTTCTTCCCCAGTATTTCCAAAACTGTGTGATTGATCACGTGGAGCAGTGAGCTGGGATCCCTAAACCCTCTTGCACAGCAACTGTGAGGTGGGGAGATACTAAACAGCTGAGGTAACTCAGAAGGGATGAGGAGCTCGGTGTTGGGGTCAGACACTGGTCCTGAGAGAACACAGAGAACTCAGATCACAGTCTGATTTTGAATAAGCAGATGGATTTCCCTACCTGAGGTAGACCTAGTATTGCCTAGAGATAATCAGAATTAAGGCTGATCTATTGAGGCAGTGCCAAAAGGAAACCCAGACGCAGGATTCTGCTTGTGGTATCAGGTCCTGAACAAAACCACAGCAAAAAGAGATGGTCCAAGTTCACCAAGAGCTCCCAACCTTCCACGTCTGCCTCCCTAGGGAGCGGGGCTTTAACCGGCCAACACCTAAAATACCATAAGCCTGAATAAATCATCTCAGGACTAGATATACACACATCATAAATGTTTAGTTCTGATGATATATGACTGAGCTGTTATTTTGACAAATAGCTAGTGAATAATATATCTGATGAACTGCATAATGTTTTACTAATGATTAATTTATTCATTCCAAACAAACAAATAAAGCTCAGGCTTTTCCTCCACTATCCTAAAGAACTCTAATGGCTGCAAAGGGCTTTGAGATCCCTGGATGAGCCGTGTCTGCTATTCCTCTTTTTATCCTTGAGTATTTCTAGTGATTTATTACCAGGGACAATAAATTCATGGCTTATGTTATGGACAGCTGCATTTCAGATTGTAGCAGAACCTGTTTAAAAATTCCTGATTTTGTAATGCCCACTCAAATCTACAGGAATTTGGTACTTAGGTAGTTATTTACCCACACAATGTGCTTAAATACCTTTTTTAAGTCTGGGCCAAGCTTATCTGAAACATTCTGACTGGAGAAATGTTGTTTGGGATACTGTCCCTAGGGTTAGTTACTGCAGGATATTTACTACAGGACGGAGGTCTGTGAGATTTAGTTGAGGATTGCCCTGGCTGTGCTTTTCCCTCTCCCTCACTCTCAATCCCATTCAGAAATACAGTTTCTGTGAGTTCTCAGAGAAGATAAAGGACCAAAGAGCAAGAGCTCTTCCTCGGAGCTTTCCTGTGAGGGCGGGCTGATTGATTACAGATCGGAGGCTGTTCCACCTTCCCTTCCTAAATGAAAAATTGAGAGCTCTTAAAAATTGAATAAAATATGCCATTCTGAGAAGGATTTCCACTGGCATGAGCACAACAGGAGGTAGTAGTGAGTTGCTCAATATTTCTGTGTGCGCTGGCTAATCCTTTACTCCTCGGTCCCTGTGCACTCTCCCCGTGGCACCTGAGGATAACTCATCTGTAATTGGTAAGGGCTCCAGTTTTGTGTCTCCAGACAAAGCTTAAATCACTCACTTTTGGGAGAGCTCCAGCTTCAGCTGTGGCTGGAGCTGCCCAGGAGAGGATTCCTTTTAGCAGCTACTTTCAGGCCTGCAGAATCTGTCTTTGTTCCATGTTGGAACAATCTGGAACAGCTTGTAATGTTTTCACTAGACAAAATTTTGTCAAAATAGCTCATTTCTTAGATCTCTTGCTCTCACCGTAGTCACTGGTGACCAGAGAGGCACATATCAACAATATGTTGAACCCAATTCATCACTCTGAAACACTTTACTGCTAACAAAAAACAGCATTTTGACAAACTTACTGTGGAGAAAATGTTTTTCTACCTCACTGAGACAATTTTATTGCACGTAAAACACAAAGACTTTGCCATTCTGTTATTTGTTTTCCTCCACCCTCGTAGAATTTCATCAGTTCTGCTCCCCTTTCTGTGCACAATCCCCCCCACTACGAGTGAAAATCCTACTTCAGTGTTACAAACACTTGTGAGACCTTGACAGGGAGCTGAGATACTTCTATGCTAGCTCACAGACAGCACCTGTGCGTAGAAAACCTTCTCCTTTGGGTGCTCACTCACAATTGTGCAGGAGATGGTCACCAATGGAGCTTATATGTACAAGGGGAGATAAAGTACTGTCTTTTTTAAAGACCTGATCCAAACATCTCAGTTCCCCAGAGTGAAAACAATAAACTTATTTTTATGACTCTTCTGCAGGAGAAAATTAAGTCCAAGTACAGTTGGCAATTATCCTGTAAGCTTATTATATAGTAGCACTCAGCCTCTTGCACTCTCTTGGTTCCTCTTTTTTCACACGCTGGAAGAGCTGGTAATTTCTGTCCCTTACTACAGAGTCATTTCACAGGGAAGCATTCTCAGATTTCATTTAATCCACTGTAGGCTGTGCAAGATGCTGCAGACACCTCAACAGCTGTGTGCACCTCAAACATCACTGGTTCTGTGGGCACGAAGTCACTTAGGAGGGACCAGCCNAATCCACTGTAGGCTGTGCAAGATGCTGCAGACACCTCAACAGCTGTGTGCACCTCAAACATCACTGGTTCTGTGGGCACGAAGTCACACCAGCAGAGCCCTGTTTGCTCTGTCACCTCCCCACCCTTCAGTGGGTGTGGCTCCTAAACAGAATGACACAGCCTGAGTACACCTGCATGGGGAAGGCAAACAACAGCAGTGATCCCTCTTCATCTTACCACACCAGCGTCCCTGGTTTTGTATCTGTAAACATTCCAGGAATATTGTTGTGGATGCCACACGCCTGGAAGTGTCCAAGGCCAGGTTGGATGGGGCTTGGAGCAACCTGGTCTAGTGGAAGGTGTCCCTGCCCATGGCAAGGGGTTGGAACTGGGTTTTTTTTAAGATCCCTTCCAACCCAAAGCATTCTGTGATTCTGTGATGCGTAAAGAGCCCCTGGGTGGTGTGTATACCCATAGAAATATTGGAACTATTCGTTTCAACATTCAGAGGCTTTTTTTGTCCTTTCAGATCAATTCAGTTCATCTGAGCTCATCAAACAATTAGCAAAAGTTCAGTTGTGGCATTGGTAACTTAGCCACAAGCGTCTGTTTCCTGTGCAGTCCTGTGGTAGGATGGAAGATTCTGGAATACATTTCTCCCTGGGTTTGCAGTGCTATTGCTCTGTGGCCTGCTCTCCCTGCTTATGCATGCTGAGGAGATTTGCTATTATGAATCGCACCACAGAACTACCTTCAAACTCAAATTTAATAACCTAAGTATTATGAAGATCAATATTATGGCTATTCTCATTCATATGATTAACACTAATATAATTTGGGGAAATATTTATGCTGCAGTAGCGACTGGAGACCTGGATTAAGAGGAGATCCTTGGCAACTCCACAGAAGAAAAGACACCGTTGTCTCCAGATGGGTACTGAAGTGCAATACTCCATCTCTGAGTCTCCATGGGCTTGGATATTTTCTGTAAGTTACCTAATAAGATAACAAACCAGCCTTACAATCCCTACAGCCACACTGGTGACAGTTTGAAAATCATGAGTCAAGCTCAAAAAAAGAATTAAGAGATTGGTTTTAAAATTCATGAGACTTTTAAAATCTGATAAACTTCAGAGGTTTTTTGCTTCTCTTTTTTTGCCTTCTGCTTTCTGAGTATGTAGGAGTCGTATTATCAAGTTTTCCTCTGCAATTATGAGGGCCGTAAACTTACTTTAAAAATTGAGTTGAGACATTTACATAATCACAGGACTCTGAAAGTGTGGGCTTTGAAGAGACATTAAATAGTCTTGAGATACAGTTCATCATGTGACTTGGCAACACTCACTGCTGAACAGTACAGCACAGACTCCAAATATCAAATACTCCCAAGGAACAGAGAGGAGTCTTTTATGGGTGGGAGGGGGGGAATCTGACACTTTCACAGTCTGCACATGAATGGGGGAGAAGGGGAGGGAAAACAAGGAGAACAAGGACTGTGGGACTATTCATTTCACTTTAATCAGAGATGAAGCTAAAAAACTTTTTGTCTTATTCCTATATTTCCTGCTTGCTCTTAACCATGCAACACACGCTTTTCCCTGTGTACCAAGCTCTCTGATTAGCCTCACCCTGGCTGTGCACCTGCACTCCCCAGGGATAGCCCCAGACATTTGGAGGGGAGTTAAAAGTAATGTTCTTTCTGGGGTTTCGCTCAAGAGCTGGAAGCTAACACTGAAATATTTAACGCTGAACACTCGATGGGCAGGTTTGCCTTTGCTGAAAAGGAAACAACCAGTATGAGAGAAAGGGGAGGGAAAGCAAAGTGAGGCTGGGCAGGGGTGCATGGGCTATGAAAACACCTTTCAGGGGTGCATGGACAATGAAAACACCTTTCAGAGATGCATGGATAATGAAAACAATTTTTCAGGGATGCACAGGCAATAGAACACCTTTGCTCTCCTGACATAACACAGCTTCTTCCACCTGCAGGTCGCCATGGGTGGAAGTGTCCCTCACTGGTCAGTGCATCCTCATCCAACCTGAATGCCCCAAGTGCTCCGTGATGTTCAGATATCAAATCAGTGCTCAAACCCAGCCCATGCTCCAGCACAGCTACCAGTCACCATGAAACCTCTGTTTGCAGCTTGCAAAAAGGCACTTTTATTGCAGAAAGGACAGGCTTCCAGTGTCAGGATGCTTCACTGAGTCAGAGTCCAGAGACTGGTCCCAGCTGTAAGTTACAGGGGAACTCTTCCAGTGGCTTTTCCGTGACACTCATCAGGGGAATGAGAGGCTGTTGCAATATCAGGCATTTTTGAGCCTCCAGACCCTGGTGAGAGCATAGCCATCAAACAGGGTTCTCCTTCAACAAGCCTTGTGTACCCCTGGGAGATGGAGAGTACCCAGGGGTTTTTCTTTAACTGGCCTCTAAAACGCCTGGTTGTTCTCTACCCTTGCTGAAACTGAAGGCAGGAGAAAGCACAGCGTGGGGTTTTGGGCAGCAAGCATTGATGGGTACATTAAAGGAGTCCCTTCAATTTGGGCTAAGGAACTCCAGGAGGCAAAACACCTCTTGCCTCAATCCCAGAGCAGACAATTTCCATGCTGCTGCCGAAAAAGTGCTGCGCATCATTGGCAGGTTCAGTCAGGCAGCCCTCACACCTCCAGACGTTTGTCCATGAGCAGGGGCTGCATCAGTGTGAAACCTGGCCCTGCAAGGCTGCAAAACAGCCCTGAGCAACTTGATCTCATGGGTAGCATTCCTGCCCATGGCAAGGTGTCTGGACTAGATGATCTTTAAGGTCCCTTCCAACCCAAGCCTTTCTAGGCTTCCACGATTCTATTTAATTCTGTCATAGCACAGCTTTTTTGGAATCTGTCTCCAAAAAAGCTCTTTCATTGCAAACAGAAGCACAAGCTGGCTTGACCTGATTGAGAATTTGATGGAATGGCTTCCTCTCCCGGCTGCTCACCCCTCTGCTGGGAGCCATCTGCACATTAAAGCAGATGTTGGTTGCACTCAGGTCATGTTTCCAAGCTTTCTTTTGTAGCCATAAGGACTAGAAACTCTTCCTCCCTGCCTGCACTCATTTCTTAATTAAAGCTTAAATTCTGATGTCATCACATGACTGTAGGAGCAGATCCCCAGGCAGGCATTTAGTACTCTGTGTTGTCAGCAGGACTTTGATTTAGAAGCATCACAGATCCTTTAGAGGATCCCATCCCTCTGGAAGCCCCAGCCTGGCCCCGCTGGCAGCTGCCACTGCCAGACCTCAAGGCTCCCTCTCAGGCAGATGCTGGAGCAGGTCAAAGGCTTTCCCATGCCACAGAGCGTGGGAATGGGGAGGATCTCTGTCTTCTTGGAACAGTGGTTCCAGAGCCAGGCAGCTGCGAGGAGTCTGGCAGGGAGAGACAAGGAGGAGGAGGAAGAGGAGGAGGAGGCGGCAGCTGCCAGCAGCCTGCACTGCAGTGCCTCAGCCCAGAGAGCTGGGTGGGTGTAAACACCATCCCTGCCCCTCTCCTCCCTCTCTCCATGTTTTTAACTTGACAGGATGTATTTGACCAGGAAAAAAATCATTCCATGGTGAAGGAAACCTCATGGCAGCTTCCTGTAAATACTGCATGGTCACCATGCCAGTTCTGGAAGGGTGAAGAGCTGCAGGTGTGAAATGGGTCTGATCATAAGAGCTCCCAGGCTTGGCCACCAGCAGAGCCCTGGCGCACACCCCTGGCAGCCAAATGCTGCCTCCATCAACCCCGTGCCTAGGAGCAGAGCAGGTCTCACCTGCCCAGGGCTCTCCTGAGGGAAGCTGGGCTGTGCCAGGACACCTGGATGCTGCATCAGCTCCTTCTCCAGGCACACGTGGGCACAAAGTGCTGGCTCTGCACAGGAATATTTGATATCACACTGCCTGCAGAGGAGATCTTGGCACAAAGGGCTGACCCAAACCCTGCTGTAGGCAAAGCTGATTCTAGGGTTTCTTTGTGTCCTTGGGTTCTGTACCTGCTCTTAGCAGCTTAGCCCAGGAAAGCTGCCTGGATGGCTCCAGCTGCCCTGGTGGGACACATCTTGTTCCATTTACAGAGCCTAGTGGGTGGCAATCAGCAAAAAAGAAAGGGAAAAAAATATACTTTCTGGAACCTAAGGGAAACATTGGAGGGATCCAGAAATAAAAAAACCCCTTATAATGCCTTCTCCCAGTGCTACTTGAGCCAGAACAAAATTATTCTGCCCATCTAACAGGATGACTTTTTTATTTTAATGCAACAGCTTCTCTGCTGAAATAAGCATCTGTCTGATTTGAAAACAGAATTAATAATCTGCTCATAAAAAAAAAAAAAAACAGCTAAATATATATTTTGTTTTAAGAAAGAGAATGAAAGCTTCTCTTTGCCTTGTTAGCCTTTAAAATATGTTCCCAAGCCACTGGACCATAGTCTGCTGCTCTGGAGGAATCTGAGAGGAACGTGCAGAGTCATTGCTGTCACAGCATGCTGGGAGCAGCCCTGCTGGGCACAGCCTCTGCTTGACATGTGGAGGGGAATACTCCCCCACTATGCAAGAAGTCTCCGAGGGGACAGGATGTGGACATCCTTGTCCAAGCCCAGCAGGATGCAGATCTCTTTGGAAAGGTTCAGTGACTAAAATATTTCTGTGCTGCTTCTGGGATTCACTGGAAGGAGGATCAAAATACTTCTTTATGGATTGAGAAGGGGAATTTTTGTGCTGGAAGACGCAACTCTGCAGATCTGTGCTAGCACTTGGCCAATCCAGCTAAGAGCTTCCCCGGATCAGCAGGCAGGCACTGATCTGCCTTTCCAGGCACACAGCTCACAGCAGTGATTTTCTCCAGAGGAACTGGCTTGTCCTAACCACAGGAGCCTTATCAGAATGTGAACTTATCAACTGCTTTGCCTCCACGCTGTCCCTGTGGGCTGGGTGTGCGCTGCCGCCTTCGGATGTGGGGCTGCCCTTCCCCAAGCCTGGACAGATTTTCTGCTCCCACATCTCAGCAGCTCCAAGCATATCAAAGGCTGGTGCCACTTATCCTTCCTCTTGCCCTCTGTTCTCAAGAATATCAAAGAGAAGGAGAGGTGTGTCCTTCTGTCAGGTCCTGCAGCTGCCAGGGATGTTCCCAAGCCGTCACCATCCGAATCCAAAGGCAGCCAGAGCAGCTGCTCCTCCAGCCTGACCAGGACCAAGCTCTGTGCCTGCTCAGACACCCCAGGATGAAGCTCTGCAGAGCTCAGCCCCAGCCATTCCCTGCCAGCCCCTGTTCCTGCCTTTATTCTGCTTATGCAAATCCACGAAAAGCTGCACATATGCGGGAGTTGCATTATGCAGGGGATGTAATAACAGCAGTCCCTGCACTGCATGAAGAATGAAGGTTGGGGCTGAAGGAGATGCTGCGTGATGGAATTGTCTGGTTTATGCCCATCACTGAATGGCTTCTGTTTGCCAAACTGCTTTTAGAGATGCTGAGACAGGAATGTAAATGGTGGCTTTCGTAAAGTTGCATAAACATGTAGTAATGTCACTTTTAGATTAGCATTTACATTGAAGACAACACTAGAAGGCTTCATTGTTTACATGCACTATGGAAATGGATTTCAGGTTTTGGTTTACACACATTTATTTACACAGCATTTACTGATTACAAACCAATGTACATTGCTCATTCACAGGCATAATATAAACCAGGGAGATTCTGTATTTTTGCCTGTATGGATTTCCATTGCTCATTCCACACAGAGAAAAGAGCCTCCTTTCATCTCAGCTCCCTCTGTCCTTCAGTTGCTGTGTTGTGTCTCCTAAAAAGCCTTGCCTCTGACTGGGAAACAAGAAAGTTGATGTCCCCTTTAAACAGATAGCATAAAACCCTAATAAGAAAACCTTGTCAGCAGAACTTCAACGCAACTGAAAAAGCCCAAGCAAAGATTAAAAGGCCTAACAGTGCCGATCAATTCAGACCAGAGCTAAGCATCACCTTAATGCAGTTTGAGAAGAACGTTCACGATGCTTTCCTGGATGCTTCAGGCATCCAAACAAGTGGAACAGGACTGAAAACTTGCCAGGGTGTGTGTGTGTGGGAGAGAGGATCTGTGAGTGCAGCCATGGCATAGTTTGTCACAGTCACAGCACCCAGCCTGCTTTTGGGAAGCACCACGAGCCTTCCCAGGCAGAGCTGCATTCCGGCTGCTCATCTTGGCTGTCTCTCCTTTGCCCAGCCGTGCTGGGGAAATTATTATTGGTTTTTTTCTTTATCCTAACATGCTGAACCCAGGGAAAAGCAAAGCTGGACCCTAGGGAATTTCAAGATTTCAAAGTCACAAAGTGAACAACAAGGACAGTCATTTTTTTTTCCCGTCCTTCCCTAACTGAAGGATATAAAAACTCCTTGCAAATTCAAATTGAAGAACAAACAGCTAAACACAATACACTGAAAATCAAACTGTTCCTCTTTTAACCTTTTTGAAGTGGCACTACTTGACTTCATGTCTTGAGATGAACTTTTGCACCTTAAAAATTGAAAAAAAGAAAAAAATTCACTGGATTAATAAAGTGAAAATAAACAGCAAGGCTTAGAACTTTCACTGAGCCTGAAATGAAATGTTTTAATTTTTTCATTTTACTGAAAAGTTGAACAAACATCCATTTCATATCAACCCAATTTTAATGTTATTTTTGTTCTGTACAACCAGTGAACCACAAAATCAATTATCTGTACTGCTCTAGTGACCAGTAGATTAAATTCAATGCAATAGAGAGACAGCAAAAAGAGTCAATGAGGAATGGAGAGATGGGAGAAGAACGGCCTGAAAAGATGATGGAAGCAGCTCTAATAGATTTTGTCTCTGCCAGCATTTAGCACAAGCAAAACAACTTCACAACCACTTTAAAAGAACTTTGTGCACATTGCTGCTGGAAAGAGCAGCGTCACCAGTCCCCTTTGTCACCCTCCTGCCTCCATCCACACAATCCCGTCCCTTTGCTATCCCCTGACCACAGAATGAATGAGACCAGAAAGTGATCTAGTTAAAAATTAACTTTTTTTCCTTTTCCTTTCTTTACCTGTCAGACTATTTTTTCTGCCAGATCAGATCCCCAGCTCTGGAAAGCACAGGTTTGCATGAAATCTGCCTAGAAGTTCCAGTCAGGAAAGGCCAAACTTCCGTAGGTTGGAGTGAACTTTAGCCTGGAGAAAAGGAGGCTCGGGGGCACCTTCTTGCTGTCTACAACTCCCTGAAAGGAGTGACACGTGACAAGGAACAAGCGACAAGAGGAAATGACCTCAAGCTGAGCCAGGGGAGGCTCAGGTTGGACATCAGGAAGAATTTTTTCATGGAAAGGGTGGGCAGGCCTTGGAAGGGGCTGCCCAGGGAGGTTTGGAGTCCCCATCCCTGGAGGTGTTCAAGGAAGGCCTGGAGGTGGCACTCAGAGCTCTGGGCTGGGTGACGAGGTGGGGATCAGGCACAGGTTGGACTAGATCTTGGAAGTCTTTTCCAGCCAAAACAATTCTGTGATCTGTGATTCTGATATAAAACCACCCATAAAACCCTCACAATCACTGACCAGCTTGGCCAAGCCCAGTGCCTGATGTAAGAGTCACATTTTGCTTTGGCTCAGAAATAATAAAAGCTCGTTGTCCTCCCAGCCAGGGCAGGCAGCCATACAAACCCTGCTCCTGTGTGTGCAGCTCTGGGCACTAGGCAGTGCTGGATGTGCTGGAACACATTCTCCAGCCAATAAACTGGTGAATTTTCCATGAAGTCAACAGTTTCACATATTTAAGTCACAGAGAATCTGGCTCATTTTTTTTAATTTGTGGTGCCATAAAACTTTGAAAGTTTTGTGAGACAGTTTTGTGAGACCAATCTTTTTACTCCTTTCTTTATTTTTTTTCCTCTAAGGGAAAATTCAAGCAGTAGAACAGCATATGCATTTCTAAGTCTGTTGTAGCCTGTGCTACATGCACAGCAAAGATCCTGGCTTCAGGATCCTTCTCTTCCCCTTCACTGAGGGGATGACACATTTAGGGAGCACGTAGCTGCTCAGATTTGTGGGTTTTCTAGGACTAAATAAAAATCTCTAGTGTGGCTGAATGCATTCACCAGTGCAAATCCCTTTATGAGCACACAGTTTAGTGTCCACTCTGAATTGGAGAAACAGGGAAATAACACAAATGTTGGTTAGATGGGACCCTGGGGGTCCCTAATCCAACCTCCCAATAGAAGCAGGACCAGCTCTTGAGCACATCAGCTGAGGCTCTGTCCAGCCAAGCCTTGAAAGCCACCATGGATGGAGATACCTCTCACCTCTCCACTGACTTGTCCTAGACCTGCACTGTTCTCCTGATGAAACAACGTTTTGGGAGAAAAATAAAATCAGCTTTTTTCCCCAGGCAGCATCCCAACCAATTTCTGTCCAGCTTGTGCAGCCAGTTACCTTAACCTTTCCTGTCTCAGGAGCTCCTTCTCCTTTTTATCTATCCAGGGCCTTGCTGTACCAAGTGTATGTAAGCAATCGTCATACATCTGTCCTGTCACTCTGCAGAGGGAGGGATGGGGCAGAACCGGCTGCTTTGGTGTCACCTCCCCCACTAAGTTTTGAATCTGCTGGTGTATTTTAAGCAGACCTGACAGAGGTCTCAGAAGGATTCTCTATTTGCAGGTTTTGTGAAATTAGGCAGCCTCTAACTGGTCCCACTGCAGGAGAAGTTGCAAGGCAAGCAGATCTCCTTTTTATACCGCAGGGTTTCCCTGCTCTCTTGCACAGAGAGCCAGATTTCCCCATCCCCACTGTCATTTCAGAAAATGGAATTAAACTCCCACGCATAGAAAATACGCATTTCTTCTTGCACATGCACATTCCACTTGCAGCCCCGTGTGATCATCCATTTTATATTGCTGTTGTCCCTTATGTCCAAACGTCTTGCAGCTTTTAATTAAGTCTGCCCAGCAATGCAGAGCAGGCAAGTGCTGTCATCTCCTCATCTCCCCTTCTCAGGGGGTGGGGAGGGAATTGAAGCACACAGAAATGAGCTCACCCACAGCCACACCGAGAGCCTGGGGCAAAAATCCAGATCCTGCCTGTGTCACCTCTCTGCCATTCTGCCTGTGGGCTCCTCTTTCCAAGGCACTGTGTCCTGTCCCTGTTTTCCATTGAACTGGCAGTGGCAGCCCCTCTGCTCAGCTGGATGAGCCCATCTCACCTTGTCCCTCTTTGCCTCCCACCTCTGACATTGAACAACAAAGCCTCTTTTTTTCTTTCCTAGAAAAGATTTTTTTAAAATTTTTTTTTCTAGAAAGGATTTGTTTTTTCTAGAACTCACTTCAACTGAGCAGCATCATCAGGGAAATTCCTGTGTCAGTGCCTCTGCCTGGCTATTTGCATGGAATATTCCAGTGCTCAGCCCACTTTTTGCTTTACCTTATAGCTAAATAATCAACTTCTGAGAGAAGTAAAAAAAAGACAACATGACAGCATACTTCAAAGCAGTGGGCTGAAGCTGTTAACTGTTTAGTGGTAACAGGGATGTTTTCTGGTCCGAGCAGAACCCCAGTCCCAAAGCCAAGCTAAGCTTCATCTGTTTTCCAGCCTTCCTGCAGTACCTCGTACCCAAGGCTCTCATGACTAGGAACAACAAGGATGGTGACAATGAATATTCAGACATCCCACAAACCAGTCTCAGCATCTGCCTTCCTATCTGCATTAGCATCAGTGCACTGATAATGATCAAAGCAGCATTTTCCTGCCAGAGGCCCCACTAAACCACTCTTATTAGTATGAATCGATGCTGATTAATGTGCTTCCCTAGTGCAATTGTATCCACTCCTACTGTTCATGATTTAATATAAAACATCTCCCCCCTTGCTTGCCTCCCTCCTAATGCCATGTGCAAGGTGTGAGCCTTGACTGAGGACACCAGGAGAATCAGTGATCCAACTTTTACAAGAAGGAGACCTACAATCCACTGAAATGAAATGCATGGAAGGAAGGAACAAGACTTCAGAGGCTGTAAGAGTGAAGCATCTTTCCATGCTAGGGTGGTAGACCTGGATCCAGGCTTCCTATGAAAGATATCATCAGCTCTGAGATTCTACAGCAATTCTGCCTATGCAGAATATAAAATAGCCCTGTTCACTGCAACAGGCTCTGTGCTTGCTGCTGACAGACCTTTGGACTTCAGTAGTGATGGAAGGAGGACTCCTCCATGATGTTATGTTGCTTCCTTTTTAGCATCACCTGTAAAAAGGAGAAATTGCTGCATTTTGCCTTATGCTGCTCTTAGCACCACCAGTGGCTTTGCCTTGGTGGTTTTCCAGTGTAAATGACATGGTCCTAATGTGCTGTGTCCATGTTCCCACACAGCAGGACACCGGGGAAATCACCACTAAACAGCCAACAGTGTTTCAATTAGGGATGGGTGAAGTTCTCTGGCCTGATTTCACATCCTCTCCAAACCCTTGGTCACTGTGGCTGGTCTGACATCTGATGCCATCGGCCTTGGGAGAAGAGCAGGGGTCAGGCCAAACCTCTCTCAACAAAATCGCAAGTGCCCCAAGGAACTGCCTGACAGAGCAACAAACTAAAAACCAGCCAACCTAAAAAAGTATGGGAGGAAAGGGGCATTGAAGGAGAAGATTGCACAGAAAATTCCCATGCTGCATATCAGCTGCTTTTCTAAGGAAAGGAGTGATGTCCTTAATGCAGGATATGTGCCTCCCTTGGGCTAGTCTAGTGCAAAGAGCAATTGAGAGACATCTTTTGGTAGGAAAGAGGCTTCTACGCTGGAATTAAACAGTTGACAAAATCCCAACAGCTGTACAGATTCTCGAAGTCAATTTAAGGAGCCCACAAAATGAGATTTTACCCCTGTGGGGTTCAGTAAAATGGAACGTTCTGGGGGAATGTGTGCACAGGCTAGCTCTTAACTGTGAGAATTGACTGTGGTTCCACTAATTCTCCATAGCCAGACTGAGTCTGATATCCCTTCAAAAATGCATGGGCTCAGTTTTTAAGTGACCAATTCAGCCGGCAGAGCCAGATATTAAAAACAAACAGCCCTCCAGCATCCAGCCAGACTCCCACCTGATCGTTCCATCTGCTCTGCTGAAGCACATGAGGCTTTCCCCTCCTCCTCAGCTGACCACAGTGGGAGCAGCTTTGTCCCAGACTTGCATTTCCAAAGTGCTCAGCTCCCAGCAGCTCCAACCACCACACACATGGCTGGCGTTCCCCGAGCAGCCAGCTCCCTCCTTCAGCTCAGTGTGTGGTGTTTGGCCATGAGATGCCCTGGGTGCCCTTGCAGTCCTCTCTAAACTCTCTCCCTAACGACTTCCAGTGGACTTTGTCTCATCTCCAGTTTCTTTTGGGAATGGTGACTTCTCCAGCATGGTCACCATCTGCAAGACCCCTCTCAGACACCTCCCATGCACACAGAATGCTGATGCCTGTTTTCTCCCATGCTGGAAGGAGGGTGTTGTGTTCTCCACCCGCTCCACGTGTCTTTCATAAAAGGTTCAGCAATACTCAGCAGAAACAGAGAAAACAGATCCCTTTCCACATAAAGTTCATCCTGAACTGAGGTAAGACTTCAAATTCATATTAGTTTCCTACAAACTGAAAGGGAATTTGTTCCTTACCCCCTGACAGATAGAACAACAAATCACGGGCTTCACATGCAAACAAGATTTTGGTTCCTTTATAAAAGTGGAGGAGGCAAAGCCATGGCACAGGCTGCCTGCTCAGGGTGTGAATTCTCTGTCACAGGAAACCTTCCACGTTCCCCACAAACCTCTGTCAGACGTGACACAGGTATGTCTGAGTCTGCCTTGGGGAAGAGGCACGGATTAAATGACCTCTCAAGGTCCTTCCAGACCCGTTTCTCCGTGATGCTTAGAGACAGGATCCCAGGCTTGATGGATCTGTGGCCTGACCCACACTGACAGTTCATAGATGTGTCTGAACACATCCATCGTGTGGTTCTCTCCCCCCAGCCCCTGCAGACTCCGTGGTGTCATCCCGGGCTGCACAGCTCTTTAGCAAAGGGCAGAGCCGGTGCCAGAGGCGAGGAGCAGGGCAGGGATCTGCGGGCTGGGTCACTGTGCGTGTTGGCAGGCAGGGCAGGAGGGGAGCGGGGCAGAGCACAGCCAGGGAGAAAGGCTTTTGGGAAAGGGCGTTTTCTCTGCTTCTCTGCGCACAGACAGTGAGACCTCGCCAGCGGAAGCAAGGCAGCATAGCTTTTACTTTTTGGGGCTGTCTTCCCCCTGAGCTGTTTTGGAGAGGACAAGCCAGGACAATATTTTTAACCTTGCTGCTGCAAGGGGAGGGGTGCTGCACTCCCTGGAGGCTGCAGGACAAGAACAACTCATTTTTCTTCCTCACACAGAGCTGATGCCTCACATATCTCTGTTGCTCTGCTTCTGGCTCCGTGCTCATGGGACACCACTCCCTGCACACAGTGATTCCCTGTGATTCCCTGCTCCCCCATCCCCACGTCCATGTCTCCACGTTCACAGTGCCATGGGCTGTTCACCAGCACTTCCCTGCCCACCACTTTGCCTAGCTGCATTTGCAAGTGTCTTTCTGAAGCACAACAGGACCATATAATTACGTAAATGCACACATGCCTGGGAGAGTTTTTCAGTCTCTTTGGGTTTTAGCACAAATCTCCTGACACTTGCTGGCTTATTCCCCTTCACTCCAAAGTGCTTGCTGATTTAATAGGATGTTCATGTGAGCACCCCAGCTTTTCAGATTAAAATTATGAGGAAAAAGTGTGGTTCTAGATAGCAAAGCTGGCAAGAAGAGTTTGAAACAAGCAACAACTAAGGCTTAAAAACCTAGAAGGCAAAATAAAATCCAAATTCTGCCTATCCTCTGTAGGATTTTTTAATTCTCTGTAGTTTTTTAAACCAAGATCACAATTCTGGGGGCAAGTCCAACTTATACATGGAGATAAATCCTCAAAGGTCTGTGGTAGGCAGCACACAGCCAAGGCTCCTACACAGCAGTGTGAGAACTGTCACACTGACGTGCGTGGTGACATCTTTATGTGAACCTGAAGCTATTGGCAGTTCACATGTACGAGTTTGGAACAGAGGCTTGGGCTGTCCAGAGCTCCATTGATTTTAAAAAGCTGCTTGGGAACCTGCCTGTGAACTGTCTGTCACCACGAATGAAGAACACCCACCCCCTCAGTTCCTTTTCATCTCACTCTGTGCTTTGCACACTGCCATGACACTGCAGTGCCTTCCTCTCACTGTCAGAGCACTCCACCCAAGCCGTCGAAGCAATTTGCATTGGCAGCGGAGGGCCACGGGGAACCAGAGGAGCATTTCCAGGGGGAACAGGGACAACAGTGCATCTCCCACTGACTCCCAGCCTGGAGCCCATGGGAACTGGCAGAGTTCCCACCACCTAAAAACTCATCCAAGCCACAGGAACCCGGCATACCTGTATATTTTATATCTGGTTGTAAATCCTTGACGATGTCTTTCCACAAAGGATAAGTAGCTCCGTGAGTGGTGGAAAGGCCCTCTGTCTGAAATAAGCCAATCAAACTCCTTGGAGACATGTTGGTTGGTAGCAGCTGGGTCCTGGTGGGAGGGCTGTACGAGTATATGGTCCCATATAAACAGGAGGTAGAGGAACTCAACAAGCCTCCAGTTCATGCTTTTCTGTCTGCCTTTTTCCTCTCATTCTTGCTCCATTCTGTGGAGTCCTGTTGAAAGAGAGAGGGGATAGGAGGAAGGAGAGAGAGGAAGAGAAATGGAGGGGAGGAGAGGGAGGAGGGAGAGAAAAAGAGAGATTAAAAATGGAAATTGCTCTGATCCTTTGACAACCATCTCTCGGGTGAAAACAGACGTGAAAAATCAAGTTTTAAAAGACTTTGGTTTGCCTGTGTTACAGCTTAGAGTATTTGGCAGTGTTTTATTCATGTATTTAAGTGGTGCCTTTAACCTCCTGAGCATATACCACCTTTGAAATACCCAGGTCCTGACCTGAGACATCCTCACCCCAGCTTCTCCATCATTTCCCTCATGAAGTTCTCCACAGTGCTGCAAAGGCAAGTGAAGGCCGGGTGCAGAAGGTGGCTGCACCCTAGGCTACAATTACCCCTTTATTGTCCCTTTAATGCTGTGCCAGAGAAACCTGTCTTCTGCTTTCATGTCTCTCTGATGATCTGTAATCTACTCTGTGCAACCTGAGCAATCTATAAAGACCCAGCTCTTACTTTCAAGTGCTGCCAAAAAAAGAAATAAAACAAAATAATTACCCAGGCTTCAGCGACAAGCACACGCAGACACGCAGACACACACAACTATGAAATCCTGCCAGACTCTGACAGATAAAAATGTCCTCACCCTGCTTTCCTGCTGGGGTGCTGGGGAGGTGTGTGCGGTGCAGGGGATGGGGTCTGTTGCTATTTCAGTTATGGTGGGACCTCGAGGCTCTTCCCAAGACCAAGGCTCTGCAGGACTACATGCATATTCAGCAAGGGAGATTTACTAGGGAGCTTCAGGGGATCCTTCCCAGCACCTGGAGCAGGGCACGCTCTCACTGCCATGGTGGAAGAGTGGCTGTCCTGCTGCACCCCCGGCAAAGCGAGGCTAGAGACAGCCCTGCGCCAAGCCAGCTCCTCTCCCAGGCATGTGACAAGACATACGGCGAGTGGGAAGGGAATTAGGGGGTAAGGTGCCTTGCCGAAGGTTACGCAGCAAGCCATGGATACAGCTGGAAGAGAGCCCTGGTCTCCTGACTCCCATTTCCAGCGTCTCAGCCATTAGCTCATCCGCCTCCGCAGTCAGGCTGCTGGCACCGTGCCCCTCTCCGGGCAAAGCCATGTGCTCTTGCCGTGGCAGGCGAGGGGCTTGCTTAGCTGTCACCCACACCCAGCACAGTCCCCTCCTGCTTCCAAAGCACTATGTGGCTGCTGCAGCAGCTCAGACTGTTGGGTTGTGCTCCTCGCCCCTGAGAGCTGCTTGAAAAAAGTCCTCTCCACACTTACAACTGGTTCCTCCTCCTGCCTTCTGGGTTTTGTGGAGGATATGCCAACACTGTGGGCGTAGCTGGGCCAGCAGTGATCTTAAGGTTGCTCCCCCAACTCTGGGAGCACAAGTTGTCCTCAGGACAGGTGATACCCACCTGTTTCTCTAAAATACAGTGCAGAGAGACTGCAGATACTTTTTAAAGCAGGAGAAATCAGGCTACTTAAAGTTTTGCCACAGTGAGATTTCATGTCAGGCTTTTTTGTACATCTCCAGAAAACCTTCTAGTTTTGAGCCTGAGTCCTCTACAAGCACTCTAAAAGTTGGTAATTCGCAGAAAGAAAAGGTTTTGCTAAGAGTGTAGGAGAGGTGGGCTAGAGGTGCCACCCGCATTCACAGCACCGTGTGTGAACCCTGGCTGGTGCGAGCAGCAGGGCACAGACCAGAGGCCGTCAGTGTTGCTGGTCAGCATGGCTATCTCCTCTGCTCCAGGAGCTTTCCCGGGAGTATGGCAGAGCTGCATCCCATGGCAATGAGTGTGTGAGGCTGCTGTGCGGGTGGATTGGAGCCCTGGGTGTGCCGGGGAGCTCAGGAGCCCTCTGTGTGTGCCGGAGTGTGTGGGAGCCTGCACGTGTGCACAGCATGTGTTCGAGGAGCTGCGGTAAGCTCAGCAGCACTCGCCAGAACCGAGTTGTGTATGTCTGGTTAAAGACGACACTCAGCTGTTGCCTTACAGGAAGAAATGGGAAAAAAAAATAAAGTATGGGAAAGCCAATGTTTGATTTTTCGGTTGGTCCCATATAAACTTCTTTCTAATTGCAGATGGAATATTACTGTTATTAAACCTGATGGTACCTGCAGCTCCCGACTGAGGAGGTTGTTCCCGTTCTGGAGACATGTTTTTAACATCAGCCTTCACCACTGACTCCTATTTCAGCCCTACACAGGGCAGTTCTCAGTGCTTAGTCCCTCACATCACACAAGGACTGGCTCTACTTTACATTACAAAACAGGGTAGCTTCTAGCCTGGAACTGAGGGCAACAGAGCACATTCCAAGTGGGCCACAGAACATCCCTGCTTCCACTCACTCATGAGCCCAAGGTGATTACTGGGAAATGCTCCCAGCTGCATCCTACCCTCAGGATCTTCAAATTTCAGTCCAGAAGTGTATTTCTATTGCTTCTCCACCCAGGTTCCTTCCCTTCCTGGTTGCTCTTGTCCCATCAGGGCGAGCAGCTGCAAACTCAGCATATTTGCCATGAGCTGGGTGTGCAGGTCTGTACATCAGCTGCTCTGTACATGCTGTCCCAGCTTCCTTGGTTGTCTGTTCATTAAACTCACCCATAGCTACTCCCCTCATCTGCCAGCCCGGATCAGTTTTCCCTTAAATATTTCACTGTCTGTTGGATTTCTATTGCAGAGATAAGGGAGCTCTTACGTACCCAAGTGGGGACAGCTCCCCTCCAGTTCCCGGCACGATGCAAGTGAGAACTGAAATATGAGAAGAGCCAAACAAAATGGGCCTCAGAGAAATCCCAGTGTGTCCTCCTACATGTGAATATCATACATTGGGGAAATATCAGCTTGTGAAAGAGAGGAGATAGTCCCTAATTCCCCACACACAACTCCTCATCCTCTCTTCCTTTCCTCTGGAGCACAGCTGGAGTCAGGATGATTGGGGTTGCGATGTTCTTATCCAAGAGGTAAGATATGGGGAGAACACGCCTTGAGACCACTGAAGAAATGATCACATCTCCAGCATGGAAGCTGCCTGAATCAGTTCCGAGAGCAGGGAGTGGTGCCTGAGGCAATGGAGGATGGTGGAGCACAACTGTGTCCAGACTGCTATCACACCATCAACTTTAATTTTTTAGTAGTATCTTTTTCCCCCCTGTAGCTGCTGTAGAGATGTTGTTTCACATTAAAGATTAATCCACTCCACAGGGCTGGTCCCCATGGAAGCTATAAAGCTTACTAAAGTGGGATTATCTTGTGTCTAAGACAATATTGTGAGGTGCATTCAATCTACCTCCTAACAAGCTTGAATCTGAAATTAAATTTTTAGGTGTCTTTATGGGGCGCCAGTGATGTGAAATATGTTTCATGGATTTGGCAAAAGGAACCAGGGAAGAAGCAGGGAGGGGATGTCTCCAAGTATAGAGCCCTTAGGTGGGAGACCCAAGGCTAACTAAAAGCTAAATCTGGCACAGAAGCAATCTGTGGACTAAAGGGTAGATTTGGGGGAGTCAGATACTGAGTTTTCATCCAGGAATCCAGTGTTTTGCTCAACTCTGCCCCAAACACCCCCTATGACCTTTGGCAGTGCCCTTACGTGTGGGGTCTTGGCCTCACTTTCCAATTATCAACATGGAGTCACAACAGCATTTGTGTGACTATTTATATCATGAACTTGTTGAGAGGCCAGAATCGGGCTGTAGCACCTCCTGAAACACAAACCTGCTGCCCACGTGACTCCAGTGGTGTTTCTGTCCTACAAGCAGTGAATGACAACCATCTCAGCAAGCTCTGCAAGGCAGCAGTTAACAACATCCAGCTATAAAGCCGACTTCCACTGAGAAGCACGACCGAGCAGTGCATGAGCTGGGTCCTTCTGGCTCATGTCAACAAACACGATCATGCAATCATCACATCTGTTAATAAACATGATCCGTGGGTGAGCCAGGACATGGCTCCAGTTCACAGCAAACAAGCAGTGGGAGAAGAAAATGTTGGATGCGCTGACTCTGAATCATAGCACAGTCATTTTCCAGCACCATCCAGCAGGGAGGCACATCCCCCAGTGCACATGGAGATCCCTCTTAAAGCCCCTTGGAGTTTGTTAGGTGGCTTAAGATGCCCTTTTTCTAATACAAATCCAGCCTGAAACATTAAACGTTCCCTATCTTATAAGTCTTCAGGATTCTTGGAGGAAAAATAGGCAAGTATTTTCTGTAAAGTGCAAGTTGTATTTGAATGTACACTTAATTTCTTTGTGATTGATATCTGTGTGTTAATTATATTCTATTTTTGGCAATACCTTTGCTGTCACAAGGCAGTGCCTTTTATCCAAGGAGTTCAAATTGAATTAGAGACATTAATTAAAGCTCTCAGCACTCTAGTAAGGCAGGCAAGTGCAGTTACTCCCATTGTTTCTTGAAATAAGAAGAAAAGAATAGAGCTGGATGTCTACTCAGCCACTTAAAAGGTAATTTTTATACAGCGGGAGAGCTCAGAGTGATAGATTTTGCACAAAATTATATTGCAAGGTCTGTTTCATCCAAGGGAGGCTGTGCAGCCCCAGATCCCTGCTATAAACAGGCAGACAGGATGCAGGTGCTCTGACTTTCCATCGCTTGCTGTGAACATTCCTCTGCCTCTTGGGATTTTCTACCTTTCCTCTAACCCCTGTGCCTTTCATTTATCCCTTCTATTAGATCCAAATTGATCTCACACACATCCCTTCTGTTTTCCCATGCTCATTGTTGTGAACTATTTCCATCAGAAATGCAGACTCAGGAAAGAGAAATTACTGAACACATTATTTGCAGTAAAGGAATAAGTCCCCTATCTCTTTAGGCTTCATGCACCAGTAATTCTTCCTTGTGTCCCACATTTGGTCTTTGGCAGGTTGAGAGAGGTTTCTGCCTGCTGCCATTTACCAGAGGGAAGAGGCTAACAATTGCTACTTGTATCTGAAACACTTCTGCTCTTCAGCAACTTCACACACTGCTTTAGGATGCTGATAAATTAGTAAGAGGCTGAAGTGTCAGGGGAGAGATGAAACAGCTTATGTTAGTTTAGAGCTCGACCCTGTAAAGTGACGAACGTCTGACCTCATTTCAGCAAACAGTTTAAGTGTACCCTTAATTTTAAGTATGGGATGTGCTTCTCTAGATTTTATTCAGCTGTCCCTGCTTCGAGTTTGTGCACTCAGATTCCTGGACAGGTAATTACTGCCCCACACCTTTAGGACTTAATTTAACTTGTGGAGCAGTAACGTTTCTGTCCTGCCCCTAACTGAGCGATGGCCCCTGAAAGTATTGGAAAGACAACACCCAGGAGCAGCCCTGCTTGTCCTTTGGAAACCCTGCCCAGCAACCCACCTTTCCTCTGTCAGGGCCAGAGGAATACAGGGAATATGGGAAAGGGAGAGGGAAGCCAGTCTGTCAGAGTTTAAGTCATATGAACTGCTGTGGATAAACCTGAGCTCTGGGAAAACAGAATTTGGGCACTTCTGACCTAGATGTCTTTATAGCTCAGACTGGAGACACTGATATCTGACTGAGTCTGGGCTGGAGCTGCAACTCAGCAGTGGCTCCGACTCTCTGGGTGACTGCGGCATACAACATCGTAAAATCCCAAATGTTTGTAAAGCTATTATTCTATGGAAGTGGGATTTCAGTATTTCAGGCAGTGATTGGCTAAGCCCTCCCCAAATCTCCGTAATTCTGTTCCGATCAGTGTCTAAATTTGCATTACTCTTTAACCACTCCAGTTTTAAATATGCATGAGTGGTTAGACCTGCAGGATATTCATCAACCGAAATATTTTTGGGTGAGGAAAGGCAAGGAGATAAGATGAGAAATACTTCTTCAATAACACCAACAGAGTCCACAAATTCACTTCACTTTTGCCAAATTGCTCATGCAGAAAAAAATAATGATTGGGAGATGTCAGTGTTTGGGTTGTGAGAGCTCCAAGGGGAAATGTTTCCAAATCTCTATTTGAAACTACTGGAGCTTTTTCTCCTTTTGATTTGTCTTTCCACCCCCTTAAGATGGAACAGTGATAAAAATATCACTTTTGACCCCAAATGACTTGTAGGAGAAAGGATTTTTTCTTCTTTTCAGTTTGTCAACACTTTGCTTACAACTTGTCAGAATATTCAGTGAACCAAAACCACCCCACAAACCCTTTTTTATTAACGGAGTTCAACCAGCAGCCTAAAGGGAGCAGTTTTTGTGCAGAAACTCCAATTACTCCCTGCCTTTAAGGAGGAGAGAATCACAGTGGTAAAAGCTCTGTACCTGCTCTCAGCTCGTTTGTCCCCACACTTGAGCTAATTATAAAATCCTGGTGTGATGAGGAGGAGGATGAGAGGCAGCTTCAAACCAAACAAGAGTAGCAGGTACCTCCACCAAGTCACAAAACCAGGTGGTGCTGGACAGAGGGAGTCAAACCCCAAAAGTCCTGATCATAAATCTACTGGCCAAGGTGCCAAAGTCACTGCTCTGAATTCCAGGCTCCCCAGGCACTTGGGTCAGGGCTCTGCTTGGCAGAAACCTTCTCACAGCGCTCCATAGGTTGGGAAATTAATTAAAAGGAACTTTTTCTCGTGCACACAGGTTTATGGTGAAGTGTCACAGGGTTATGAAGATGGTGAAGGGTCTAGAGGAGAAGCCATAGGAGGAGCTGCTGAGGTTTGTCCAGCCTGGAGAAGAGGGGACTCAGGAGAACTTGTGGTATTCAGGTTCCTCACAAGGGGAGGTGGAAGGGGAGGCACTGATCTCTTCTCTCTGGTGACCAGCAATGGGATCCAAGGGAAGAGCTGGAGTTGTGCCAGGGGCTTTAGGTCAGATATCAGGGAGAAGTTCTTCCCCCAGAGGATGCTGGGCACTGAACAGCCTCCTCAGGGAATGGGCACGGCCCCAAGACTGACAGAGCTCCGGAAATGTTCAGACAACACTCTCAGGGATGCACGGGGTGGGATTGTTGGGGTGTCCTGGGCAGAGCCAGGAGCTGGACTCTGGTCCTTGTGGGTCCCTTCCCACTCAAGACATTCTGCGATTCTGTGATTCTGAAGCCAGTCCTGCTGAATCTGAGACTGGAACAGTGGGCGCTGCACAGACAGCGACCAGCAAGGCGGTCCATGCCCCAAAAAGCGCACAATCTATTCAGGAGAGCAAGGACAGCAGATGGCCGGGGACAGATGGGGGAACGCAAGGGAACAGTGAGCTAATCCCGCTCAGCGGGCTGTGGAGCAGCGGTGTCAGCACACCAGCAGCCCAACTGTTGGCAAGAGTTTGATAGCTATTGTCACAAATGAGAGTTAAAAATAGCGAGACTGGATAATGAGCTCGCTTTTGTAGATGTTTGTGAGGAACTCCTCTCATTTATGAAATGGCAGAGATAGAATGAATATAGATGATAATAATAATAATGATAAATTGCACTTTTCTGAACTGCTTATTAAAAAAAAAAAATACAGTGGGTGTTGAGCAGTGATTTCTATTAAGCACTGCCCTGAACTTGAAATTATTCCTGCTATTATTATTGTCCTAGCTAGTCCACTTCCCCAAAAGTGCCACAAAAATGCAGTTCTATCTTCTGTCTTCCTTAGTATTTATACACCTCATATCTAAGTCCAGTAATCTTACAAGTGTTAGTAGATTTTTATCCTTGCAGTAGCTTTAGGAGATGGGGAAACACTGCTTTTTTTCATTCTGCAGGATGGGAATTGAGACACAGGGTGGATTAATGGCTTGTCCCAGATCATTTTATAACTGCTTCAGGAATTCAACCCAAATTTCTTACGTCTCGGCTCAGTGCTACGTCTCAATGCAGTACCCTTCCTACGCACCTTCATGCTACTATTCCAGAATTAGCTGGGACTTGCCACAGAGCTGCTTAGAATTATTTTGGATTGCTCATTTCATGTCAGGAAAATGCCAATTCATCAGAGGCAAAACACTTTGTAGAAATTTGTTGATTTAAGGGGGAAGAAAAAGGCATTTTGATAAAGTCAGCTTTTCTTTGGAACAGAATGTGTTGAGTGTTCTGTTTGGAAGGGATCGGTTCAAGATTGTGTTTTGTTTTTCATTACATGTTGAGTAACATACATTCAAAATCAAAATGAAGTGTTTTCCTAAGCTGTGTGTTTTGACTGAGCTGAAATAGATTTTGTAATTTATGCACAAGAGGAAATATCCAAATTCATTTAATACTGTTCTTGCAGTTTGGAAAAAGAAACACCTGCAAACCAGACACAATAAACTGAACAAAAATCATGCAATTCCCTGCAATTTTTACTAGAAATTTAGGAAAGAGTAATCTGAACGCTCAGTTTAATGAGGCCTGTGACAGAGTCCAGAAAGCCTGGTTTTTGTTTTCACTGCTGTTCCATCCTGGTGCCAGTCTTGCCTTCCTAACATATTCCACTGCAACAATTGAGACCTGTGAGCTGAGAGGCTGAAGGAAAAAATTGATGCCAAAACTCCTCTGGAGAGCAATAATGTAATATTCAATCCAAGAAAGTCAGCTCTTATCCCACACCTGACAGTCTGTGCAATATTTCTGTTCTGAAGTTCATTCCTGGGAAGAGACTTGTCACTGAAGCCACATGGAGTGATCCCACTCCATAGGGCTTGGGAAATGCAAACTACCACTGCTTCTTTCAGTAAAAGAAGTTGAGGTTAACCTAATGATCCTTGCAAATGGTTTATCTTCCCATTTGTCTTGTCCCTCAAAAAGGAGTTTAGCCTTTGACTGGGTTATTGTGTTCCTCCACTCTTACTGGAGGAGCAGAAGGGGTTAAAATCCACAGGCCATCCTCCTGGTACGGCTCCTGCTGCTTGGATAATGCCAGCCCTGCCTGCCAGGATGAAAAGCACCACTGGAGCTTCCTCTGGGCACCATATTTTGCCACCACTCAGCTGGATGGAGCCAAGAGAAGCAGGGGCAGCTGAAGAGGGGAGGGAAAAGGAACTCTGAGCTGGCAGCTGCAAATTCTGGCCTTGGGCAGCTCCACCTTCCTTATCCCACTGAGTGGGTCAGGAATTTGTTGTGGCCATAAAACTCTCTGTGCATTTAGTCCCCCTGGCTCCTGCCGCCACTGTCTCACACCCTTGTGCATACTCCTGCCAGGACACTCTGGAAGCAGGATGGGATCTCCCGAGAATGGTATGGCTCAGGCTTCTGTGGAGAAACAGAGCTGCAAGTAGGGCCAGGGTGAGCACAAGTAGTCCCTGATGTGGGCTTTGTGTCCCTGCAACTCCCTGGGGGATGACTTAAAGGTGAGTTACACAAATCACTGCTTTAGGTATGCAGGACACTGCTCTGAGGCCAAAAACACCCAGGGTCTGCCCCTGCTACCCCACAGAGGAGAAGTTAGATGCACTGCACTTCAGTTCAGGTTAGGAATATGAGCTAGAATGAGTATTAGCCCCAAATAACAGCATTTCATGGGCAGCTTCTGCAGCAGGTCAGGAATCTGAAGCGCAGGCTCTGCTATTGCAGGTTCTCCTGGAAGGTCTATTGAAGTCAATGAGCCTTGGGTTGGATCTCACTGCAAAAAGATAATCAAATACCATTTTAACTCTTAATTTGGAACAACATATTAAATTAGAAACTCACATTAACCTGGAACTGCATTTATATAATGAGAAGATTTAAAATCTGTGTACCATGAAGGTGGGAGAACGCCTACCCAAAACTGTTCTCAGCCCTGAATCCCAGAGCCAATCTGCCTGCAGCACTGCATTTCTACCTATTCCCCAAGCCCTAAGCCTGGGATTTCCACTGGGCCAGAAGGATGTGTGGAAAATAAAGCCATCTCATCCTTACCAGTATTAATCTGTCAAGCACAGAAGGCTGGTACCAGCTAAACTCCAACCAAAGCCAAGAACTGGAAAATCCCAGAGGATATCGAGGATCTGCACTGGCATCACAAACACCCTCTCCCATCAGCGCACCAGTTCTGCAACACAGGTATGCTAAAAACATTAGAAACTGAAGGAATTAAGTCCTTTCTGGGATTAAAGTTCAACACCACTCAGGTCTGAGCATCTCAAACATTGCAGCCCTTTGGTACCCACATTTGAGGCCACCTCTAGCTGTGAGCTTTATTTATTTCCTTCTCTGAGACTGTTCTGCTCTGTGCTTAATCCATCTCCTGACCACCTGGAGCGTTTGAGAGTCTTGGCTGTGATGCTTGTCTGTTTAGATAGACTGTAAGTAGAGCTGGTCAAAAAGTTTTGACAGAACAGTTTTTCGCAGGAAAACACAGTTCCCTCAAAATCGAAACGTTGCATGGGAACATGTCAATTTTGACAAACTTTTTCATGTTTAAAGTGTCAAAACAAATCATTTTGATTTTCTCTCTTCATTTCAGTCATATTGAAATGTTTAATTTTGAGGAAATAAACACACTATTTTTGTGTTGTTTCAATTAATTTGTTTTGACATTTTTACATATTGTGTATTGTATTGATATATGTTTAGAATGTATTGTATTGTCACATGTTTAGAATGCATTATATATTGCATAAAACATTTGGTGCTGTTTATTTTATGTAGTATCATACAATGCTAAATATTTCCCACAGTATCTTAGTGCTTCAGCACCACAGGAACAGAAGATATCAATGATCTCAAATTATTATTGCTTTTAAATTTTCAGGTCATAAGAGCCTTGTAGGATCATGGTTCTCCTTCACACTGAAGTTTAAAAAAAAACCAAGCACGTATCAAAAGGCAAGAATTTCCCAAGGAAATTGTCCATTTTCCAAGCAGCTCTGTCAGCTCAATGACAGCATAGTACAGCTCCTCTCCCCTCTGCACACCAGAAAACCAACTCCTCTACTTGTTAAGGAAAAAAAAAAAAGAAGAAGAAGAAAATGCAGATTTTCCCAGAGTGGAATTTGTATGCAATGTTTTCATAAGCATCAGGGATTTAAAAATCTGAATACCGTTGACCTCCTGGGGCCTTTGTCTTTCAAACCACTTACGTACTTTTAAGAGATCTATTCCACCTCCTTCCTGGAAGTCTACCTGATTTTTTTTTTTTTTTTTTTTTTTTTTTTTTGGCTTGTTTGAAACCAAATTTCTGCTCCTCCATGTGTAGCAGAGGGGAATCGCTCCCTGTGAATTTCTGCTGCCACGTCTGTGTAGGTGGTGGGAAAAGTGGGTTGAAAAGAAGGGCAAAGCAAGTGGCAAAAGCCAAGGCAAGAATGGCAGCACAGAGCTGAGCCTGCAACGAGGCAACTCCATCGATTCCTCATTTCAGGGAGGAAAACGTCCCTGAGGTCCCCTGGCAGCCACAGGTTCGATAAGAGACGGAGGCAGGGCTGGATGGTCGGAGGACACAGAGCCCATTTTAAATGTGGAGACAGGCAGGACCCCAGCGAGGCTGTGTGGGGTGGTGATGGAGAGAGAGCAGAGCATGGCCATGCACGACCATTCTCCTTCCCTCTCCTCCCTTTCAACAGGATTAAAGGAAGTCCCAATACACACTAAGGGCTGCTCCTTCCCTGGAAGGTGCAGCACCCTCGGAGAGAGGGATCAGTCCTCACCACCTCTCCCAGGGAGAGCTGTGTTTGTGAAGTGGGCATAAAAAGAAGCATCCCAAACTTCTGGAGATTTATTTACAGTGGAAGAGGGGCTTTTCTGTCTGCTTTTCCTCTTGACGGGACATGCCTGGAGCACCAGGCTCTATGGCTGGAAATCTGAATTCCCCCATGCAGCTGCCGGGAGTGCACCTCTGAATGCAGATCTGCCTGGATGTGTCTCCGTGCTCCAGCTGGCCTGTCACTATGGATTACAGCTCTTGGCTAATAGTGAGCACTGCTGGAGTCTGAGACTTCCATTAAAAGCCGATGTTTCCACCTCCCCACCCCACAAATGGCTCCATCCCATCCCAGCTGACGTTTCTGTGCGTATGGCCTCATCTCTGGGGTGGGGAGGGAGCAAAGTGCCTCAATTTGTCTCTGTGTTAGGCAACAATGGAACAAGTCGAAGACAGGAAAGGAGGTTTAAGGATGATCAATTTTGAAAACTCTGGATAATTTCCTTGTAAGTTGACCGTACCCCTTGTCACCAGCACATCTGTAATATTGGAGTCCCATCCCTCTGACAGCAACTGAGTACAACTGAGCATGGAATTATCCCCTGGAAGAGTCCTTGAGGGAAAAGCTATATTATTCCAAGTTACATTGTGGAGTGTCTTTGGAAAGGAGGAAAGCTCCTGCAGGGAGATATTGCCCATCCGTGCCAGACACTGCAAATCATTAGCCCTTCATTGCCAGAGGGACTGAGGGCTGCTGACAGATCCAAAAGAATTGGCGTGGACACTTGACCTTTCCTCAATGCCAGGAGGAAATCACTGACCAGGAAGAACAGCACATGCTCGACCAGGCTCTACAAAGGGAGGCAAGAAGGTCTGGAAGAATTCAGAGCTATTTGTAAAGCAAACACTACAGTTTCAGCACAACCTGTGCAGTTGGCTGGTGCTGCCATCACTCGTGGGCAGGCCGAGGGGTGACTTCCAGTTTGGCAAGTGCCAGGTGCCATCACAGCTCCTCCCGCTCCAAGGGAGACATTTAGAATGAATGCCTACAAGGCTTCCACGGGAATGCTGAGATTCACACTTTGTGGGCTGGGGGAAGGACAGGACATGCTGAGTGGTACTTCAGAGTTTCCCTGACACGGTGTCCTGCCACAGGGAGCAAGCAGCCCCCTCCACCAGCCTGCACACATTCTCCTGCTCGAACTCCTCAGCCTGGACGGATCCTGCACGCCTCTGCAGCTTCCCAAAGTGACTTTGAAAGCAATCCGGAGCAAGTGTTGCATACGTGTCGGACCCCCAGAAAGATCCCATGCAATCAGCTGGCCAAATCCAAATCTGAAAAACACCTCCATGGCTGGTTATGATTAATTAATTCTGCCTTGACATTCCCCAGGGCACCTAGCAGCTAGTCAGAGCTGCCAGAGAAAGAGGCACTGCTGTGGGAAAGGATAAATAGTCTTTCCTCAAATGCAGACATCAAATTAGATAATAAATAGCTGGCTAGATACATAATTTTGTATGTGTGTTAAATTAAATGCAGAACAGGAATACAGCTGGCTTATCCCTGTGAAATCAAAGGTGTTGGGAAAGAGTTTCCAAAGAAAGAAGAGTATTTAGAGTCTGCTGTGCTCACGAAAACACAGCCTGAAGTTATCTATCATGGCTTATGTGACTGTTTACAATGACAGGCAGCTATTCTTGGACACTTTATTCCTGGTATAACATTCTCAGACCGGAGCAGCTCAAGGAAACTTCCCTGTAATTTACACCTCTGTTTTGTCCCTCCTCCTGCAGACTAGACAACATCTTCATTCCAACAGGACCAACACAGTTTGTCCCCACCAGCTGTTGTGGGCTTAGCCTCTGCTCCTCAGGGAGCTGCAGCTGCCAGCCCAAAACAGGGGCTCTCCTATGTACCCCTTAAACACTTCAGTCCTCTAAAACCACAGGTTCTGCCCAGATTTTCCCAGCAACCACGCAGCAGAGGCTCCAGGGACAAACAGGGGATCCTGCAGGACTCGAGGAAGCCGGCAGGAGGTGCAGTGACACCCCGGGTTCAGGGGGGCCCTGCGGAGCGTGTGGCCCGGAGCAGATGCTGTGGAACCCCTGCCAGCACAGGGAGCACCGTCACCGCTGTCTCATCGAATGTGCACAACCACAGCTGATTTTACTCCAGCACCACAAGTCCCTGTGCACAAACCCAGCCACACACAGCAAGTGCAGGAGGCCCTCGTCTGAGCTCCTGTCACAGCCCAGCACAGCACAGGGGTCTGCTGGTTCCCCTCACATATCTCCCACTCCTGGAAGTCTTTGCTTTGGCCCCTGTATCCCTGAAGAGACAAATCCCACCCTGCAGATATGTTGATGTTCTCCTCCTGAGACATCCAGTTCAGACTCTGCTCCCATTGCCATGAGGTTTCTGAGTGTGCAGGGGCTTCCTCTGCCTTCTCGCACCTTTGCCCAGAGTCTGAAATCAGTCCAGATCATCCCTTCCTTCCTTCCTTCTTTGCAACTTTCCTTCACCCACCTTGCTCCTCCTTTCTCCATCGCAGCAGGCACAGCCAAGACGTGTTATTAACACTTGCCACTTCGTTAGCAATCTTCTCCAGGAGGAGCAGAGGAGAAAAGAGGAAAGTGTACAAAAATTGGAGAGTCAGGAAAGTTGGATTAAAGGAAGAGTAGCAAAGACTTGAAGGTGTGAATGAGAAAGTGCAGGAGTAGAAGGAGGATGAGAAAAATCTAACGGGTGAGAAAGAGATTTATAATTAATCCCCAGGCTGGTGAGAAAGCAGGGAATGAAGTCAAGACCATACTCTTCTCTAAATGGTTCTGCTCCTGACTTACTTTGACTTCAGACAGATCTTTTTACTTTCTCCTTTTATCTCCCATCACTCTGGACCCTTTGAGTATCTGTTATTTGAGGTAGGAATTGTCTTTAACCGTGTGCAGCGTAAAGGAAACTGCAATCATAGGCACTAAAGGATGCAAGACATTGTTTTTAACACATCCTAAAATTAGGCTCAGAAAAGTGCTTGGGGATTGTCTGCCAATGTTTATTAATTCAGACTGAATTCTTTAGATAGTTACTGTCAAAAAGTGGGATGGGAAAAAATTAAAATAATCAAAGTACACTACTGCATTATTTCTTAACTTAAATGCTTCATGATGAGATGTTTATGAACGGGATCTAGAAGGAAATATTAAAAAAAAAACCAACCAAAAGTGAAATAATATGGTCATGAAAAAAAGTTATTCATTTATGAAATATTTAAGTTTTGAAGTGATTTTCTACTCTCTTTTCCTTTTAGTCTCAAATATAAAATCTTTTCATTCTTCCCCCACCACACTAATTAAATACCCAAAAGTAATTTTTTCCCCTTCATTTTTTCTTCCAGAACTAAACCAATGGAAAAAAAAAATTAAAAAAAAAAAGAAAGCATTATTCACCTATTCCTACCAGGAATTCCAATAACTGTCTGTCAGATCTTCATACAACATGAGGGATCTCAGCAAGGCTGAGTTTCTGTGAGTTCCTTAAGCTGATGACTTTCAGAGTCCTTTGCTCTCTTCTAGTCTAAACCTGCATTCAACAGAGAACTTAAAATGAAATAATTAGATTTACAGCAAAATAGATGAGCAAAGCCCTGTATCAAAAATGAGTGAAAAGTTCCCAGGAAATAATCTGAGAGTGAATTTACTTTTCCATTAGAAATTGCCATATGCTTCTGGTTTATTTTAAGACAGTGACACCATCCCTTTTCACCCTCTATTCCTCTGAATTCTTCCTTTTCACTTCTCCTGGCTTTCCATTTGTTTTTTTTTAATCACCACAGAACCAAACAGGCACAAAGTCCCTACAGAAAATTGGAACGTGTGATGTCCAAGTACCTAAGACATTAAGCCCAAAAAAACCAGCAGAGCTCCCTCCATCAGCCAGCCCTGACTCAAACCCCTGAAGAGCACTCGGATTGAGACACAGGCACGCAGGGATGGGAACAGCCTGTTCCAGGGATCCTGCTCCTCAGGCAGTGTCTGCACCCATTTTTGTGTCTGGTTTCTCCAGCACAGGACCATGCTCACAGAAGTCTTGGTCCCAGAGGTATTTAGGGAAGCAGCAGCTGCTCAGCTTCCGGCGTCCAGAGGATTTAAAGAAAATTAGGTATGTGTGTAGGAATTGAGCATCTAAATATCTCTGGATGTTTCCACATTGCCAAAGATCTCAGGTTCCTGTATTAGTTTGCTCTTGGAGTTTCTCCAGGAGGAAACAAGCTTCCCCTCAGAAATAACCCAGTTCTGGGTATATTTCGCTTTATTAACATCAGTTTTGGGCAATATGAGCAAGCACAAATCCTCCAGTGGTTTATTGTCACCTTCCGTAGTCCTGCAGCATTGTCCCAGCAGACGCTGCATGCTTGAACACTCTGCATGTGAGGCATGGGAAATGCATCCTGAGTCTCTTAACACAAAAATACTGTATTACTGAGCTGGGAATCAGTCCTCATATCCTTTCAAGTGCCTGGAATTTTAAACTTACACCTGAAAATAAAATCCAGAGTGTGTCTCAGCTCTCCTGTTGATTTCCTTTTCCCCGGCTCCAAATGTTAGTGATGGAGGTCTGGAGACCAGAGCAGCACTGTGCAAGGGCAGCAGAGTGTGTTTGTCCTCAGCCCTTCCATCCACCACTGCCACAGCACCCGAGGGAGGGTCATGCCCCAGCATCAAAGGGGTATCCCTGTGGTGTAAGACACGAGGGTTTGGGGACTGCATTCACTGGCGTCAAGGCTTTACACAAGAGCTGCCTCAGAGGAGCAGCAATGAGAGAAAAAGTGCAGCCACGGACAAAATCTCTGTCTTCAAACTTAACAAAGTAATGAGAAGCACTGCAGGAGGATCCACTGGTAGGAAGGACCTATCAGCCTCTTTTACTCTTCTATCCAATGCAAGCAGCTTTATCATTAATTGCTATTTACTGCAAATGCTGAAGTTGGCAAGAAGATTAATATGAAACAGCAGCCTTGATTCAGCATTCTTAAAGCACAATGCACATGTCTCTGTGTGTGTGTGTGTGCACTTGCAAACTCCATTTTATATTTTGTGTATGTAAAATACTCATTTCCGTGTGCAAGGGAGGCAAACAGATGCAGTTAGCATGTTCTTCTTCCCTTATCTATTCCAGTAAAAGGCCAACTCTGCCAGTGATCTTAGGCAACGAGAAGAGAAATTAATTCAGGCCAGATTTCTGAAGATGGAGCCATTTTGCTGGGGTGGAGGGGAGACAGAGGCAAACCAGTACTGCTTTTGCCCAGCACTAGAAATGTAAAGAGTCAGCACTGCTGACTACCAGTCTTTGGGGGATTATATTTCAGGAGTACAGGGGCTGCTGAATTCTTTAAAGAATCCACATTTTCCCTCATGCCAAACTTGGATCTGAGTTCCCTGGGTAGTTCCCATCCGCTGTGTGAGCTGGAATCTCAGCGCCGCAGCACTGAAGGGATTCAGCTCCTGTGCATGGAAAAACATGCATTTAAAAAGCTCTTCTGAAAAGCTCCCAGCCTAAGTGACCTACTCAAGGTCATATATAACATGTCAGTGACAGCACCACGATTGAACTATCTTGCTACAGCGCTGCTTTATTCACATAGTGCTGCTGCATCCCAAAGCAGCTGCTGCTCCCAGTCCGCTGCTGCCTTCCTCTCCTTATCTCATCCTCCTTAGAGACACATCTCTCCTGTGCTCCGTAAACCATAATATACCTGTAGTCTTTTATTCACTATCTGTCACTGGGCAGTTTTATTACAGATCCCTGAATTATCCAGCCTAGACTACAATCTACTTATTCCTATCAGCCGTTCTCACTTTTGACCCTCACCTCACCTTTCAGCCTTGTCAGTGTTTTAAGGCTTTCAGGCACTTGAAATGCAGGGACAATTCTGATTCTTGGGGGAAATCCAGCAGAATTTCACTGAGGCCAGCCTGCTGGTCTCCCTCTCTTTTCCAAATGCAGGTGGTTGGAAATCAGAAGCTTGCACTGGTCTCTGCAGTCCCATTTGAACCAATCCTTCAAGAATACTAACAGCTGCCATTTTAGACCTCTGATCCCCATTCCTGCCATCCATAAAATTTTCTTCTCCTCCTTTTCTTGCTCCTTTAATCAGAAATCAATCTTCCAATGATGCAGGTAAATTGCAGTCCTACCTTATATCTATTTTTTTGTATGCATCTTTCTGGTGAATTTTTCCGAACAAAAACTCCCTTGTCCATCCTTCCCAGCCCAGGCCAGACCATGAGCACAGTAATCATCACACCTACACAACACCTCACTAGCAGATTTGCACCTGCCACTCACATCCCTCTCTTGTTTGCAATCCAGGAAGCAAAAGAATCGTTCCTACCGATGTGGTAATTTGTCTGAGCATTCACACCTGCCCCACCAGTGAACTTTGTGTTCCCACCAGCCAGCTCCCCGTTCCCTCCTCCCAGTCACACACCTGTCAGAACTTTATCCCATCTATTGATGTGTTTTCCTCACAGCCATCAGCTGCCCGTCCTTTCCACCTTTCTGAAAGAAGCACTGCTTTATTACCTGACCGTGGGAGAGTAGTTCCTTCTCTGTTCACCTAGAGATGCTCGTGGCCACTGCAGAAGTGGCCCTTAGCAAGTGTCACCTGTTGAAGCTGAACTTCCCTGTCTGTACTCAACAGCCTTGTTTTCTCTTCACCCAACCTCTGTCTTCAGCAGCAGGAAAAGAATGGCTGATGGGAGAGGAAAGTTATGGAGAAAGGGACATTGCTCCTTCCTCCCACCAGCACGGTGATAATGGATGACCCTGGGCAGGAGGCAGGACTGTGCCCAACACAAGGCAGACAGAGGAGTCACCCTCGGACCCTCAGGGGGATGGGACTGTGGGGAAAATATGGGGAGAGGAGGTGGCTCCATAGCTGATCTCTGTCCACCCTGTCACTCCTACCAGGCTGCTTTGGTTAAGTCTCAAGGTTTCATGCACCCACTTATCTCTGTCGCAGCCTCCCTGCATCAGCTTGGGCTGATTCTTTAAGGTGACCTCTTACAAACACCTCGGAGGCTGATTTTCCAAATGTTCCCCATATCCCACGGTGGTATTTAAGGTCCTGTTTTCTATAATGTTCTGCTACCTTGCCACCAACTACTTTGAAAATCTGTCAAGGCAAAATTGCAAACTGAAATGCTTCTACTGACAGGATTTGAATTGATCTCCGAGCCTTGTGCTGCATTTCCTCTGGTACTGAGTAGAGGTGGCAGCATTCCCTGTTTCTTTCCCTCCTCCTCTGTCCAGGCAGCAGGCCCTTAGGGTCAGGGAGCTTGTATCCATACAGAACCTGGTGCTGGGAGACTCCAGGCTCATTCCAGCTCTGCACCAGCCCGCAGATACCGGTTCTGATAGAGGAAACTGAGCTGTGCAGCTCAGGGTCACTGCTGCCACCTAAAACCATCCATTTGATGTCCTACTTCAATACCAACTCTAATCATTGAAATTACTTTTGTGGGAGTTGACACAGAAGAAGAGATGGCTGGATTGATATTCTATCTGGCATTGATGAAAATCTTTTTATAATACCTTAATCCAGCACCCATGGAAGCAATTTGCTAATCTCTTGCTGATTTAGCTTCCAGCGGGATTGACCATAGGCAGTCACATTACCTGGCCAACCATATTATGTTCTTTTTATGCAGACAGAAAACGTCCTTCCTGACCCCAGAAGATGGTCATCCTTTGCTTTGAAGCCTGAGACCTGATTACCATTGTCCCAGATTGCAGGGCTGCAAATGCTATTAATTGCTACAAAGTTATGTAGCCTTTTACACTTCAAATCCGTCCGGACTTTCATCTCAGCAACATCCTGCAGCCGGGAATTGTGTGCCTTCACTATACCCTGAAGAAAGGACTATTTCCTTTTAATTTGCTTTAAAAGTTGTGCCCTTTAATTTTGATGTGTCCCCTTGTTCTTGTATCATCAAAGTGTTAAAATGCTTCTGATCACTTTTCATTTTAACCTTCATATACCTTTGTACTGGAACCCGAATGTCCCTTCTCACTGCCAGCTTTCCCAGACTAGATGAACTCTTATTTCCAGGCTTCCCTTATTTAACTTGTTAATATTTGTAAAGCAATTTAAAATGTATTAATATGGTTCAATTATAATATCACTTCTGTTTTCCATCCTTCCTTTTAATGTCTCAAGTGTCCATCTAATTTGCCATCAATCTCCATTGATTCTCCCTCTGATGATATGTTAGTCTTTATAATATCCCGGGGAATATTTCTTCTGCCTTCCTGACCAGCATTTTGGAACAAAGAAGCTGAACGCTGATGGACCATAAACATGATTCACTCTGCACTCAGCGTGTGTATGGATTTGCTGTTGCTTAGGCTTTGATCTTGGCAATCAGTTTCATTATGTCCATGGGGCTGTAATTAAAAATTTCTCTCTGTGATTCCAATTGCAGGATCGGGCTCTTTGTGGTTATGATTGCTCTGGGTCGGTGGCAATTGAGCCCAGGTGTGAAAATAAGTCTATGTTTGATAAACTTTGAGCAATAGCTGAGCATTCAGTGACACACCCTGCAGCAGCAGGGCCTTTGAGACAAGAGGAGTGATTTTGACATCTATCCAGTCACAAAGAGGGGAGAGAATTGAGATATGGTTATTCACCCCTTCTCTTTCCCATAGAAAGCTGGGAGACACACAAGGAAATTATGTGGTACTAGATCTAAAACCTCCCCCAAAAAAATACTTCTGTAGATGACTTGTAACTCACTCCATTACTGCAGAATGTTATGAAAACACAAAGCATGAAAGGAATCAATAAAGAAATAGTCACACACAGGATATTCCATCTGGCACTGCAGATGACAGTCCTCAGACAACTACTGACTTTGCACGTCCCCACACAGCTGAAAGGTTATCCCAGGAGTGACAGCACTCATCCACGTCTTTCTGATCCCTTTAGTATCCTACTGCTGTGGTTAGAACACTTCTCCGTTTTTTCCAGGCTTAACAAGGCCCAATCCAGCTCCATCAGCAAAATATATCCCTCCTTCATCTCTCATCCTCCAGCAAATTCCCTGAGCAACACCTCCAGTTCCTATCAGTCTTTTCACCTTAACTCTTGCCCCCAAGAAGCAAATAAAAGGACTGATGCACATGTATCTCTAATTGCACAGAAAGGGTTTTATCTAAGTATTTCTAGAACTCAAATTTCCAGTCTTTGATTACTTTAGGCAAACATTGTGGGAAAATCCTAACTGGCCTCTTTTCCCCGGTTGACCAGATTTATCTATCTGACTAAAACATGGTCCATCATTTTCACATATTTTACAGTTCTCTTTTAGGAGAGTGGAAATGGCAGATAAACCACATTATCAGCATTCTCCAGCAAAAAAAAACAGCAAAGCCTGGAGTTGTTTTGCAGAAGCAACTCCGAATTTGGACGACATGACAATAAGCAATTCTAGAAATAGCTGCTGGTCTTAAGGCTATGTTACAGGGATCCTTGTTGCTGCTTTCTTCTCTCTGTTCACAATTTTAGCACAAACACTGTGCTTAGTTCTTTTCTTTGACTTTCTCAGTATTTCTTAGGCATTCTTTGGTCTCAGCTTGTACCTCCTAAGCTCTCGCTGCTGCCTCAAAACACACCTTTGATTTTGACTGCAAACCTCACCTGGAACAGAGCAGTGCGGGAAATGGCTGGAATAACACTCCTGTTTCAGGCAGGGAGGTGGTCTGAGCCAGGAGGGACCCAGAGCCATGTACATACCCCAGCATATGTCTGAGGGCTCTGCTTACCCACTCACCATCTGCACCTGCCTGAAGAGCAGCCACGTGCCAAGAGCAGCCTGGCTGCTCCAGCACCCGCATCCTGCCTTGCTGGTGTCTGTTCCACTGATCCCAGAAGTCCAGCTAAGGATTCACACCTGCTCATCCTGGTCCTCCTGCCTGCTCTGAATCCCCAGCTTCCTCCCTGGAGTAACAGCTCATTTCTGTTCATTCTTCCCTGGTTAGTTGTAGTTTCTTTGTAATTTTCCACAAACTCCTTTTATTTATTTCTCTGGTTCCTGCAGCCTCACCTGGAATGTGCTGCCTGCACGAGGCGATGGTTTTAAAGCTCACCCTCCCTGTCTTCCACCCTGCTTAGCAAGTCAGCATCCACAGCTGCAAGGATAAATTACCACAGAGGTCTCCAGTGTTAGCAATGTATCTGACAGCCACACACGCAGCTAGGGCAGGGTAAAGAAATGGCTAAATGGGATCAGTTGTGCCGACTCAGGACTTCTGGCCAAAACTGCATCCAAAACCATGATGGCCACAGTGGAGTCCAGAGTACAGGCCAGGTTCTAAATCACACTTTAAATCAAAGCCTAAGAAAGAGATCCTCACTCACCACAGAGCCAGTTAACAGCCCTGGCTTCGACAGGTTGCAGTGATTTACAGCAAGAGGCTGTGAGCTTTTCACAGGAACGCGCTTGTACAACACATTCCAGCTGTAACATGCAAAGATATAAAACTCCAGGCTGTAAGAAGACCTGTTGTAAGGCTTCAGGATGTATCTTCTCTAAATACCAGGGTAAAGGACATGCTTCCTGTCAGGATAGCAATGAGACAGGTCCCAGGCATGAAAAGACTACAAGATCCAAAGCTACTCCATGGAAATTGGGAGTACGGAGAATGGATGGGAGTGAGAGCTCCCTCTACTCCTATATTCTCTTCTGATATCCAGCCAAAAGCCCTGGCGCAAATTGTTGGGGTTTTGTTGGTTTTCTGGAGCTTCTCTTATGTGTGAGAACCTCTCATAGCTTCGTTTGCAAGCTTGGTGTGTGCCAGCCCTGAGCTGGCTTTGCTGTAATTCATGACTCTCTGGGAGGGAAGATGTCTCTGTGATGGAAATACTCCACCGAATGGTGCCCACTGCTAACACACACACAGAGAATTGTTCTAGGGCTTCAAAGCTGTACTGGTGCTTCTGGCACCTCAGTTTCTACCTCTGTCCAGCATTTCCATCCCCAGTACAGTGAACAACAGCATGTGTCTGGCAAAGGCAATTCACTCCTCTGCAGGCCACCCTCTGAAGCTGGTTTAGATTATTCACTCCTCTATCACTTACTGTTATTCCTATTGCCACTGGAAGAGGTGATCCATTAGCAGTGCACTGGCAGTTGTTTTTCTGGAACAAGAGCCAGGAATCATGTGTGTGAGAGTTCAAGCACTGGGGAATGCTATCTCAACACCCAGAAACATGCCACCACCACTGGTGCCACCATGGGTCCCACTCTCACCCAGCACTGCAGCAGACACAGCAGCAGCTCTGTGCAGAGCTGAGCTCTGCCAGCTGTGCTGTGCAGGCAACAATAAAATGGATGTAGAACACATGACTTCAGAAGAACAAATAGCAAAAATAAATAAGCATCTTTCTCCTGTGAAGCTGCTTGCAGGTCCTGCCTCAAGGCTGCAGGAAAACAGCTCCCCGAGCAGGGGGCTGTAAACATTGTGTTAAACTCCCCAGCCCAGGCTCAGGGGAATCCTGGGCCTGACTCTTGTTTTCTTTCCAAAATGACATGTTCACATACCCAGTTTATGCCACCTCCACTTGGGATGTGATCCAGCATTCCTGACATAAACTTAAGTCCTTCAATAGCCTTCAGCTCAGTCTAAATCAGCTGCTTCTCTGATTTCTGCTCTTTCTCCCATTCCTCCCTCCCACTAGTCAGGACTTTTCCTTCCCTAGCACTGCATAACTTAGCTTATCAAGCCAGCAACAGCTGTCCTGTGCCTACTCCAAACCCGGGGAATGTCGCCTCATTTGTCTGGTCCAGCTCTGCCCATCCTCTCTCCAGACAGAAGTACCTAGCAGATATATCCAGTTTGCTTCCTTTCCATTTGCTGCTTGATAACATTTCCCTTTTCCACACCAACTGCAGCCATGAGCCCGCTGCAGCCCTGGCCTGACGTGCTCCAGGCCCAGCACGTCGGCTGGACGTGGCCATGCAGAGGCACAGCAAGCAGGGGAAAACCTTTCCTGGCATCCAAGAACACACTGGAGTACAACACATTGCCGGGGGGAGATGTTTTGCCCTGACTCAGCTCAGCACCACTCCCTAACCCGGCATCCTGCTCAGCCAGCCTCGGCATCCTGGCAGCCATCTTCCAGGGCAGAGGGAGAACCGCAGGACCAGACCCCGGCCCGTGGATATGTTTAGAGGCCACATCTCTCTGTGTGTGGATATTCTTCCTTTCTGAAAAGTTGCTCTGTGTGGCCTGGAAGGAAATGGGCCAAGGTCTTTACGGCTGTTAAAAATCTCATGATACTTTTGCAAGCAGGATGGTGTAAATCAAACAACTGGGCACAAGCTCCCTCGGTCCGGGTAATTTATATTCTGCCTCACTAAGTTCATCTCTGCACTTCCAATGCATGAAGTGATTTTTCACTTCCCCTGTAGTATTTGCTGGCACGGAAAAGCTGCTGGGCTCTGTCCCAGAAGTAGCTGCATTTCATCACCGGGTGAACGATCCCTGCGCGCACCGGGCCGGCTCCCCGTGCGGCTCCCGCTCGCCCCGCGGCTCCGTAG
>VZTI01005239.1:0-20570 GCA_013397865.1 Struthidea cinerea | reverse complement strand
CGGGGGGGAGCCCGGGCGAGCAGACCGGAGCCGAGCTAAGCCGGGAGGCAGCGGCAGCTGGCTGCGCTCCCAGCCTGGCTGTGCCCCCCGGGTGAAAGTCCCGCCGCTGGGCATGGGGATGGCTCGGGATGAGGAATGGAGATGGGGCCGATTCAAGGGCATGACCCACCCAGATAAATCTCAGCAGATCAGCAAGGCAGCCCAGTGTACGGGCAGAGCTTAACAACACTGTGATGTGAGGTTTCCAGACAGGAACCCCGAGGAAATGCCAGTGNGGCTGACAGAGGGAAAAAAATCAGCCACCTCGTGCAGGGTATGTGGGGAAAGGAGGGCAATGGGAGACGCCCTCCTTCCTGCAAGGACAAGCCCTTCTCTGGCCTGCAAGGACATTCTCTCCTTCTCTCACCCATCCCCTGTGGCTACCGAACATTGTCTTAGGCTAAATCTTCAGCAAATCTTTCCTAAGCAGAATAAGAAGCTGTTTCGTTAAACTCCAAGCTGCTCCGACAGGGCTGAAGCTTAGCTTATCTCAGTTACAGGATGCCCTAATCTCCCGAGTTGTGCCTTTTTCCAAGTGACTGTTCAGCCACAAAGCACACTTCCTGGTAAGCCACCTTGGATTCTGTCACACTAGCTCAAATAAAAGACTGAAATTATTCTCACAGATTCCCCTGGTGCAAGGCCACAGAGGGAACTCCACAGCAGGGAAAATTCAGGAATTGGGTCTTATACAGAACAAATAAACAAGGTCAAAGCCATTGTTTAAACAAATAAATGGTCCTTGGGGTTATCATCAGTATGTTCTTTCATTGATGCTCTTGGCATTTACCAGAAATAGAAGAGGAACCCTTGTCTCCTACATGAGGCTGTTTGAAATTAAAGCGAAGGCTCAGTGAACCTGCAGTGTAGCCACATGGGATTTGCCAGCTCAACCAATGCAACAGTTCTGTGTGTCTTTCCTCACTACGCCTGAGATGGCTTCAGGCGAATTGGTCTGGCAGGATTTGGCAGCACCCAGAACGATATTTCATCTTCCTGGGAAGAGGGAGAGAGAGAAAACAAGTGAGATGATGCTCTTCAGGCACCCAAAGGTTTCACAGACCTAGGGAACATTCCATCACCCAAGGGCTGGAGCTGTGTCAGGGGTGGGTTAGGTTGGATATCAGGAAAAGGTTCTTCCCCCAGAGGGCTGTGAGGCACTGCCCAGGCTCCCCAGGGAATGGTCACAGCCCAAAGGCTGCCAGAGCTCAAGGAGTGCTTGGACAACACTCTCAGGCACAGGGTGGGGTTGTTGGGGTGTCTGTGCAGGGCCAGGAGCTGGACTGGATCATCCCTGTGGGCCCCTTCCAACTCAGGATATCCCATGATTCTGTAATTCTGTGATAAAAACTCTACAAAGTAACACCTCCATCCAGAAAGTCAAAGTCAACCAACTCCTGGGGCAGTTGTCCTGCCTGGAAATAAGATTTTCTATCAATATAATAAAAATATAATTACAGGAAAACAAAAAACAATGCAAAAAGAATAATTTTGCTTATCATTTTCCTGTCCAGAATGTTTTCCCTGTCCTCCCCCCCCAAAATCACACATACACTGTTGCTGCATCTTTTCCCACAGCTGTGACTGTCTCTGTATCAAAAGCGGATTATTTGGTGCATTGAGTATTCAATGTGTTCTCTTACAGTATTGTTGTGTTCAATGAGCTTTGCTCATCTGAATGGACACTCACTGCATAGTCCACTGGTTTAATTTGCTGCTTTGGAAACCTAAGCAGGTTACAGTATATTTAGCTATGTGTCTGTTCTTATGTGTCAAAGATAAGGTTTCTGGATGCCATTTTTAAAAACAAAATTATTTCACTTCAGTAGCTTTCTCTTTTCAGTGGTCTCTTGTTTTTAGTCTTGGGTATTTCAACTCACCTTCTCCCTGCAATAAACAAAGCCTGGATCTTCACCACAAATCAGCAAAGCTTCATTGAACAAGGATTTCTATTTCTTCTTCCATTAAGGAATTTTTTTTGCGCTTTTAACAATTTTAGCACGTCCAATCCTCATATTTTTCACCCTTCTTTCCACAGATGTCTTAAAAGCAATGTTTTGGACTTCTTTAAACTATAATATTGTTCCCATGATGAAAATAGAAACCAGTCTATCAGGGGAGGATATGAATGAGAACAGAAATTCACAACACACAGGGTGAAAAGAGAGAGTCTCCAATTTGCAAGCACTGGGCAAATAAAAAATTATGGTAGTGACGAGGATGGGGAAACAGTAATTTGCACTCTTTATGAGAAGTTTAGGAAGAAACCACATGGAACTGAGAGACCTGGAAAGCAGAGAAGTTGATCACTTAACAGCTGCCACAATGATGGACAAAGAGGTTTCCACGGTGTGTTCCAGGTGGGCTGTGGATATGGGTTAACTCCAGTGTTCAACTCAACACAGCATAGTCATACCCTCACTGCCCTCCAGCCCTCACTCCAGGAGCCTGCAGGAAGAGGAAAGGGCAAATAAAAGCAAGAAAACTTGGCGGTCAAGAGAAAAATTTTTCAAAATTGAAGCAGTAGAAGATGACTAAAAGAAAACAAAAGAAGTGAGACGAAGGCAACCACTCACCACATCTCACAGGTAGATCAATACCCAGCTGGATCTCAAACAAAAGATGACTAATCTAACTAAAATCCTCTTTTTTTCCCTTTTCATTGCTGAGCATGGTGTTCATTATCGAAAATCATCAGTGTGTGAACAACATTTTTGGTCACAGACCTACAACAGGATCCTATGAGCTGCTATAAGGGAAATTCACTCTACCCCAAACAGGCCAGCACAAAGTGCCATTATTATCTCTTGCAAAAGGAGCTGTATGTGCCAGCTGCACACAGTGAATTCTTCATCTCTATTTGAGATTCTACAGCAAAACTCACTCCAGAGTCCCTTGAGCTGGTGAAGATATTCAGACTCCACTCTGAGTTCTTCGCATGCTACCGGCAAACTTTTCTTTCCCACATATACTGTTGTGTTGTCCTCCTTGAAGATGCACAATGTATTCTTGTCAAGGTTTCACAGACTTCATTGTTTATTACAGGCTAAAAATGGATTAAACTTGCTTTGTGAGCATTGTTTTGATATTCTGGTGCTTTCCCAGTCTCTTGTGAAATATATTTCCTCTTTCTCCTCTGCAAACAATATCACAGCAAGCAGTGATCTTACTCAGACTGTGCTTTGTGCTGGTTGCAGAGATATCCTACGCACCAACCAGATTCATCTGCTGTTGGTATCCCTGAACACCTGGGTGAGTGTCTCAGTGTTCCCCAAGCAGGATGGGTGACATAAAGGGCTCTGTGGCCAGACACCTACCAGGCTGTTCTAACGGAGCAGGCAAGAAGGCTGTGAATGGGCTCAAGGGTCAGGCCAAGAGGCAAGGAGCAAGCAGAGCCTGTTTCCACCACCCCCAAATGCAGAATTAAAGGTTTGAGTCTTCAGCAGTGGCTGGGGAAAGGCTGGAATCCCCAGCCAAGACAAAATGCTGGCAGGTCCAAACAGAGTTGGAAGAAGCAGTTGGGAAATGTTTGGGTTTTTTTTCTAAAAGGAGTTTCTGATATCTAGTTCCCCTGCATTAAACTGAATCATCATCCTCAGTGCAGTTCTTAGATACCTTAAAAATTCTGAATTCATTAATCTTTCCAAATAGGCACTTCCCCACCTTTGCATTGCTCCTAAATTAACATATCCCAGATTTATCATTTTAGATAAATCCCTTTCCAGCTTCAAACTAACAAAGGCAGAAATGCCTTAACTTCAGAATCGAACTCCAGCTGTCCTGGGCACCACCCTTCAGGACACTTGTTCTGAGCACCATGAGCTTCTGGAGTTGTGGAATGAGATTTTCAATTTCCTGAGATCCAGCTTTCTAATTAGCTTTTCTAGTATTTTTTCCTGCTGCTCTGCTTCTTAGCAGATGTCTTGTGAGAAAGAAATAATAGTGATTTGTCTTTCATTGAAGTTTAAAATAAGGCAGCGACCACTCTGAGGTCAAATCTCAGAAAATGTAGTGGGCGGAAAGAACAGGGGGAATTGGTTGTTTCCCAGCTCTGAAGACTGTTTCCTGACTGTCACTGATATGACAGTTCCTGGCCAAGACTAGATGATACAAATTAATTATTTGACCCATTGGATTTATGGGGAATTAGAACAGGCCAGACATTTGGTTTCAGGTATTCATCTAAACATTCTCTGCAGTTAACAGAAAGTGGTAATTTTAACTCTACAGGTGTAATCTTCCTGTTATCTTAGACACTGTCTTTGACATGGCTTGAATTGCCTTCTGAAATTCTCTTTCTCTGTGTTGACTCTAAAGGGAACCAAATCAGTGCTTAGATGAATTCCTAAATTTTAGAAGAAGGATGAAGCCAGAGGATTTGAATTCTTTCCTTTAGAGCTTGCTGTGGTGCATGGAAGAGCAAGCAAATGAACCTATATCTGCTGATTTTACCATTTAGGCACAAATCCATATTCCTTATTAGCAGTCTTTCATATTCACTACTGTTGCTATTGTGTGGGACCACACACAAGTTATCAGTATTCATCATCTGCAGTTTAGTTTCCTTCTGAACGTGGACTAAGATTTTCAAAAGGGAACTGCTTGTAACTCCCAGCCCACCATGAGCCACACAGAAGGCTTCAAGCCTCCGTCTCCCTCTATCTGCAATCACTCAGCACTTCACACCAATCAAAAAAAATGTGGGCAGATGAAACCCATGTGGAGTCAAATGCAGGGACTAGAATGTTCAATGGATTTTTTTTTTCTTATTCCTCACTCCAGCATATCTGTGTTCTTGCAACTGTTTCATATCTCACAGAGACCCCATAAAATTCACTGCAAAGGAGATAGCAAAGTAAGAGGCGTGGATATCTCCTGATGTTTATGAAGCAGGCATGAGAAAGAGAGGGTTTAGCTTGATTAAAAAAGTTGCAGGAGAGCCACTGTCATCCAAAGTCCAAGCTAATTCTGATGAGAGCTAGAGGGTCAGTGCTTCTGTTCTGATTTCCCCATCCAGCAGGGCTGTGCTGACATCCTCCATTGGATGTTAGCAAGGAATAATGGTACCAGCCCCAGCAGAAAACCAAGTCATGCCATGAACACACATCCCACTGCAGGACTGTTCAATTTGTGCTGATCCATTGCAACTGTCTGGGCCATTTTTTTCAGCCTCTGGAAGGGGTGGCTTTGTCTTTTTCTCCCTGGATTATAAGTAACAGCCAAGCCACCTGGCTCTCTGCCACACAACACAGGGGGGAAATTCTGTGTTCTGGAGCCTAAGGGTCCAAATCACCAGGACAAGGAATCCAGCTTGTTCCAACAGATTCATGCAACCTAAATGCATTTTTTCAACAACAGAAGGCCAGGTCAGAATGGACCATCACCATTATCTTTGGACCAATATACCTGGCAAGTATTGAATATAGGGGGAGGAATAAAAAGTAACTTTTATTTTTTCACCACTGAGTATTATTATTTATTTGGAAGAAAATCTGAATCAGTGAGGAATACCATGTTTTAGAGTGTGCTGTTACTTTGAGATAACTGCATTTTGCCTCAGGTATGCAGTGAGTCACCAGGTTGATGGCTGGTGCATTCCAGCACCCTGAGAAGTGGAGCTCCTCAGTAACCACATGCCTTGAGCAATATTATTTCTCACCTACAATAGGGACTTTTTATCTCATTAAGACAAAGTGATGCCATCGATTGTCAGGAACTATGTTGAAAGTGCTTCACAAAAACTCTGCATAAACACAGCCTCTTGGGCTATTCTGATTAGTGGTCAGAGCAGGAAAGGACAAATCAAAATATTGAGGAATCTATTTACAGAAACATGGTCAGGTAAACCAAGAAGGAGTGGTGTGTGTACCCTATACAGGTGAGTAGGACCAAGATCTTTGTGTGAAACACAGCTGTTTAGATGCAGCTTTTATGGCACTGTTTCCCAAGCAGCATGTTAAAGAGTGAGTATAAAAACTCCAGTTTGTTTATTTCATTTGGATGCTTCCCAAAGTAAAGACTGCTACATACTCTGTGTGTGCACACCTCTCCCTGAGCAGTCCTGAACTCAGCTGCTGCCTTTCCATGGAAGTGGGGATATTCCTAACAAGGAACTTTGCCTCCATCCTTCTTCACTTCCTGCTGCCCAGACATGCCTGGTACCAGCAGGTCTCAGATTTCCATACCAACCACTTCATTCTCTGTGGGTTAAACATTAGACAGAAATCCAGTCTGGGTAATCCTAGCGGTTCTTATTTCCTCTATTTTCCCCTCTGGGTATCCATTTGCCCATGGCAGCTCTGAACCAGCCCAGATGTCCCCTCTAGAGCATTGTCATCCACAGTGTCCCAGTGCTGTTACAGTAGATCCATACCCTGAGTTCAGTCTCTGGAGCTGACACTATTTTTTGGATGCCAGCAATGAATTCTGCACACAGAGACTCAAGGCAACTGAAAGGGCTGTGGCTGTCAAGTGTTTCTTTTTGTCGTGTTCAATTCTTGTTTTCAAGCTTTCCTTATGCTTGTGACGCCTTCTCCAGGAATAAACACTTCTTTCCCTGTTAGTTATAGGCCAATTCCCTCCCAGCCAGTCAGCATTTAACTCTTCCAATGTTTCCTGAAGAAAATCACCCAGCTCACCTCTGGAGAGAGTGATCTATTGTATAAAATGTGCAGGACCAACTTGGACACCTGGGATCTAATTTTAGCTCTGCTGCTGCTGATAGCTACATATTCTCAAGGGAATCACTTTACTCCACTTCTCTTTGCATCTGTGTAGTACAAGTGATAAAATACAGATCTAATACTCTTGTCAGGATTATTTGTGTTTGTGTAACTTCCACCTGGAAGCCAGACTGAGCTAACTGCATTTGCCCACCCAGTTTTTTGTCTAGACAACATAAAGGCACGAGTGCAGCCCTATATTGAGAAATTTATGGGCAATGTTACGACTGAGAGCACCATGGTTTGCAGTTATCCACACTAGCAGGATTAAACCACCATGGGAATTTTAACATCCTCTACCAAAGCCTCTTTGGGCTCTGTAGATCATCCTGAGGGAAGTTCCAAGGTTTGCCTCACAAACCTCAGTATGGATGTACTAGTTTGAAAACAAAGCAGTGGGAGATCGCAAGTCAGAATTATACTTTAATAGGAAAATTAAAATAAATGCAATAGTACAATAACACTGACAGAGCCAGGATACAGCCTGACACCCTGTTAGCGAGGGTGGCAGTAGCAGTCAGGATGAAGTGGCCCTGTTGAAGCAGTGATCATGTAGAAAAAGAATCAGGTCTTCACCTGAAGGTCCAGTGGTGTAGTTCTTGTCCTCTGGGAGTCCCACAGATAAAAGCTGCTTGTGCTGTTCCAAAGTCCGGATTATATCCAGGTGGGAATGCTTGGCTCCTCCCCCCAGGCGGAGCATCTCACAATGGGATGATGTAATTCTATCAGTCATGCCGTGGGTCCTTGATTGCCCATTAAACAGAGATAGCTCCCTCCTGGAGGGAGTTATCAAGGATGAGTCATGATAGGAGGTAAAGAACATTGCCCCAGCTGCTTTAACAGCTTGTGAAGATGATAGAAATGCATGCTTTTGGTTACATCATACATTGTAACCTAGGACAGTGGCAATAGGTGAAGTCAAAAGGAAGCAGTACTGACCCTCTTGTTCATGAGAGGGATGTAGAAAGAACCTGTTTTACACAAAACCAGAGGCAGAACTTGGAAGAAACACAATGCCAGATCTCAGTTAAATGTCTTTAATCTCCAAATCAGCCATCTCTACACATGTTGACAAAAACCACTCTATAGGGGCAAAGTAATTATTTTTGTTCTCTTTCTTTCCTTGCTGCTTCACCAATACTCGATCAATATTGTCATTAAAGCTCTGAGAATAGGTTCTGTTGGTTAATCTGTGCCTTGAGTACAACACAGAGAGAAAGGAAAACAAAAACCCCTCAATCATCTTGCTCTTCCACAGCCATCACCAGTCCCTTTGTTTGGGAAAAGAGGCACATCCATGGATGTCTCTTTCACAAACAACAAGGCACATGGTCCTGGGTTTTCAGTAGGCATTTGGAGCCCAGGAGAACTCTCTCACCAGGGGCAATTTGCAGGTAGGTCAGGTTTAGAGGATGAACTGACTGAGGTATCCTATAAATAGCTGGCTTATTGTATATTTAGTGTGTGCCTTTAACAGGCTTATGCTGCCATTAAGTCTTCTGTGGAAGAAGGGAGCCATTGTGCCACTGCAACACCGACCTAATTAGCTTTACTGAGGATTTCTTTAACAGGTTTATTCTAACAAGTTTATTCTTTAAATGCCTGATAACTGATTTGTTATAAGTCATTTTAATGAGTCTCTGTCTTCCTCTGTTGGTTTTAATTTGTGCTGCTGCTGCTCAGTAAGGTTTTGCGTCTACACAGAAGGCTGACTGTGATGTGTTCAGGCTTTGATAAGCTTTATTCTTGTAGCAGATTCCTTTCAATGTGCTGAAGTAGGTGGAGGCACGTATATTCCTGTAAATAGGAATGTGTGGAAGAAGGAAATTTTTTTGTATTGCATTTCAGTGCTGTGCCTTTCATCCAGAAAGGCCCCAACAGTCTCACAAACTCCTGCACTCAAATCCTGCTTGGTGGAAGGAAAGTGATTGATTTCAAGTGGGTTTCTAATCATAGACTAAATTCCTAATTGGTGCATTCACCAACGAAATGATAAGGGGTTAATTGTGTACAAGGTAACTCCAAACATGGTCTGAGCCTGCTTTTATCTCCACAGCACCCCGAGGGTCCCTTGGGTGACAGCGTGAGGTGTTCCCTAGCCTTGTACAAGAGCACCCTGTAGGACATGGGGCTGTTCTGACCCTGATGCTGAAGGTGAGATGGTTTCAAAGTCTCTGACTGGGCAAAGTATCCTATTACAGCCTCTTCAAGGCTCTCAGAATGTGCAGAGATGCACACTTTTCTGTGTGCACCTCCAAACACCTCTGTTCTGGAGGCAATTAAACATAAATTTAGCTGCACTCTAATGAGACGTGGTTTTTGTATTACTTCAGCAGGTAGGGAAACTCAAGCAAGACCTGTCACAGCATTAATCAGAACTGCCCCATAGATCATTGGAATAGATTTTAGCTTTCCTAACCCAGTTCTGCAATCTCAGGCTTTGTGTTCTCCATGTAGAAAGAAATATCAGGTTGCTCTATAATAAAAGAAGAAAGCACCTATGTTTAGGCCAAAATATATTACTGTTCTTCAGACTCAAATAATAATTATTATTGATAGTTCATACTACACAGATAATGCTCAAATTTTAATCAAATTATGTATTAAATATATTACTATTATATATAACCATAACTATTAAATACAAAGGGGGTGTGACCCACATTGTTACACTGTGCACCACTTGATCCAGACAATGTGGACACACAAACTCCTCTTTTAATCTTAGTCAGATTCACCCAGGCAGTGCCTCAGCCAGAGAGAGCACCATGAAAGTGATGTCTGGTGGCAGAATTTTGTGTCATCTTTAGAATGTTATTTTGCACAGCAAAGAGAAAAGGAAGTTCAGGGAAAAGCCAACACTTTTGCCTCTTACAATCAGGGAATCTGCTGCAAGAATGAAGTAATGTCTGTGGAAAGGGAGGAGGAACTGCAGGTAGATGTATGTGCTCACATAGACAGAAAGCCTCAATCTTCTAGATTTACTTCCTAACATATTTAGGATAAGGTGGAAATAATCTTATCAATTTTATAGATGAGAACCTGACAGACTGAGGGCACTTATCTGTAAAGTAACGTAGAAAAGATGTGTCCAGACAGCAAATTTAACTCTTGCTTCCAAAATATCATCCCTGTTTCCTAACCCTTGGATCAACCTTTTTCTAATGGAAGCTTTCAGTCCATAGTACCCCAAACCCCCTGACTTCATATCACCAGAAATAAGTGAAGAATTAACTATCATGGCTTTCTGTATAACGGGAGTCTGGAGGAGGCCCTGGAGATAACTGCTTGTTCAATTTTCTTCACCTCAGCTCTGCCAGTGGTTTTTTTGAGGGTCTGCTAGCAAAGGTTTTACAGTTTAAGGGAAAAGGAAGAATTGAAAATTATTTTCCACCAAAATTTTACTAAAGAGTTCTTAATGTGGCAGGAAACATTTCCACCATGTGATGTTCCTTCTCTGCAGGACTTCTAAACACACAGACTAATATCTACAGGACAGATAGGGATGTATACTCCCTGATGGAAAGGGATTTTATTTAAAAATATCAATATTTTGATCCCAAACTTTACATGGAAAAGGCTTTTGTTTCAACAACACTTCTCAATCACAGGATTCTACTTACATAAAAACAAAGACTAAGAAACTTTCAGTCTGGCCCCCTGAGATGTGCAGATTAGAGGCTGGGACTCCAACTTCGGTCCTTGTGTGACTCCCCGGGGGTCTTTGATGCAGAGAGTGGGACTGCAGTGTGATTCTGTCCCAGTCCTCTCCACAAACCCCCAGGCAGGGGCTGGCATCAAGGAATGTCCACGTTTTACTCCTGGAGCACGTCCATATCTACAGCCTCTTCCCCAGCACACACCCTATTACAGAAGTAACTTGAGCCAGGACAAGGAGAGGCTCTGAGGACAATTGTCCCACTCCATCCTCACCAGCTCACACAGTGCTCTCCAGTTCTGTGACTCAGCTGTGATGATAAAAAGCCATTTCAGCTCTAGCCAAAGCCTGACCTTAGTTATCAACAGTACAGGTTGTGCAGAGACTGCTGATGGAGGTTTTCTTTTAGCATTTCTGAGTAAGAGTGAAACCTCATCCCCAGGACTCCCCAGTTTTTCTTGCAGCCTATTGGTATAAATCTCTACCCTTAAACTAAAAAGCCCCTTCCCCCACCATGGCTCCCCAAAAGTCAGCATTTATTCCCATCCCTGCACCTGCAGTTTTAAATGAGCACAGGACAGTGCCTTCGAGTGTAAATGATGAGTGTCCGAGCTGACCTCCGCAGGCTCAGATCTTATCTATCCCCGGCAGCAAGGCCAGCTCCTCCCAATCAGCTTCTCTGTGCAGGGATAATAAAACAAGATATACCTTCCCTCCCCACCTGTTTAACACAGTTGTTTAATACAGTAATTCTGGGAGAATGTGCATGTTGGGAATGACTTACTGTTATTGCATGCATTTAGGGCAGCCTGAAGATTCAAAAACAGAGATAAAAGTTCTATTATCCAAAGGGCCCCTTTGCCCACAGCAATGTTTATGAAAATCATTTTGTTCCCTTGCAGTTTGACTTTGTTTTATTAAACAGTAAAAAGCATTTTAAAAGGAGCATGGAAAGGAAATACATGTGCTTGCTGGAGCCACCCCAAACTAGATCAAGGATAATCTCTCCCATCTCTCTGCTGCCTTCTGAGTAGATCCATGGTCCTGGAAATGAAGAGGTGGGATTTAAACAATACAGCTGTTTTCTTGCTTCCTTCATTTGAAAAAAAAACAAAAAAAACAAAAAAAAAGGAGAAATAGTCCATTCGTAGCTCCTTATACCAGCAGAAAAAACACGTAAGTCTTATTTAGCAAAAAAGAGAGAACAGCACACTCCACTGCTCCAAATTCCTTTGTTATTGACTGTAAAAGTCTTGTACTCTTCAGTCATTACTGTTACTTTGTTACTTTTAAGAACAGACTCTTCATTTTAGGACATTCTAGAGTCCAAAAGCTCTTCTTGCCTTTCAGACATGAAGCTCCTCAGACCAGATATCTCTACTTATGTGTCTGAACATCCTCTGGTACAGCAGAGCCCTGATCTTTGCAAGAATTCTGAATTTCTCTTCTATTGCAGTTAATGGTAATTTTTTCCTGATGTTTCACTGGAGTAATTCCATTGGTCGCTACATGAAACATGGAGAATGATCCTAAGGCTTTAATGCATGTTCTTTCTGCCTTCTGAAGGTTATTCAGAGCAGGAAAAACTATCAGTATCTCTCCACCTGGAGTACTGGGTCCTGTCAAGCTCCCCAGCTTTGGAGGGCTGAGGCACACAGGAATGTTTACAGAAGTGTAGAAATAACATCTTTGCCATTATTCTTTTAATTAATGGTTGGTTAATGCTGATCCCAACTTCTGACTGCTGCATGTTCAGTGGTAGAGCAAAGGAGGTGAAAGGAAAATTCTGTGCATTTAGATTAGAAAGGAGTATAGAGAAAATAGTATGGATGGCCGGAAAACACTATATCCTGCTAAAAAGAGGATGGTGATATAGCAGGTCTGTCCAGCCTTGAGAAGGGAAAGCTCCAGGAGAAAAATCCGTGGATTCATACCACACATGTTGCTCAGTTCTGCTAAGTTAAAACATTAAAAATTTGGAAAAAAAAAATCTTTTTGTCTGTAGATTATGTGCAAGGTATTTTATGTAAAATACAAAATAAACTTAAACAGAAAAGGATATTTTGACTTCTATTTTCTGATCCTTTGGAATGGTCACAGAAGATATTTTCTATTTTTCCTCCTGCCATGAAAACCTGATTCCTAAAGTAGGTAGCTGGAAGATGAGCTATCCAAATTATAATATGGCACCTGGATATGGGTCTTTTTCTGAAAGCAATTGATATTATCAGATTTATAATAACTCACTTAAAATTATATCTGCACATCATTGATGAAATCCTTCTTTCCATATTTTGTCACGATGACTTGTGATAAACCTTGCACTTTTCATCCCTTTTCAAGTAATACAAATTCTTAGATTTTTCCTTGCTGATGTTCCGTCGTCCTCTCTGACTCCCTTGTCAGGCTCCAGCAAACACTGTTTTCTTGGGGATAGGAATTACCAATATCCAGTGATCTTTTATTACTTCAAAATGTTGCCAGACACTTCTTTTGTGATGTGCAAAGCTTTCAGCCAGAGCCAAAGCCCACTGAGTGTCTTCATCACGTGAATATGGTCACAATTTTATGTTATTTCAGTAGTGAATGAGCAAAAAAACACCACAGAAGGCCAGGGTGACCTGTAAACAAGGCAGCTGATAGCAAAGGTTATGCATTAACCCCCGTCCCAGGGTTCCTGTAGAGCCCACTCCCACAGAACCAGAGGTAGGAGAAAAATCCAGCCCAACTGGCTCCTCCACCTGCTGTATTTTCCAAGCCTTGATTAGATTCTGCAATCACAGATCAATTGATAATTTCATAAAACCAAGTGAGTGGCTGTCAGCACTGCAATCAGCCCAGGATGATGTGTATGCATTGACCTTCAATCCCCTGCCCAGGAGTGTGTGTCAGAGATAAAATGCCTGTTTGGAATGCCTCTCCCTCCCACTCTCCCCAGGCTGTTGCTCTTTATGGACTGAGTAAGCTTTTGTTTAATTGGTTACAGCAACAGGAGAAATAAATAATATCAATACTGAGCCTGCCTCCAGTGGCTCCCGGGTGGCTGCAGAGAGAAGGCTTTGCCTGACAGGTGGCCCTCAGGAAAAGTTTGCAAGACTGCTCCAAGGAAAAAAAAAACACGCACAGATTTTTAGCTGCACAACAGAGGAGGTTGTTTTTCCTGTGCCTTAGTAATGGGAGTGAAATAAGGATCATGGAAAATCATTTTTCCATACCTTTTCAACCCATGCTCTGGAGCTGGCTGTCCTCCCTTCTCCAGTGCCTCAGTGTGCACTATGGCATGGCATAGATACAAAGCTACTTCCCTTTTCTGTCCTTCCTCTTTTTCCCACCCATCCCACTGGACATCCATCCTTGAATTGAGTATCCATATTAGCCAAGACATGGGAAGTGAGGTAAGAAGTAAATTGCCAACAGCCACTCAGAAAAACCATCCTGAAGCCTTTTGAAAGCACCAGTGTGTTTCTTATCTGCTTATTATGTTCACCATTTCACCCCAAATAAATGCAGCGATTCCTCTTCACTCATGTTCCATGTGAGCATCCCCAATCCTTTTTCCTGCAAGCACTCAGTTATTCTCAGAGCTTGGTGAAGAATTTATAAGCCATATATAAACTCTTTTCCCTGCTGCCAGAGTATTCCACGAATAGATTTTAATTTTCTGAAGCATCTTTGCTGTGCAAATCCATCAGGATCACAATCCAGACTCCCATGCTAACAGATGCTCGGGAATGTTCATGAGCTGATCAATACCAGGCAGATTTGGTCACTTAAACCATAAGGTCCTGTTCAACCTGTTTCCATGTTAGATGATGGCTCACAAACATTTGCAATTAGGGGCTCATAAAAAGTTTATGCAAGTTTTCATGCAACATTGCATTCAGCAAAACAGGACCATTCAGCCTTACACAGCCTGGGAGGGAACACAATGAGAGCTGGCTCCTTAGAAATTCCAGCTGAAGTTCCCAGGATTCTTGTGTTGAACAACTGTTGCCTGGTTATGAATGAAAATATAAACCCTTTTGACTTTGGGATAAACATGGCATGAAGTGTGAAATCAACCCATGTTGTACATCGTTTGAAATGACCAGTCACATGCAGAGTCTAAATAATTAGCAAAATAATTAATAACCTGCCAAATCAATAGCACACATAATTAGGTATGGACAAAAATGAGAGCCTAAGTACGTGTGCTCCTGGAGTTTGGGTCGTAGTGAACAAGTTCGGAATGTCAACGAAGTTTTCAGCCATCATTGCATAACCTGGCTGGGTGACTTTGGGAAAACTGTAGGAATGATGCAATGTGGGTCTTGATATTATTCAGATAAAATTACATCTCTCTCACTTCTACCCTCCCCTTTTGATTAATACTGAGGCAACCTCCCCTAACTTCTTTTTATGGCATCTCTGTCCCCAAGAACATCTGTGGAAGAGACAGGATTTATTTTTCTTTAAACCTAGCTCCAGTAACCAGTGGTGGGCAGCCAGAACCACATGGACAGAGGATGTTCCCCATAGTTTTCATTATATTATTCCCCCTCACAGCTCCAGAATCACATCTTGGGCCTGGCTTTCCCTCGCTGAGTTGTTTTTCTCTGGATGAGTCATCATTCAGGCTACTTCCAGTGACACTTTACACCTTACGGCTCCTGTGGGACAAGACAGACAGAGTTTCTGCAGGAAGGAACACACTCCCTGAAGAAAACTTTTCAAACCTAGAACCACAGAATGGTTTGGGTTGGAAGGGACCTTCAAGCTCATCTCATTCCACCCCCTGCCATGGGCAGGGATACCTTCCACGGGCAGGGATACCTTCCACTAACCCAGGTGACTCCAAGCCCCGTCCAACCTGGCCTGGAACACTTCCAGGGATAGAAGTGTTCAATTTTTGACTTCCTTCCACTTCTGAGAGAGCTGCACAAGAAAACACTGATTCACCAAAGCCAGAAGAAGCTGCTCATCTCCATGGCCAAGACCAGCAGCATTAGTTAAGCAGCCTAATGCCATGAGAATCCAGAAGTCTTCTCCAAAAATCAGTGCACGGCCACCTGGTAGAAGGACATTTGGTATAGATGCCTCACCTCAAACATCACACTGGACAAAGAGGAGCCTTGTGCTATCCCTTGGAGCATCCCAAGGAGCCATCCATCACTGAAGACAGGCAGCACACAGGCTGCCCAATCAAGTGGCACAATAAGCAAATCCCATCTCTCTGGAGAGGAGTTCCCTGCAGTTCCCAGCATACACCCAGGACTCCATCTGTGGTTGTGCTGAGCCAGGCCTCCCCTAGGCGGGTGTGGGGAGGGAGCCTTGGCTGCATTTTCCTCCCCTGGGGCTGATGTGATATATGAGGCACAGGTGACACTTGGGTCAAGTGAGCACCTGTTCTGCCAAGGCCTCAGGGGAGTCTTACTAACATGAGAAGAATTTATTTTAACAGCGAGAAACTGGGGGAGATTAGCACAGCACATTCTCTCCCAGGGAGTTGTAAACTGCTGGAATTCACTTCTCCCCTTTGGGATGCAGCAAAGAAGAGAGGAAGGGCTTTTTGATTGAAAGCTGGTGTCTGTGTTAGCTTGAAATTTGGATTGCAATAGTCAAGAGATATCCTTTGTCTGCAAACAATGACAACCCCATCTCTGCAGCATGGAAGCTGGAAGACTGAGCCCATTTATATTTTGTCCAGAGGATTTGGGATTTTTGTTAAGACAAGGGATGGTTTCCATACAAATACCATTTGGAAAGCAGGGACACATTCAATATCTCATCTAAGTACCTTTGCCTGCTGCAAGGTTAAAATAAAGGATTATTATTCTTGTCAGGTAATTGAAAAGGAGAAGCCCCTTTCCCTATTTCATCTGAGCCTACAAAGTGAGGATACATACACCATTCCCTACCCGGTCAGTCAAAAAAAATAAACCCCATTTCATGGTGAGGGCTAGGAAAGGGTCCTACAGATCATTAGTCTCGGTTCCGAGGGAAGCTGTGGCCTGTGTTTGTCACCAGCTGATGGTGTTTTCATAGTTCATGTAAAAATTAATTGCTTGTCTTAGTTCAGTTTCCCATGACTGGGTAGGAATTGCACAAGCCCAGCCTGGGGTCAGCATCCTTACAAAAAGAGCCATGTCTAAGCTTTAATCCTGGAGATAGGAGAAGTGTGTTGGACATCAGTCCCAGGGAGGAGGGTAAATGAAGTATTTGGTCACATCACACTGCAGAGAATTTCTGATCTCTTTGTAGAAACAGTGGAAAAGGGAAGCAAGAGGTAAAAAAAAAAAAACCCAAAAAAAACTTTTTTCCCCACTTGACTTTAAAATGTTGATTTTGGCTGTTGTTCGAAAATTACTCTGTTTTGACATTTCCTTTAATGTTGTTGTCTTACTCAAAATAGTTTCAATGGTAAAAAAATAAGTGCAATACTTTCCCTGGCCCTAAATGGAAGTCACTTTGTTGTTCTGGTTGCATTTTTTTTTTACTTTTCAATTTGCTAAGAAAGCTGTTATTCACCAGCCCTGCTGGAATCGCGTCTCTTCCCTCACTCCCAGAGCTGGTACTACTGGCATCAATGCAGCAGACGAACAGAGGATTTCAGTCTTCTAAAGATGCCAATCCCACACCTTTCAGAAATGCCAACTGTACTTTCTATGATAGCAGGGAATTACTGTGCTGGTGCAGGCAGAGCCTGGAGCCCAAGGACAGAGCCAGCAGCAGAATCCAGGCTAGGGACCTTGGGCTGCTCCATGGAAATCAGTCATGGACAGCTTGTTTTCCACAGGGGCCAGTTGAACACATCCCAGTCTCCCCTGATCTCTAGATATAAGCAAGGATCACAAAAACAGCTCTTCCTCCTCCACAAGAGGACTCAGGATTTGGGCAAAGGACTTTGCTAAAGAGGAGAGGGGCTCATCCAAAGATTAATGGGAGCTTGTAGCAGCACATCCCTCTTTGTGCTCACAGACAGGGAAGGTAAAATGCTTCTCCCAGTGTGGCCTCTGCCAGCTGAGCATCTGCCTGCCTGGCCAAGTGTGTCTTTTTCAAAGGAGCAGCACCCTCACCTCACCTGTGGCTGCTGTTCTTCAGCAGTGCCCCTCTCTTGGAAATGGTTGGCTCCCACTACGGAACATAAATCACTTCCAGTGACAGACTCCTCCAGGAAGAGCCACAGTGGACAGAGGAAAGATGACTTTCTGACCCAGGGAATCCCTCAGCACTAGTCCTCCTGTGGTCCTGACAGAACAAAAATCCCTACATCCCCCAAGCAAAGACTTTCTCAAGGCCATATAACCCCCACACTCCCATTCACACCCCCAGCCATCCCACTGATGCAGGGCAGGGCTGGTCGTGGTAATTAAAAGGTAGCAAAGCTCCTCGTCTGCATGAATAGGGGACAAGTCAATACAGTTCAATCTGCAGCTGAATTGACTGCAATCAATTCCTCTCTCTGCCCGTCCAAGGCTGCAGACGTAAAGAGCTCACAATCTGATCAATGGTGACCTTGAGAGCAATGAAGAGACAAAGCCACACTGCAAACAGGGGGAGTGATGGAGAGGAGCCTTCAGAGCAGGCAGGAATGAAAGGGAAAGCTGAGCTCAGCCTTCCAGAGCCAGGCAAAGGTACAGCCTGGACAGCTGGGGAGAGCCAGCAGCCTGTGCCACGTGTGCTTGTGCCCTCTGTCATCAGCCCCCCAAGGAGGAGCAGCAATTGCTCATCCCCCTGATCAGCTGCATCATGATGAGCAGGGGGATTAACCAAGGAGTAGGATGGTTCTTGCCTAAAAGATTTTTGGAGTGATACTGACAAGATATCACTATTTTCTATCAACCTCCTCCATCCTGCAGGGAGGTTAGGATGAGGAAACCAGAGAATCATAGAACAGACTGGGTTGGAAGGGACACCTTCCACTAGCCCAGGCTGTTAGTGAAAGGTTTCTCCCTGCCCATGGCAGGGGGGGTTGGAACTGGATGAACTTTAAAGTCCTCAAAAACAGATGGTACAAAGCATCCAATGCACCCCAGCATCTCCACTTGGCCTTAGGACATCTGTCCACCACAGGCAACTCTTGCAAAGTTGTCTGAAGACATAAATCAAGACCGTGTCTTAGCACTTTCCCCTTCTGACCAGCTTCAACCCAATCACCAGTAATGAATTAATAATTAATCAATCATTCCCTGATTTCATTTTCAGCCTGCAAGATGAAAAAAAAAAAAGAAATGGGATCTTAAAATAATGCTCTGCAATGGCTTGTGTCTGTCTCTGGCAAATGCAATTTAACTGCCTTAATAAAATGCTAATTGGTAGAAAATATATATAAAAACCATCCTGAATACTCCTCTAATTGAATTTCCTTTTTCTAGATCTACAAAGCAAAATGCTCAGTGCAGAAAGAACAGTAAACAGACTCAAAGGCTGTCCTTTCTGAAACAGGAAAAAATCACAAAGAGCTGCACAAGGGTTCATTTGGAATAGCACCATTGTTGTTCCTAATTGCGTGTGTGGTGTCTGCATGTGGCAGAGCTAAAGAAAAAAATGATGTTTATAAAGAGCTGCTCCTTTGCCTGATGGACTGGAGGCGCTGATCCGACAATTAAAGCATCATGTCAGTAATAGCCATAAATAAACAGCAGCATTAGAACAGCCTGGCAATAAAGACAGTATTAAAAGGAGAACAAAATGAGAGGCAGCACCAAATGGGAAGGGGTGAAGTGGAAGTCACATCGATCCGCTCTGTCTGTCTCACTGAGGAAGAGGAAACAATGAGATGAATGAGCATTGGGGACCACCAGTGCACCCCAAAGCTGCTACAAAGGAAGAGTAGCACGGGCTTCTAGCTAGGGGTGATAGGTGTGACTTTTAGTCAGAAAGAGTGAAAAAGAGAATAAAGTGGACACAATCAGGGCTGTTCAGAAAATTCCCATGGAAGCATGTACAAGAAAGCACTGGTTTGTCAAAATCCCATCTTCTTGCAGGCCAGGGTCAGCTCTGACCCTTCTACAATTCACAAGTTTTGAATTGTCAGAAGTGTGACACTGTCAAAGTGCCAAATTCCCAATTTCAAGTTGTAATGACTTTTCATATAGAAATTGTAAATCACTGCACTATAAGAGTTTAAGGCGGGAAAAAAACCTAACCCAAATCACTCAATTTCAAACACAAAATGCCAGCTGACCTGACAAAGATACCAGCCACTCCCCACAAATTACTATCCTCACATTTCTGCAGTTAAAATTTTTTGTCCTCTTTTGAGAGGAAAAAGGTGCTGACGCTCTGAAAACTCCCTCCCCTGACCTGAGAGAGCCACGTCCTCTCTAGAATGGACATCCTTGACTTTGCCATTGGCAAAGCATCACCTGCCTCTTCAATGCAGCCTCAGGTTTCTCAAGCAGGACACCAGCAGTGCTGGCAGCCCCAGTCTGGTGGTCCACACAGGCAGTAGATTTCCTGTGCTCTATCAGCATTACTATCTTGAAATCCTCCTAGAGGTTTTAAATGCCTCTGCAAATAGCCCATCCAGCTGAGTATAATTACCTTAATTAAAACCCCACCTCATCCTTCTGACTGGAAAGGTTCATGTGTTTGCCTTAATGATCTCCTTAGCAGCAGGCTCAAAATGTCCTTTAGCTCCTCTGCCAGGGAGCTGGGACCTGAGTGCTTAAGGTGGGGGAAGTCACAGAGGTGCCTCTGCTCATGGGGTGAGTTTTGGGGCTGAGGTTTCCAGGGAAAGGATGGTTGACAGAGGTCTCCGTTCTCCTCTAAGCACCGGTAATTTCTGGCTGCTTCTTTTCTCGATGAGATGGGAACCTTCCAAACCTTCAAAGTCAGGACTTAGTTGGGTCCTGATGCCATGCCAAGGAAAGGGGATGGTATGGTTATCTATGCCTAGCTGAGGACAGATTGGCAGACAGCAAGGGCCATAAGGCAGCAGGAAATGCCTTTCTGTGTGGTCTAGAGCACCCAGGGATATTTTTTCACCTCTGATCTATAAACAGTAATTCAGTTTTGTCTCTGCTTCCCAAGGAGCCCTTATGGTTCACAGAAAGCAGAGAACAACCACTTTTGACATGCATCCTACTTACCTTCTGTCCTCTTCCCAGGTCTATTATCTGTCCAAAGTTAACCCCTCTCTTCCTCTTGGGGTTTAGGATTCTTCCTTT
>VZTI01005238.1:59114-262830 GCA_013397865.1 Struthidea cinerea | reverse complement strand
TGACTGGCCACCAACTGGATGCAACTCCATTTACCACTAGAAGAATTATATGAGTATGCAGACCTTTTATCAAAGCAATCTTCCCAAATATTAGGGAGACAGCAGATTCTAAAATAATTCTAGAGAAACACTGAAGTGTGTTCTTATATGCATGCAGTTCTTTTCAGAATGATGTATTTTAGTGCAAGAGCAAGGAGGCTCACTTGAGATTTGTGCACGTAATACATTGGCTCTGCCTTCTCCTCACCTTCGGTATCCCACAAAGCTCAATTTTCAATGAAGTATGTTGGAATGCGCACAAGTACCAGAATATAGCACAGTTTCATATCTGGAATTATGTGTAAAACCTGCTCCAAAAGCCCCATCTCTGTTCCAGTAAATATCTGATACATTTAAACACTGACTTTTAAAAAGAGACTGGAAACAGGTCTTTCTTCTTCTTCAACTCTTTATTTTACTTTTCACAAGTCTCATTTCAAACCACCTCCCTCACATTTATGAACACTGCTTAAAACCTCTGAGAGGATCTGAACCTAGGCCAGAAACCTGAGCCAGTGTTTCTGAAGCTGGAGGGAGATTCGCTCAATAATGCAGGAGCTGTAGACTTCTCCAAACCTTCTCAAATACCGAATTTTGAGGTAACAGAAAGGCAACAGATGGGGTGGTGTGCAAGGATAGTTTGATTGGAAGGTGATAAGCTAGAAAACAGCAGCTTGGCATTACGAAGATGTTAGGGGGAAGATAAGAAGATGATTATAGACTTCCAGGGAATATAAACACTGTGTGAAAATTTAGGATAGTTGGCTGGGAGCATGATCAGTAACTAAGACAGGACAGCAGCTGGCTAATCAGGGATGAGAGAGGACTGGCCTGGGAACTGCTTGTATAGTTAATCACCATACTGTCCTAAATCATGGCACAATCCAGAAGTGATGAAAAACAGCCTGAAAAATGCTGCCAGGCCACCAAAGCTAGATGCCTTTTGTCTGTGCTCTAGTTTCCTCAGGCTCATGAATGAGTCAGGGAGAGTTAGGAGACCCCAGGTTGTTTCACTACTGAAGTTATAGGGTTGTAGCATGAAGTGAAAAATATTAAATATTTCAAAAGGATCACAGAGTTAGATTAGAAAAGGAAGAAACATCCAACCAGTACAAAACATAGAGTATAAATTGTAAAAATGTTGTTTTTATTAATTTAAAACAGAAAAAATATAGTAACTTTCATGTTATTGCACATGATGTTACTTTTGCATATTTTAACTAATTTATTTTAATCCTAGATGGATAGAAGTTGCAGAATCCTTTGTTTCTAGAGCTGTTTTTGCATGTTTACCTTTTGTAACAAAATGTTATAGAAAGTTTTTAAAATCATAAAATATATATTCTGAGATTCTTACTGAAACTTAAAAGATCTTTTGCTTTAACATTACAGTTTAAGATATTATTTATACAGGAATGGAATAAATTCAGCCTCTCCTCTCCTCTCCTCTCCTCTCCTCTCCTCTCCTCTCCTCTCCTCTCCTCTCCTCTCCTCTCCTCTCCTCTCCTCTCCTCTCCTCTCCTCTCTCTCTCTTTTAAAAGTAGTATCTAACATTTTAGGATCCTCACCCAAGGTCTGAGCTTTCTAGCTGTTCAGTAACATAAATAATAATGAATTCTTTTCACTAGTTCTATCCAAAATAAACAATGTGTAACACACTCTAACTGCAACTTCCGTCAGCTTCTTGGATTGTCACAGCAGCTAAATGGTAAAACCAAAATGTTCTAATAACAAAAAAATGGTAATGCACTATCTAGGTTATCCTATTCATGGCAGAAAGAAGATTTTAAAAGAGATATGTGTAATTAATGTCCTACCGCATGGCTTAGTTTCACAAACTCTGCTTAAAAGAATGCATCAACTCAGAGCACTTTTGGTCAGATTTTAAATTCCTGTATTCATGTACTGAACCCTGTAATCAGCACTGAAGTAATAGTGTTTCAAGTGGAATATAATGTGAGTTGCATTTTGAACTTGTGGACAGTTCTCTAATTATTTTCTCTGCAATTGCAATGAGCATGAGTTTTGTTTCCAAAAAAGAGAAAGCTGTTTTGTTAGGAGCATCTATAAAGTTATCTGATAAATAACGGAAAACTAAAGTGATATCTTTTAGCATTGCTAAAGAGTTAAAAATATCTATATATTCCAAAAAGCGAAACATTTAGGAAGGAATTTAATAATTTTTCCAGAATTCATAGGACTGATGTGATTAGCTTGAAGCCACTTGATAGAGACAAGATATCTGATGGTAAGTGAATTATCCCTCTCTCCATATAGCCAGGGAACTTCTAATTTGCTCTACCATGAGGGTATTTATTGGAGAAAAAAAGCTTATGGTTGCATCAAATTTTGTCTCGTAAGAATTCAACACCATAGAAAAAATATATGCTGCTTTCTGTGGTTTTGTGCAGAAGACTTGCAGAATGTAACCAAAGAATAGCTGGTGCACACCATTTCATTCATCATAACCTTCCTTCTTAGATAAAGTAGATAGAATGAAGAGGTGAAAATTGAGGCTAATTCCTATTTTCCATCAAAGAAGATAAGTAATACTTCACAGTGATTCCCAACATATTCTGTCTCAATTGCAATCTGAACTGCTCTCTAAAAGTGCAAAGAATGCTGAAGTGTTTTGCTGTCTGAAAAAAATATGTGCTTTTGTCTGGAACAGAGGCAGAAATTCTTCAGTTTTTTACTTCTGTCCAGTTTTCACACAGCAATCTGTTTGTTTGGGGTTTTTTTTCCTCCCTCATAATTTTGAATAAAGTTCCAGCTAATTATACACCACTTATGATCTTTAAGAAAAATTGTATAAAGCTTAAGATTTGTCTTAAGATTCAAATCACAGCATCCTTAGTGGACAGAGTTAATCTACTTCAGCAGTTTTGTGACACTTTTTTTATGCCTATACTTTCTCTGCTAAGTTTGATGGTTGGCGGAAACCGTACTCTCAGAATACCCAAGAAGGATAATTTTAGGATTCTGGAATAGAAAGTATAACTTTCAAGGATAGGATGCATTAATTTCTAACTTTGAGTTGCAGTTTATAGTTGTGATGGCAAGATATCCCAGGCTCTTATATAATTCCTGCATTCATTCTCATACTTCCCTCTTGACTGCACTTGTGAGTGCAGCCGTTCCATCTGTTTTCAAAGAGAAAGCCTGAACTCAGAATCAGGTTAAAATATGTTTTATGTGTTATGCAGATGATAGCATTCATCTGGCCTTAGTAACTGTAACAATGAGGTTAGGAGAATAAAATAATACGAACTTCATGATTCTTCACCACAGTTACATTTTTTAAAATACCTTTTGGCTCCTGGGAAATCACATCTGAAAACCTGTTTCCTATGAAACTGTTAAATCAGCAGAAAATAGACATAAAATGATATTTCAAATTCCTCATAATTTCCTTCTTTACAAAGGAAGAAGCTCTTTTGTGCAATGGGACTTAAAAGCCTGCATCAGACTGATGACACATTTCTGTTGGGAAAAGTTCGTGGTAATTACATGTTTACCTTGCAGCACATTACCATTAAATCCCCCTGTACCAAGGAACAGATAGAACAAAATTTATTCAGTAGATTGAATAGTGGTAAAAATTATATGGAAAATGGAAGAAATTAACCATTAAGTCCTGGGTGACCCAACCAGAACAAAATGGGGATTGTCCAGCTGTACCCTGGATTTGTTGGACAGGCTGACTGCTGATAATGATGCAGACCAGCAGAAAATTAAAAACATGTTTATGGGAAACAAATCCTGGCTCTGATATGTGTTGATGGGTACTGATATGTATTCCCTTTTCTTGGTGTTTAGAAGCTGGGTGAAAAGAAAACAGGCGGTGAAATATTAACTGTCTCTACAGTCTGTTTTCTTTTTGTGATGCTTTCATCTTGATGAATTTGTGACTAGAAATGCCTTTGGGTTCAGTTTGAGCAAAACTAAAGACAAAATTAAATTCCTGAAGTATCACCTTGTGACTTTTAGAGAGGGCTCTTTTCTGACACTCAGAGAGATGTTTGTGTGAAAGTCTCTGCCTAAAGGTCAGAGACCCAGATTGTGAAATCACACTTTTGGACAGATTCTGACATGCTTTTTCTCCCAGAATATTTCAACAGAAAACCACTGGATTCAAGACTGTATATAAAGCAAAGAAGTGCCAAAATGAAGTGGGTGATAGGTAAAAATAGAGGACTCTCCAATAAAAGTGGTTTATACAGGTTTTAGTAAAAAGTTAAATTACCTCATAAAAACTATCAGAAAAATAATAGCTTGATAAAAGAATGCTCAAATTCTCAGCTAGATGAAGCAATTTTTGCCACAGAGATCAGTAGGTGCCAAACTGCGACACTGATGTTTAGATTCATATGCTCTGTGTGTTCATTGCCAGGAGACCGAGGTACATAGAAGCATAGAGCTGGTGAGATACCATTAAGGTGAGCATACTCCTTTCCCCACTCTGGTATGACACTGAACAAGGAGATGGGGATGATGGCCCAAAAATATTACGAGCAGTGAAATTAACAGGAAAATCATGTAGCTATGCAGAAAAAAAGTGCACTCATGAGACTGAAAACAAAAGCAATACAGCTTCACAGAAGAAAAACAGTCCTTATAAATAAGCAGCAAAAACTATCTGCTCACAGATCTTCTAATTAGTACCTGGGAAACATCTTTCAAAGGAAAGCAGCTATCTAAGCCCACAAAAGTAAACCAAATGCCTGGCATTGGAAAATGTTTAAAATAAAGGTGCTTTATAAGCCAACTTTAAAAAAGCAAACAAACAAGCAATGCTGTGAGGTAGGTGCATCTTTAAAACCCTGCATTTTGGGTTCCTATGAAGAAGAGAAATCCTGCACCTGATTGTAATCTATCTCATTGCATATGGAATCATTAGACCCAACTATTGCAGGATTTGAAATCTAGTCTTGGCAAGATGTATTCTCTGCTGGTGGTGAGCCTTTGGAATTTTCCAGCAGTTTTAGCCAAGATCAGCAGGCAGTTAAAGTTTTCAAAAATACAAATTTTTCTTCACTGTTTTAACCCTGTATCGGGTACACACCAGGGGTAACTTACAGAACTAGTGTTGTCAGAGGAGTCTGCGGTTAAAACATTATATCTCTGAAAATTCAGAAGACAATATAAAGATAATATTAAAAAAAATGGATCTGGGCTCCAGTTTAAATGGGTATGTATGAAAACAATTGAAAACATAAATGTTCTAACAAAAAATGTGCGCAGCTAAACGGGAAGCAGTGAAAGCTTACTGCTAGTTTTGCTACCTGTCTCTGTCTCTCTTTGGAGACAAACCTTCACCTCCCCAAAATGTAAAATCCTGGATGCCTCTGTATAAAAGGGAATCTTTAAATCTACCCCCTGACTTTTACAACACGTTCTTGGTGACATATTTCACAGAATATTTACCTTGAGCTAGATGCAGTCTAACAGTGCATCTGTCCTAGATACCTAATGCCATATTATGTCTTTCTTCTATGTTGCCAGACTTCAGCACAACCTGATGAATTTTGACTATGAGATGGGGTAGGATTTATCCTCAACTGGGCTGGCAAAATATATTCCAATACTCACTAATTCATTTTGGTTCATTCCTCCAAACCCTGTGGTTAAAAAATGTTTTGTCATAAAACTATTTTTAAAGTACATGTCTTCATTGTTAACCATGAAATTAGCAGCAGTTTAAAACAGCTGCTGGGTGGCTGGAATAAGTTTTCTTTTTTTTATGTCTTTCATTTCTGGCTGCTGATGCACCCCTTGCTGTGGGCTTCTCAGACAAATTTACTCTAAGAAGGAATTGTATTTTTATTAGCAATTTTACCCACCAGTGGCTTAACTATTTCTCTTTTGTGCTTGAAGCATGGTGTATTATCTATAGACATAACATTTATGTGTCTAACATTATGTATAGACATAAATTTGTACAGGTTGGTAGGGAACTCTGAAATTTGCCTGGTTCCACCTCTTGCTCAAGGCAGCAGTAATCTTTTTCAGGTTGCCCAAGATTTGGACCAGCCAGAAATGGAATTATATGTGTTTTTCTTATAGTTTTGGAGAAGACCTTCACATTAGGTCTTGAAAAAGAGCCCACTGACTTGAAGAAGCTTTGTCAGCAGACCATGATGGATTCAGGGAAAAATTATTAATCAGGTTATATGAAAAGTGTTTGGATAGTTGTGATAAATTCAGACAGTATTAATGCCTTGGACAGCTAAAAGGTGACACTTTCTATTTTGTATAAAAGCTTAAAATTCAAATGTTAAGGGATGATTAAAGTTTGGAAAAAGTGGGGTGGGATATCAATTTATGAAACATTAAAGGATGAATGCCCAGAATGTTACATGAAAAAGCACTTAAAAGCTTACACTCCCATCTCACTGCTGAGTGTGATTGACTGTGGGCCACAAAGATCTGACATCCAAGCATTCATATACAGCACCTGTGACCTTCTCCATTAATGACTTTCCTGAGTTAAAAGAAAATCTCATTAAAGGAACACTTTTCTCAGGAATAATCTCTGAAAACTGCTGCCTCCTTGAAATACTGAGTGGTGGTAGGTCAGGGGAGGATGAAGAGTGAGCCGTGAGAAGGGGACACTGAGCAATGACTCTGGCGTAAATGAAGGAACTGAGGAACACTATGGTGATTGACCTCAGGAAAATGTTCATTCAGGCAGAGATGGAGGTGTGAAGAGACAGGGAATGCATAGTTTTTTACATACTGTTCATGCTATTTAGGCTTTAAAGGTATTTTCTAAGTTATTTTTCAGTCACTGAACAGTGTTAGCATGAAATGCCTGTATATGCCTGCTAATCCTACTGTATAGCCTAAATTTCTTTTTTAGATGCTGAAAGGTTTTGAAATGTTAAATGTTATTAAAAGTTCTACCTCTGTATCTGTTGAGAGCCTCTTAACATTAAATATTAAAAGAAGATGTTGCTTTTTCTAGTCATTGGCCATTTTTGCTAAATATTTTATCAAAATATTTTTTTTTCATTATTAGTGAACACTGGATTCTTACCAAAAAAGTGCAAATTCTTACTAAAAGATTAAAAGTTAACTGTATTTCTTTAGATGACATTTACTTCTTAGCACATTAAAAATTTAGCAAAACCTTGGTTTTTATTGATTGTGAAGTGCAATACATCCCAAACTATATTGCAGGATAAAACATTTTTCTTTAGGAGGTGCTTGTTCATGTATTTTGTAGTATTCTATATGGAACGTTAAGGAAAGTTGAGATTTCTCTAGTCTTTTTTGTTACCGAACACAGTTTTATGACAGAAGATAGTCACTGTAGTTTCCTACATTTGAACTAATTACTGTGGTGAACTATTGCAGACAGTCTTGTATATTTTTATGAGTAGCCAAACAAAAAGTATAACATTTTCATAGACAATCAAAATAAAATAAACTTATTAAAGTAATTTTTATTTTTGTAGCATTTGAAATAGTAATGAGTCCACTACCTGCAATTGGATTTGGTAAGTTGCCTTACAATATTTTGAAACTTGCAAATAAAAATGTTTATTTATTAATGATAGCTTAATTATGTGATGTTTTACCCAATATGAGAGCATCTGAGTAAAGCCTTCTATTTTTTCTCTTTTCATCCTTTTGTTCTATAATTTTATATCAGGGATTTTTCATAATTCAGCCAAAAATGTGCCTTTGTTCTGCTTCACACTCTGTAAATTACATGAAGTAACAGTGGATTATAGTACTACCCAAGCATCCCATAGTGTCAATGGAGATGACAGAGGAGCAATAAAGGAGAAGTACAGATCAGAGAGCAAGGGGAAAGTTTGCAAATTTTGTGAAAGTTAATTGCCTGTGTTTTAAGAGAGCAGCCATTTGTGAGGCAGTCATGGGAAGGCTATTAATTAACCGAGCTGAGGAAGCACCAGCCAGAGAAAGAACTAGAAATTAAAAAAAAGTGGACATGAAGGTGAGTAATTGGGCCTAACATGAACGTGAGTAAAGACTGATGCGTACAAATTGGAAAGGAAACATTAAAACAATAGATACAATAATAAACAGAGTAAATAAACAGAAAAGCTGATCTTTTGCTTTAATTTTTATTATTTCATTTTGAAAATTCATTCAGACAGCTGAAAAACAGAAAAAAACCCCAGCTAAATAAGCTGCACTCTCTAAGTTACATACCACCTCTGAATATGCAGAGTCATGAAAACCTTCCTGTAACTTCAGCACAGTTCAGACTGTAAAGGATGGTACTACAGTATGTGGTAAACCTCAGGATGCAAACTGTAGGCATGAACATTACGAAACCTTTCCTTGGCTAATAACAGCTGCCTAGGAATGGCGCCGCAAGATTGATGGGCACACAGTAGAAAATCCAACAGGTCTAATTTCTGTTCTTTCTTGCCATAGTAAACACTGAAAATGTTTTCATCCGTTTCTCATTTAGCAGGCAGAAATACCTACCTAATGTAAACAAGGCAAGCAAACCCACATTTTTAACAACATGCTGCAGCACTAGCTTTGGGGCTTTCTGTCATTCTACAAAAGTGTTCTACCCATGTAAAGAAAAGCACCCAGAGTAACCAACAATAATCCCACACTCCATTTCCTACATATTGCTAAGTAAATTTACTAAGGTCTGTACATTTCAATCTATTACAAAAACCCCAAATGACAGTAAATGTTACTCGGGGATTTTTTTCAAAACTGGACAGACTGTACAAGTATTATAACACAACAGTAGATTTTCAACAGCAGAGATTTCAAAATTATATTAAAATTGGCTCTGTTTTGCATAAGTGACTTTTTCAGAAACATAAAATTACATAGTATCTGTTGAATTTTTCACACTTCATCTAGTGAATGATCTGTTGATACTTTTACTCTTTAGTAAATCTCTGTGGTCAAGGGTGTTCAGTTTACTTGTAAAAAAGGAGCCTAGTATTCAACATGAGACAGCACTTCTACTGAGCAAAGAATAACAAATTGTGAATAACTCTGTTTTCAAGACAGAGTTTAAAGATTTCTGTTTCTTTTTGTTCACATTAAAAGAGTCAGACTTGTACAGGTTTTTGCAGGAGCTGAGGGCATGGAGCCTGAAGCCATGTAAGCATGTCTAGTTTGTTATTCTGTACCACGTTACATCACTATGGGTGATGGAAGTAAGGGATTCTCACTTTCGAGAAGGGTGGCAGGAGTGAATTATTGTCGGGAAGAAAAAGGTGGCATGGGGAGAGTCCAGTGCCATTTTGTTCTTTGTCTCAGGGGTCAGGCAGAACTGGGTCAGTGCATTGGTGAGCATCTTTTGCAAGTAAATCACCCTCTTTTTGCACTTCTATTATTAATACTGTTGCTATTACTGTTTATTTTCTTATCTAATTGCTGTTTTCAGTAAATTGTTAGTATCTCAGCTTGGGATCTCTGCCTTTTTTGTCTCTCACCCGAGGGGCTGGGGGAAGAGAGGAACTTGCGGTTTTCATTTTAAGGGGAGCACTAAATTAGGGAATACCATTCCTAAACCATAGCATGTATACATACTATTATGACCTTAAACCATGAATTTTTTCATGGTAGCTACATTAGCATAAGCCTTTTCTCTCTTACAGTGTATTCTTCCTCTATTTTCCTTCCTCTTCTCACTTCCTTTTATTGTTGCCTATCTATTTCCCATGAAATACTTTTTCTTTCCCCTCTTGCAAAACATCATTGCATGTCTGTGACAAACAGGGAAATAAAGAGAGATAGTTATTTTCTCCTTTGCTTCATCACTGAGAGATGAAGTTGTTTCAGTAGTTGAGATTGTACAAAAAGTGGGTGGGAGTCAGACTTCCTCTTATTCTGCTTTTTCTTTTGTCCAGTGCTATAACCCCATCTGGCAAACAGAGACAGCTCCACTTGTATGACTTCTGAAGAGGCTGAAAGCCTCCATAAAACCCAAAGCTAGCACTGGATGGCTGTGGCAGAGATCAAGAATATTCTGAAGAAAAATATGAAGTCACTGAAGACACTTATGGGACAAAGAAACTTAATTAACTTGCATTTTGAAAACCAACAGGATTTAGATGAACAGGAATTGGACTAGACTGAGCAAGAAACAGATTTTCCATTTCACAAAATTTTCCACGGTTTTTATGTCTTTTCTTGTTTGAAATTAAACAAGAAACATTTTTAAAAGTCCTCCAAAGCAAGTTTAAATCCAAAAAAGTCCAGGTCTATAAAATCAACACATTTTGTTGCTTTTATAGAGAAGCTTTTAATTAAATTTTTATGATTTTCAACTAAATTTTAAACCTTCACCTAAAGCCTTCAGTTTTTGAAATATGTGTAACTGAAAAAAAATATAAAACATATCCTATTTAAAAAATGATGAAAGCTACATTATTTGTGCAAGAAAAATTTGAAATATTTCTGCTCATTTCTATCCTGATATATTATAAACAACTACTTGTGTCAGTAGAACTGAAAAGATCTTTAGCTGATTTTTTTGTAGTTCAGTATACAAAGACGTATTTTTCCCACCTGGATTGAGACACACAAGAAAACATTTTGCATGTAGTAGTGTTGGAACGTGGCTTTAATAATGAATTACTGCACCTTTCCTGGAGTGGATGTAAGTAGAAGTGACTGACATATAATAGAGTAGTAGTTACTAGGGCAAACAGAAGACTTCCCTCTAACACCCTCACCATTACACTGACTTCCTTTCCCTACCACATCTGACTTGCAAGGGTATCTGATTTCATTAATATAGGAATAACCATATGTGTCAAACCATATGTTCCATTTTTCAAATGAACAAATGGCCAAGATTAATAGCAAAAAATAAGTTTGTGGTTGACTACATAAATATAGAAATTAAATGGCAGGATAAGCAATAACATTTCAGTTTCTGCCATCTAAATTTTTTTTATTTGCTTTTGACTGTGTTGCAAACTGTGACATCAAAATGCCTGCACCCTTGGAGTGTATGATTATGACAAAAGCTGAAATAAAGAAATAAGAATGTCAATGAAGAAATAAATCTGATCAATCTTTCAACCAACTTATTAGTCCTATGTACTGTGGGACCTCAGGTGTGCCTCTGAGTTCCTGAAGTGGGCATACGGTTTATCTGTGACCTGATTGCACTAGAAGTTAAGATTGAGGTGCATGGCCCTTCCCTTCTTTATCATATCTGACTTTCCATGGGAGTAAAATCAAGCTGTGTGTTGCAGTGAGCCAAGCAGGTGCTGTGCACTCTAGAAACCAGATGTGCCCTGCTTCAACAATTTCTCTGATCTGAATCATCTGGGGTACAGGATGGGCAAGCATGATTGACCAAATCTGTCACACAGCACATACTCAGTGATTGCTTGGCTTAAATGTGATTAGTATAATCTGTCAAACTGATTATCATACTATATCCAAATTTGAAGAGAAAGGAAACACTCTGGCCTGTTCACATCATAATTTCTGCATTATGCCTGTTAGGCATAGTCTGTAGTAAGGGTATCTTGCTATGGGAGTATTATTACCAAATAACTTTCAGTTTTCACTTTGAGAGTAAAATGACATTTGCTGAGCACAGGACAACTGCTTAGCTCAAGAGGTTGCAAACATATTGCTTCATCTACCCCATATGCCCCATTTCAAAGCATCTAAACCACTTCATCCTAATCTTGTATAGTGACTTCAGAAACACTTTGACAGAGACAAGGATTAGAAATCTTTATGCCCTTGAACAGTAGTCTAAGTGAAAGACATGCCTAATCAAGAGGGTTTGGCAGAGGGGAATGCAGAAATTCTGTAAGTAAAGAACTACCTTTTTTAGGACAAAACAAGTAACAAGTTTTGACATATACTTTGCTCCCTCGTGGATTTTCCCTGGCAACAGAAACAAACTAGAACCTAGTTCTTCAAATCCAAGCTGGGATTTTAAAAAACAAAAGAACATGGAAGATTTGTTTATGTCCTTCACTATTTTTTACTTTTTATTTTTAGAAATACTGAGCCTCTACTTTGCTAACATTTTGTTTCATCTACTGAGTTTTGTTTAAGTATCATCTGTAAAACTGATAATGTTAATCTGGTTTACTCTCAGCTACCCAATTGATTCTGTGAACACCCAGACTTCTAAAATGTGTTTATAAATTGAGGTACTGCAAGCCAAATTTCAGCCCACAGGAAACCCTCTGTTGAACCTGAACAGCAGAGTGCAGTGATTCAGTTATGCCTGGAACAGTACTATGAATGTTGACACCATACTCTACTTAGAGGTTGTTTCAGCCTAAAGTCTTTCATGCGTGATGGTGCAAGTTTCTGCATGCAGAAGTCCCAGGGGATTTTATGGGAAGAGATTACAGGACTGAGATTATGGCATGTGATGGGAAGATTCCTCAGGGATGAAGAAAATGTGGTTGTTACATTTTACTGAAATACAATGAGCATATTGTATTACATTACCCTATATAGAAGAAACCTTCAGTATTGAATTATTTGTTATTTTCAGGGTAGAGAAAGGAGGAGGGAGACAGTTGGGCAGGGGACTAGGCAAAGAGAAATATATAGTTGCCAAGACATATGGAATCACAGCATTGTTGGCAAAACGAAACATCATGCAAACTGCACTATGAGTTTCATTTAGAATTTTTATAAGGTATCCCATGAATTGAAAAACAAAAAAGCACCGTGATTAAGTCCTTGTCTTGTCTCTGAAAATTTCTACCTATACTTGTTTTATATCACAAGTACTTTTTTACTTTTAGCAGACTCACAATGATATCCTTAATTCTGTTCATTTAAATTCTTGTAAAATTTTCTGGATGTTATTCAGTGTTCATTTTTATTAAACCAGTAACTCCTTGGCTGTTCTCAAGCTGTAATGCCTTTAGTCCCATCTGTTCTAGTCATATTTTTGAGCCTTTTTGTTTTCGTATATGATGATTTAGTTTGGGCTTGACCCCAGGTTGAGTAGTTCTTGAGATAAATTAACTGGTGTAATTAAAGAATAGTTAAGATACTACGGGATGGTTGAAATAGTCAATTACCTGCTTCTTTTTTGCTTCCTAAGCAGGGTAGAAGATAATTTGCAGATTTGCCATGACAGTCTCTTATATAAAAAGGAAATAAAAAAAAATTTACCAGTGTTCATGCCTCTTTCAAAGCATTCCCTTAAACTCTTCCTGGTATGGTATAGACTAAACAAAACTTAAAACTCTCTTAGTAATTATTAGGGCATCTGGCATGCCATGACCCTACCCTGTCACACTGACTTTCTTTGGAAGTCCATGTTCCACTCTTGGATTGCCTGTCTGCAGCTAGGTTGAAGAATGTTTAGAAGGTCTGTGCATCTCTGGAGGCTGGAATAATGTTTTGAAAACCTCTGCTTCCCCTAGTGAGACACATCTGATAGCCCAAAGAAGTTGGAGTTTGACTGAAAGGCAATATAACCTAGGGATAGAATTTTAAATTAATAGACATTTATACGAATGTCTATGCAGGTTTTTGATAATGCAAATAGGTTTCTCAGCTGCAAAAGCCAAGACTTCTGGCCCACACTTCTTGCATGGAAAACAAAGATACTTTTCCCCCCCCACAAACCTGCCAAGTTATCAGTTTTGAACTTTACACCACTGTGGTCTAAAGTCTTCCATAAGTTTTTAGGTTCTGAATGGCTTAGAGAAGGAGAAGGAAACACTGTAACCCCCTGCACTTTGTAGAGCTCTTTAGTGGTTGGGTAAATGATACCACCTGTGGTGGGTTCCAGCGTAAATTGCTGACCTACTCCCAAGGGAACAGGAATAAAAGCAATACTTCTTACAAATTTAGTTTAACAAAACAGCCCAATTCTGCTGAAAGCAAATTTTAAGTGCCAAAGATCTGTAGTGTGAGGCTTTGGAGCTTCACATCATAGCTCAGCTTGCTGGCAGTCATAGTCAGTCTGGGTCCAGGTTAGGTAATGGCATCTCAGTTAATATTTTCCTGGAACACTCCTAGTGCTCCGAGCATTTCCTGAAATATGCTTCAAGCTCTCACCAGTAATGGATATCTAGCTTAATAAAGTCCAGGGTACTATCAGAAAACATCTTGAATTGGTGCTTAGTATCTCCATTGCCAAGCTGCTGGCTTTTCTTGCCTCTGCCAGACGTGACATCAAGACAAACACTGGCTAACCCAGCAGGAGCAGAAAAAAGAGCTGTTTACCCTTTTTCTGATCTGGCCCCACTTCCAAATTTGTTCAAGGTCTCCTTGTGTCCCAACTTGAAGAATGACAAGAGGGAGGAAGACTCTGCTACAGAAAAGGAGACAAGCCCTGGACACCAAAGTTTCACTGTCTCCTGCTTTCATATGACTCCGTATTTCAGAAGTAGGGGGAAGTTCTTGTTTGGATATGTGCCTCTGTGGTTCAGCTGGGTTAGAGATGGATGGAGCTGGCAAGCCCCTGGGCCAACTCTTCTGTTACTTGAAGTACTGAGTTAGATGCACTGCAACACACTGCAAGGGGACAGACCTCAATCCTCATTTTTCAGGTGAGTTTGTAAAAACCAAACTATTACTTAGAAAGGTACTCAAATTCACCACTGCTAATGGAGAACTTCCAGAAATTCTAGGATCCATCTGAAGGTGCTATCCCAAAACCCTGGATTTATGGTTTATAGGGAGAAATAAGATAGAATTGGATAGTGAGCTGTAAAACCTGCCTGCAGAGGCACATAGCAGCACAAAGGAGCACCTGGCGGCACAGAGAGGCTTGTCTCCACCGGACCCTGGGGGGAGAAGGTGTCACACGGCAGATCCCTGTGGAGAGGAGCCTGCCGGGAGCTGACTGACGGGTGAACAGCAAGTGTTCATCCCATAGAAGGAAGTGTGTTGCTGATGTGGCAACACAGGATCGGTCAGGCCATATAAGGAAATACTGTGCCTTAGAAAAGTGTATAAAACCAGCTCATTCCTCTGAATTAATGATTCAGATTCCCTGCCGGTCTGCGTCCATGATTCAATCGCTGACAATGGTTCATCATTCTCTCCATCTTCTCCATATAATTTAAGTCTGTGCTGCTTATAGGAGACCCCTGTTTTGACTTTTGTGGATATTTCATATACATGCTGAGATATCTTTTTCTTCTTGCACATGATAGAGGAAATTTATATATACAGCATGTACTTCTATGAATTGGCTCTCTCAAGTGGACTGATTGCCTTGCAGAAACGATATGGGAGATGTGACATCGTTATCTTTCTTTCATAGCCGACTTTTTACCTTTTTGTTCCCAGTTTATGATATTCTACAATGCTACCTTCAAAATCTGAGCAGGGAAATGGCCCACACCTTTTCTTTGCATCTACTGACCTTCCTCAGCTGTATATTTTCAGTCTGTCCTAAATTTATTTCTATGTTATCCTCAGTGCTATACCAAGAAACAACACTTGGGCTGTTCTTATAACTAAACCCACATACTTTTCTATGTTAGCTTACCTTTCAGGTAATTTATAAAAGTTATAAGTTAAATCACACTACTAAGTATAACTTTCTGGTTATAAGTCTCTATAATTGTTATTTTTCTTGTTTTCCCTATCCCAGCTTTCACCCTTATCAGCCAGAATATGGAATTCTTCATCCAGATCAGTGTTTACAGGATCAGCACCTAAACCAACATTACTACCTGTTAAACATATTCTAAAATGGCAGACTCTACCAGGAGAGCTAATAAGTAAAATGATTTCAAGTTGCTTTACATACTTCCCAGCTGTTTTCTCCCCCCAAATAAATCAGTAATTCACACTTGCCTTTTTCTTTTCTATTACACAGAGGGAAAAAATCTCATTGCTTTTGAAATTAATTAGGGAGATAATGATAGATTGTACAGTACAACGAACAGTGATGAATTCAAAATAATTTTGGTACTATAAAAAATGTCATGTCTCTAATGACAAATATTTCTTCAGAAAGATAAAATTAAACTGTTTTTTTGGATTAGAAAGGATATTTATGATATGTTATATATTTGAAGCTTAAATTAAATAAGTGTTTTATAAGGTAGCAGTGATAAATATGCAACCACAACACACAGAGATAATCATACCAACATGAAAGTTATTTCCATGTATCAAATAAATAATCTGATTTACAATAAAGCCCTATATTCAACATTTTTAAATTGAATCCACTTCATCTTGGATCCAAGTGAATATATTGGACAAAATATGTGAATGGTTATGGAAGTTCTTTAACAGCTTCCAGACAAAGCTCTTTATGTGTATAAAGGGAAAAAAAAATTAAGACAAGATTTAAGGTTTTCTTTAAGAGGGCTTGTTCTTTGTTTGCTGGTTTGTGGTTTTTTTTAACTCTGGAATGTAACATAAGAAGTCAGAACCTGAAAGCTTGACATTTGGTTGTTTTGTTTCAAGCTTTTCCATTCCTCCGTGTTCCATAAGGAGAGGGAAAACTTATATTTCATCTGTCTTCCTGAAGGCTTTCTGTAATCACAGTAATCTTTTTTTAGATTTTTTTAGACTTGCTGTTGTAATCAGGAAATTTATGCTGCAAGTCAAATGAGTTATAAACCATGTCAGCTTACTGAACTAAAAGGTAAAATTGTTATTTATGTATGGATGTATCATTTTTAACTCCCTGAGCAAAGGAAAAAAAGTTCCCAAATTTTTCTTCATAACAGTTTTATGCTCCGCAACTAGCTGCCTATCAGTGTGAAGCACACTGTCAAGTACAAATAAATTAGAGTATATTTACTTTAGCTGGCAGAAAACTTGACGTCATAAATGAGTATTTGAGGAATAGTGAAGTACAAGATAACCTTCCAGCAGAGGGTGACTGCACCATTATATGAAGAAGTTTCCTTTTCCATTAAGTTAAAGGTGGAAAATTAAATTAATAAAAAGAGAGAGAGAATAAAAGAAGTGATCTGCATGGAGTTAATCTAAAACATATTTAGATTAAATTCACATTAATAATGACTTATTTGTTATATTAAGAATTAAAAAAAAAAGGCAAGTGTTTTATAAAAAGAGCTAGTCAAATTCACTCTTTTTTTTTAAAGGAATTTTCTTTCAGAAGGAAATAAATTGAGAATAGTTTAAAGTTAAAATACTGGAGGTCAAAAGTCAGGTTCAATTTTCCACAGTTGAATTATCACATTTCAACACAAGCAAGACTTTGAATTTTAAACATAAACATATTTATTATAATTTGCAATGAACCCCAAATTTCCACTAATTACAAAATTACTAATTTTTTAAGCCTTATTTTTCTGTTTGCCCAATTTACACACCTGGTAAAATACTTATTCTCTGAAACATTCACTTAAATAAATGTGAGTTAGAATTTACAGTAGCCACTATCATGCCCTGTGGTACATGTTTCTAATAGCGAACCTTTCTCTTGGATTTCTCAGTGAAGTTTCAGAAATGTTTTCTTGAATGTTGGAAAATGGAGGAAGAGAAACCGATCTCATTCATCTGTGGATATTTTTATGTAAAAATGAAACACAAAAAATGGGTTAAGGAAGAAAACATCAGGAACTAACTTCTGTGCTGAAGAACATGAGAAGGACTTGTTTCACTCTGTAATCTTAACATGTCAGTATGATAATCTTCCATTATTTTAATTTCTGAGATGCTTGTGGCTCTTTTTTGGCCACTTCAGTGCTTTACATTGACTGTATAAAATCACAGAATCACCAAATCACAGAACAGCTGGGGTCAGAAGGGTTCTCTGGAACTAGTACAACCTCCCATGCCCCCGTCATCCTCACTAAAGCAGGTTCACCTGGAGCAGGTTGCACAGGATTGTGTCCAGGAAGGTTTTTAATATCTCCAGGGAAGGAGACTCTCCACAACCTCTGCGGGCAACCTGCTCCAGTGATCTCTTACTCTCAGAATATTTTCCTTGTATTCAGAAGGAACATCCTGTGTTTCAGTTTGTGTCCACTGCCCCTTGTCCTGTTGCTGGGCAACACTGAAAAGAGTCTGACCCCATCCTCTTGTCGCCTGCCTGTAAGACATATACATGCATTAATAAGATCTCCCCTCAACAATTTCTTCACCAGACTAAATAGGCCCAGGTATCTCCACCTTTCCTCATATGAAATAAAAAATTCTTACCAGATTTCAAGTTTTCACCTTCACATTTTACTGAAGGAACGGATAAGTAGGCATCTCTGATTTTTTTTTTTTTTGTGTTAACTATTTTTATTGTTATCCTATTCATTATATCTTATTCATTTCTGCTCTGAATTAAATTGTTCGATTTGTTCTTTCAGTAATTACTGTTGTCTCTTGCCTCAGACCTTCTGTTTCACAAGTCTGATAAAGGACAACAAATGTGCCATGGTTTAACCTTAGTGGGCAACTAAGCATCATACAGCCACTTGCTTACATATCCCACCCTGGTGGGATGAGGAGGAGAGCTTGAAAAAAGAAAAACCCATGGGGTGCAATAAGAACAGTTTACTAATTGAAATAATAATTGCTATTGTAATGAAAATGGAGATTTTAAAAAAGAAATAGAGAAATAAAACAGAAGAAAATAAACAGTGATGTACAATGTAACTGCTCACCACCTGCTGACCAATGTATTCTCAAGCAGTAATCAGCCCCTCCTGGCCAACTCCCCACAGCTCATATACTGAACACAATGTTAAATGATATGGAATATCCTAATGCAGGCCAGCTGTCCTGTCCATGCTCCCTCCTGGCTTCTTGTGTACCTCGTCACCAGCAGAGCATGAAAAACTGAAATGTCCTTGACTTAGGGTAAGCACTACTGAGCAACAATTAAAACATGAAACAATGGTTGGACTTGATGATCTTAAAGGTCTTTTGCAACATAAATGATTCCATGATCAGTGTGTTATCAACATTATTCCAATATGAAATCTGAAATTCAGCACTGTACCAGCTACTAGAAAGAGATATTAACTCTATCCCAGCCAAAACCAGGACAAAATTATAATTAATTCAATTTGGCATGGCATAAAATAAATCCAGTAGAAACAGTTATATGTAATTACAGCTTTATGCAAGGATGCATTTATTGACTAACCAATGACTGGGCTAAAATAGGATAATGAATATAAAAGAACAACAAGCAAATTGTGATGCAAATTGGATAGCGGTGTCCCCAGCCAGCAGCCAAGTACCACTCGGGCACTCACCAGCTTGCCCACTTCCCCACCAGTGGGAAAGCAAAATCTGTGCAGACATGCTAAGAAAAACAAGGAAGTAGTTCACTGCTTCCCATGGGCAGGCAGGTGTTCAGCCATCTCCAGGAGATGGCTGAACATCTCCATCACGTGCAATTGTGATTTGGGAAGACAAAGGCCATCACTCCAAATGTTCCCCACTTCTTCCTTCTTCCCATAGCTTTATATACTGAGCATGATGTCGTGTGGTGAGTTATATCCCTTTGATCAGATGTAGTTACCTGTCAGGGCTGTGTCTTCTCCCAGTTTCCCATAGACCCCCAACTTCCTTACCACCATGGCAGTAGGAAAAGCAGAAAAGGCCTAGGCTCTGTGTAAGCCTGCTCAACAATACAAAACAAAACCTCTATATTATCAACTTTGTGTTCAGCACAAATCCAAACCACAGCCCCATAATAACCACTGTGAAAAAAGCTAACTTTACCCCAGCCGAAACCAGCACAACTCGAAAAAGGAAGAAAGGTATAAGTCTAGCAATAAAGAACAAAAAATGGCCAGAGTAAGTCTGCATGAGGTTGTGTGAGTATGGCAATGGAAACAGTCCAGCTGCAGCAGTATTGAGACACACTGATATTTTGATACTTCTGTTTACTACTCATTTAGTAGATCAAGCTTAAAAGCTGAAGGACAAGATTGGACAATGTCTCGGTCTTTCCTTTATCAATCCCCAATCCCCAAACCAAAGCAGCATTTCTGCCACTGCTGTCTGCCACCTGGAAAACTAGATTGCTGCTTTGCATGGGCATTTCTGCATTCAGCAGAGTAACAGATGTTATTGAAGTTTTCCTCTGTCCTAAAATATCTTGTTATTCAGAACTGTTTTACAGAGAGAAGCCACCTCCATTTAAATGTAAGAAGATCACCTCTGCCCTTTGAGCACCAAACAAAATCACTTTGATAGGAAATATCACAGTTTTCAACTCTGTTTTTTTCTGTTTCTCTCCTTCATCATTAGAAACAGGGATAAGAATTCTTTCATATTTTTTCTGTTACAAGACTACCATAATGAAGACATACTGTCCATGGCCAGCTCTACCATTGTCATCGGTGTGTTACCTTAGGAGAATTATAATATTCCTGTCAAGTCTATATGAGATTAATTTCTCACATATTTTTGTCTTTGAATTTCTGCCTTTGTAAATGAGACCTCCCAGAACTGTATATGTTCCACTATACCGTGATTCCCATGCAAATTGCATTTGTACATTTATACAGTTCAGAAGCTCTCAGAGGCCTTATGACGTAAGGAATTCAACCCCAGATCCAAGTTTCTTAATCTACTGGATGTTTGAAAGGATTAATATGCATAAGGAAAAATTTGCAGCACTCACTCCTATCCCATCTTTATTTTTGTAATATAATCAGGCATCTGCATGCATGCCATGACATTTTATGCTCAGGCTCTGCAACACTTTCTGGTAGTTTTACCCTCAGTGAAAAGGGCTGCCACCACTGATAGCATGCTTAGCCACTGCCACAAAAGAGAAGCTTTAATGCTTGAAAATTTTGTTAGTCAAGGGAAATGTTCCATATATTCATCCTGCAATTATATAATGAATCACATTTAATGAAAAATTAAGTAAATTCAATTAACTTAATTCAATTAATAAAGTTATTTGATTAGTTAAATTAAAACATTTTAATTCTAATTAAATTAGATCAATATTTTAGTACTGCACTGACTGAGTTCCAGAAAGGACAGCAACTATATAGGTTTGAGAATATCTCATGTTTGAGATACAGATAAACCAGAACTTTAACATAATTTTAAATGAACTTCTTTTTAGTAGTTCATCAGTGGGTTTAAAAATGTATTCCAAGATTCCTACGCATTAAAAACGTGTTTCTTGCTACAGTTGTGAATGTCTACACTAAATCTCTTCAGAAGAAAGCAGCAGCAGTCTTTTAGCATTCCAGTGAAGATCTGTTGTCCTGTCCCTTGCCCTGATGCTTCTCCTGAGGGCAATCATCTTAAAGACTGGGCACGTAGATTTACTGCAGTTCAGCACCGACCAGATATTAATGAAATGAGATTTTCATCATGATCAGAGGTAAGTTCACAGTCTGGCCTTTGGCATTATTAATTCTCACAAGAGTCTGAGGGGCAAACTTCTTGAAAGGGGCCGAATCAAGGCTAGGAAAGTTCCTGAGTAAACAGATCTGTGAGAAAAGACAAGAATTTTAAGATGTTGCTTCTCTTTCCAGCTCTGCATAGAGAGACTGTTCTGACTGTCAAGTATTTAGAATAAGGGAAGAACTGTGAAGAATTAACATTTGAAAGCCATCATTATTTAAGAATGGTACTTGGAAGGAGAGTCTCAAGAAAACTCATATAATTAGTTTTTTGGGAATTCCAACTTTTTGTCCAGATTCAATGGCATTTGTGGCCTATTTTGAATTTACTTTCAAATAAGCATACACACACCCAGTGCTTTTGGAGAAGATTTTCCTTACTTCCTTTTTGTTTTTAACATCTATTGCAGAAATTCATAGATGACTATTATTATAGAAACCTTACTCCCAATGCCTCTCCTTACTCATTCTCCAGTATTTCTACTGTTTTTGGCTAGATGACATAAAAGATGTTCAATTTTTCACAGGGCATGTTATTATTGCAACATAGTTTATCAGCCAGTTTGTCTCCTTTTTTCCTTGGACAATGAATATTTAGAGATTTTTTTTCACCGTCTGGAGATGGCAGACTACATGCTGTTATTTTAAACTATAGACCTGATGTATTTTATTATTTTCACTGGTATTCCATGGGTGTGATGCACTATTGCATAAGCTCCTGCTGATTTACAGACACATAAGTAAGAAAGATAACTGCAAAAGTCCAGAAAGGTAATCAGAAATTTTTACTTCAAAAATTAAAAAGTTAATCTGGCATAATGAAGTCATCTCATATATACATATATATTCTTCCTTCCAGGAAAATAAAATAAATCTTGTGGTTTCAATGAGGATCAATTGGGCAGGCTTTGGTGCATTTCACTGCACTTCATGTCATCCCATTTGCTTTAATTGTTTTCACTTTGTTTCAGAACTTTCTTTTTTTTGTTTTAAGCATTTTATTTCTTCAAATTCTTCTCCTGTCTCTTTGTTTACCTTTCTTCCCTGATTTCAGGATTTCTATGTGAATAATTTTGGCAACTTTCACATCTTTTCACTGCACCTCATTTCATCTCAGTACATTTCATTGTAGTCACTCCTTTTCCAAGTTTTGGTTTTTTTTCAATTGCATTTTATTTGGTCATATCTCCTTTCCAAAGTGTTTGTTATACTTGGTTCTCTGATGTCAAGATTTGATTCAGGAGAAGCTTTGAGTCATCTTTATGAAGTTCATAGCACAGAATTGCTTTTGTGAAATGCTTAGAGACCTGATGTGGATATGGAATCTAATGCTGGGTCTTGTACCCAAAAAAATGGTCATTCTGTGCCGCTTGTTTAAAATCATATTGAGGCACTAACTAGTTTGTTCTTCTGATTAAATACAGCTAAGCATATCAACAATACAGAATCTGAAAGTACCATCTTTGACTTGGGAATTAGGTGTATGGGAATGTCTCCATTACATTTGAAGTTCAAGACAGAATATTGAAGTACTACATTTTAATGTACATTTTAATGTTAAATATGAAAACTGTACTTCTAGAAGTTAGCTAGAGAGTATAGACCAGGAAATCACACTGGTATAGAGTAAATAGAACACACAAAGTGATTTGTTTCTAAAACTGCAATCTCTAATATTCGTAAGTTGTGTCTGGTATGTAAGAACTAAACCAAACCAAGCATGTCAAGTTTACAATCTATGTACATTGACTTAATGAAAAATTGTAGCATCACTAAAACTGTTTTGAACGTTATGGAAGTCTTTTAGCATGAATAGAGTGTGCAGAATCAGAAAATAATATTGTAATATATTTTAAGAAGCCTGTGGTAAGGTGTTGTTTCATTCCACTAAAGAGAACAGAAGTCCTTTAAGAATTTTTGCAGATTTGGGGACATTTCTCTGTACTTACTGTTTCTTACAAAATAGTTGAGAAGGGAGTATTTCGGAACTGCAGATGGTCTGGTTGTCTGCAGAGAAGTAAAACATGCCCAAAGCTGTCCCCAAACCCGGTGGTCAGAAGAATACTGACCACCAGTTGCAGTTGGAGAAAATGGGGATATCTGCAGAGCATGCACTAAAGCTTGGATCAGTGTCATGGTACAGGCACTTTATGTACCAGAGGATCAGAAGATCATACATTTCCTGGTTAGAAGTTGATGAAGAAATTCCCATTCTGCACAGTTCCATTTTGAACAAGGGGAGCTGCAGCAAAGCTTACATCCGAGGCTTGCTTGACCAAAGTCGTCAATATTTGCTTTTCAAGGTGTGTTTTGCATCTGAATATTTTTCAAAATATTGTGGCTATTTTTGGATTTCGTATGTGGGACTAAATGAATGTCACACTCTTATGAACAGGAGTATGAAAAAAAAAGGAGGACAACTAGTAAAAAGTAGATGTAATGCTGTATTCTTAATGGATTTTATACTCATTTTAAAAATATGTATATCTGGAGCTGTAAATTATGAATTTCTGTAAATGTTTGAGTTTTGATAGTTAAGGTAGTTAAAATAATTTACAGTTTTTATTTTTCATGAAATATTTGCTGTACAAAGCATTTTGTCTTGTGAATGTATATGGTTAGCACTTCCATGGTTTTGTGTGAATAAAATATGATCTTTGCATGACTCAGTCTGATCCATGAAGTTGTGGTATGTTTTAGCACAAAACAGAATCTGAGTTTTGTCTAAGTTCCTACCCATCCAAATGCAACTCAAAGCAATATTTAAAAGCTTGAAAAATAATATTTTAGTTCACCACAAGCAAACAACTTACAATTAAATATATTGAATTAACAAGACAGAAAAAGAGTCCATGTTTGGAAAAAATGGGAATGACGACGTACATTCAGGGAGAAAATACTGAAGTTAGCCAAAGTTAATTTTAAAGAAAAGAAAATAATTGCATTCTTCTTGCATATGCCTGGCTTGTTATTGAAAAATGTATGTTTGTATTTTTCTACTCATCATGCAAGTATTAACTTGGCAAAATTTGATGTCTGTTGGATGGGATATTTTCACTGTAGTAGAAAAATATGTCTTGGAGGGGAGGATGTCAGGTATGATTAAGAAAAAACAATGGGCTTATGTTTTCTTAAGAAAGTATATGCTTTCCCTTAGTGAATTTATTATAGTAGAGTTGGTTAATGTCAAAACTTGTTTAAGTAAAGGTTTGTTTTCTATATTCAGAACTGTATCTGTAAGGATATTTTTTGTAGCTAATTTAACTCCTCCTTCTAAATGTACTCTGGAAGAATCAGAAATTCCTCATTATCAATATTTTTAAGAGGTAAATAAACACCCTGAATATGCCTTGTCCCCTTAAGAAAAATTGTAGTTGTAATTTTCTAATATCTTTTGTCATGTGTTCAGCACTTTTGGGTTATTTTTCCTTTCTGTGGATGTACAGCCCATTATTAGAATCACATGCCGTGAATATTTAAGCTCTTTCTTAAATCACCTTGGAAATAGCTATGGTTGTTTTGTCTCAGCTTTGTAAGACCTTGGCTTCTACAGTGCAGCTCCCTCCTTTCATGGTTATCATCCAGCTCTCAACCTACAGGCAGGCTGCAGGTGGGGCCAGAGGTACAGCAGGGGGGTCCTGCAGTCCAGGCCAGAGCCAGTCCTAAGAGAAGACCCACAGAACACCAAGGTGATCTTCACAAAATAAACATTTTGACTGAAAGTATATCAGAGGTATGAAAAAACCCTTAATTTCTCCAGAAGGAAAATTACATTTTAATTATTTAGGTGCCTATTTGGAATTAAAGAGCAATCAAGACTTGACAGCTAAGCAATCGATCTCACTAGTAGTTCTTCATTTAAAAGTCCTTTAGAAACATTTGTTGACTGTGATTTGCCTTAACAGAGTCCTTTATGAAGGCATAGAATGCCATACAAGCCAATTATGTTGGCTTTTACAAAAGTTTCAATATAGCAACTACTTTGTTAAGGCTTCAGTTTTAAAAGGTGAAATGGATGGAGAGCTGGTGCAAATTATAACAGGTGTACTGCAGCAAATCTTTTATTAAAAAAATAGAGCACGAAGACAGAGAGGTTTCATGAGACTATTAAAATTTCTTTATTAATAAGTTGTGCTAAAATAAACTCCTCACTTGGACAGATGAAAATGAAATATCAAACATGGCATAGACATTGGATATACGAGCCTGATACTGGCATAATAACAAGGGCTATCAGAATTTTTCTATAGAAGAGTAGTAAAGAAATAATAGACTAAACCTAGGAAAAGAGGATAAAGAAATAATAGAATAAGCATATTAAAACTATTCTGAAAGGCATACTAGCAAATGTACTTCAAATTAACTTCATAATGAGTGAATTTGAAATTAGTTTTTGTTTTCTTCCTACATTTATTTCTTTATAATGTTTGAACAGAAACTCATAGGCTGTTATTTGTCAGTACTTCAGTTGGGGAAAGCTTAAAGTATTGCAGAATTACTCAATTATTATGAAAAGTCACAGAATCACGGAATGGGTCAGGTTGGAAGGGACAACAGTGGGCCATCTCATCCAACCTCCCTGCTCAAGCAGGGTCACCTTAGAGCACATGGCGCAGGATTGTGTCCAGATGGTTCTTGAGTATCTCCAGTGAGGGAGACTCCACAGCTTCTCTGGACAATCTGTTCCAGGACACAGTAAAGACGTTCTTCCTCATATTCAGGTGGAACTTCCTGTGCATCAGTCTCTGCCCATTGCCTCTTGTCCTATTGCCTGGCACCACCGAGAAGAGCCTGGAAACCCCCTCTGACACCCTCCCTTCAGATACTTACACTCTTATTCCACTCCTTTCGAGGCTGAACAGGCCCAGCTCCCTCAGCCTTTCCTCACAAGAGAGAATGTTCCAGCCCCTTAATCATCTTGATTGTGCTCTGCTGGACCTGCTCCAGGAGCTCCATGTCCATCTTGTCCTGAGGAGCCCAGAACTGGACACAGCACTCCAGATGTGGCCTCACTAAGGCTGAGTAGAGGGGCAGGAGGAGCCCAGAACTGGACACAGCACTCCAGATGTGGCCTCACTAAGGCTGAGTAGAGGGGCAGGATCACATCCCTTCACCTGCTGGAAAAGCTATTCCTGATGCATCTAAGGATACCATTGGCTCTCTCAGCCACATGGACACTGCTGACACTTGTCCACCAGGACACCCAGGTCCTTCTGTGCAGAGCAGTTTTCCAGCAGGTGGGCCTGCAGAGTGTACTGGAGCCTGGGGTTCCTTAGTATGATTAAAGAATTTCAGTGAGAAATACCTGATATAAGGCAACAAAGTAGTTAAGATATAGGAAAGACTCTGACATAAGATCTCCCATCCTATATTGCTATAAAACCAGGTATATGCATAATATGTACAACTAAGAATAAAAGTTCTCAGGCATATTTTCAAATTAGTTTGATTATTAATTTTTGAGAAAAATAAGTGACTTTCAAAATTCAGGTCTGCATGCAGGCAGAAAATAAGACTACTCTCTCACATAGTCATGGCAAAAATATATTATTCATGCCTTCTTGAGAGGTTGAAAGCACCATCATTTTCAATAATGGGGTAACAGTCAGTTTTCTTAGAAAACAGCCAGTTACTGCAAACAACTGTGTCCATAACAAAAGTTAGACACGCATGTCATCAGAAAGAATTTCTTATATTTTGCAAGCTTGATCTCAAAACTTTTCACAAACTACAAATACACATATTATACAATTACATATTATACAAATACATGTATTATACAATACAAATATTATTAAATTTGGAGAATCTAGTATGTCATCCCTAAAGATACTAATTTTCATTGAAAAGTTTTTTGGTTGGAAAAGTTGCAGAATCAGTATCTTCTGCAGCCTTGGGAATTGCTGACTTAATCTGCACTAGAATGACATGAAAATGGACTTAACTGTCTTTGCAGTCTTTAATTTATATCCTAATCAGGACATAACTTTTCAAAATTAATGGTCTTTTTTTATGTGTGGTAATGTAGGTAGATATTGAAGAATTAAATGAAAATGGTCTCACCATTTTATAGTCAGGAAAAGAAGGTGGGAGGTTGTGGTCATGCAAATGTGCTAAGCAAACTTGAAAAGAAACCCCAAGATCACGGATCAAATTGGAGTTTCACAGACCTGGAAGGATGTTTCTGGGATAAAATCTGGCCCAGCTGACAGATGTAATGCCTCAGAATATAATAAGTCGTGTTATTCTAATAATTTTCCAAAGTTTATAAGTGCTTCATCCTGCTGATTGTGTTGAAGTTTCATTCAGACAATTTGTTTAAATAGAAATTAAAGTGTTAATAGTTCCAAATTATTTCAAGGATTGTAGCGTGACATGGAATCCAAGGAAAGAATGAATCTCTTTCTTTCCTCAGGTTTTTGATGATCCTAATGAACTGATTAGCTTTAGTGAATGCAGAGTCATAATTTTTTTCCCCTCCAGAATAAACAATTTTATGTATTTTTGTCGTGATTACTCAGAAAACACCAGTAATCTTGTCAACTATAACTGTTGGCGTAATCTATGTTTACCCTTTATTTAACAAGAAGTGTTATTTATTCACCCTTTATTCAATAGCAGACTGTTGCAATGGTTTTCAAATCTTATTGCAAGGTATCAATTAAGGCAAAAAGAAGTATCAATTTTAAGTAATAGGAACAGTTCGTCTTTCCCACAAGTCCTTATTTGCAGAGTACTGTTGAAGCTGATCTTGTAATCTTGAACAGCTATATTTAAAAATGTAAGATTTTGTTAGGGGGAAAAATTTCATCTGGGCCTTTGAGTGTACTCTCACTGAATCCAAAAGCAAACTGGCTCAAAGCTCAAGCACCAGAAGCAGAACTAAGTTCCAGCATTCATTTACTTATTCGATTAGCTGAGATTTTATTTCAATCATCTCTTTCCTGTTCAATGTGCTTGCATGACTTTAGTCTGTTGCTAGTCTTGTCAAGAAATAGATTAGGAATTACAAGGTGCTTGCTGTACTTTTTAAAATCCAGTTGCATATGCTGAGTTTGATATTTTGCAGTAATAACATGTCTTTTAAGGTTTACATTCCCTTTGGGATAATGCTATTCACTTAAGGACAACTCAGATGGGAACGAAAGTATGGTTATCTTTTCCTCTGCTGGTTATTAAAACTGGTACTTAAGAAGAAAGAAATTTTAAGCCTAATGCTGATAAATGCTGTTGATCAGCTGATTGTCAACTTGGCAAAGCAGAGCACTAAATTGTCATGCTGTGGGATACATTGGCAGTAACTTAATTGTCCGAAAGTATAAACCTAAAATAATTCCTTTTGTTATTCCTCTGTTATTAGTAATGAGACACAGACACTTAAAGAAAGGGAAATTATTAGTCTGAAAAGCTTATCTCTCCACTGAAGTTTAAAAGAGGTTTTCATCTCAGCTATGTGATTTTCAGATGTCTGAAATCGGGAAAATGAATGCAGCTTGCAGCTTCTTTAAGAATGTGGTACTGAACAAGGAAGATAACATGATTGTATCAAGTTCTCTGTACATCCCTTTCCTTTATAAAATGGTGATCCATAAGCACAACTATTTTCAGACCTGTTTTATGATTTAACATCTGATTTCTGCTTTCAAGTGTCGCTTTTCTATATATATATTTTATATGTGTATATAATATATAAAGCTCTCTGACGTATAACATCCCTCAGAAGTGAATTTTATTATGGGATCTGGAAAGGCTGTGGGTTGCACCCTTCCTGTATTCCCACATGTTAATCCTTCCCTTCTGATTTTGCAATGAATCACAGAGTTTTCTCATGGAAGGAGACAATTTTATGGCAGCTGTGTGTGTTGCAATATCACTTGAAAAACATAGTATCAGGCTGCTAGCTGATAGTGCTGCAGTATTTATATATAAATCCGTTGTTATAAAAGATATTATCTGAATGGAAACTCTGCAATGCAAGAGTAATTTTCAACAAAGCACGTGTCTTCCTGAGTCAAGAGAGAACATCTAACTGGAGCAGAACTGCAGCATCAGGGAACTTAAGAACTGTCCAGCTGCAGACCAAAAAGAAGCAAAAAGAATTGATCTAGTCAATAGCTCATTTTGTTTCTCTGTCCTAATTTGCAAAACAATTAAAGAGGTTCATTTTGAGCAGAATGCTATATAAGGTGGAAGTGAAACAGATATGTTCTTTCACAGTTTAAATGGTTGCATATGAACCTATTTAAATTCTCAAAACCAGCTAGAGCTATTGAAAAAAATACTCTTAAAGAATATTTCCCATGGCACCTAATACATGGGACCTACAGGACTATCAGTTTATTACTATGCACTTGTTTGTCACCAAGTCAAATCAAGTAAATTCTGGAGATCGCTATGGAAAGTGCAGTAAGTCATGATCAATGACAAGAACTATCACTGCACTATTTTATATCATGATTGAACTTAGAAAAATTTTAAACAGTGAATTTATTTATTTTATAGTTTCAGAGAAAATAGAGAAAAACAACAGTGCTTGCATATGATGCTCTAGCTATCATATACTTGTACCTCTCCCCTGTTTCTGCCACATAAACCATGTCAGACTTGCAGTCCTCTTCCAAATACTAAAGAAACATATTAATGTTTGTTTCCAGAAAAGAAAAGCTTTATATTAGTTAAAGTAACTGAGAAAGGAAAGCTAGATTTATTTACATTTTTATGTGTTCTGCAGAAATCTGTCAAGACTGCCACCTGAACAACTGTAATCCTGAGAATACCTTGCAATTATTTACTTTTTTTTCTTTTTATGTGCTAAAAGATTCTCAAGAATACAGTAAGAATATTGTTATATTTATGTGCTGATTTTTACATTTATATTAACTGGAAATTAATTTTCTCATTCTTTTTATCAATATGAATAGCAGTCATAAAATTATCAGCTGGTCAGATAATTTCATAAAAGAAAGATTGTGTTTCAAGGCTTTGGAGTAAGAATAGAGCATTTAACAAAAGCTTAAGTTGCGCAAATATTGTAAAAATAAACCCTAGGGATTAAAGTTAAATTTCATTCTTTGTTGATCAAATATGAGAAAGACTTGTATATCCAAAACACAAACCCAAATAATTAATTCCACCTGTGAAAACTGAGGAAGAATTTGTATAATTTCTTTCTGTTGTAAGAACTTGAAATTATTTTTTTATTTCTTTCCACACTAAGTTTTTTTTCAACAAGAAATATATTTGAATTTGCTGTGACTGTGAGTGAAAATATGAGCAGGTTCAGAATGCTGATTGTGTATTATGCTCTGTCCAATAGTCTGCATTCAATTTCTAAGAGGCAGATTTCATGGGCTTCTTTAGCTTCAGGTATTTTATATTTATATTACTCCTTCTCACAAACTTTTAATGTGTTTACATGAATGTCTTGGAAACCCAATTGTAGCCAGCAATCTTGTGGATAAAAAGTAGATAAAAAGTAACTAAAAATTAGTCAGAATCATGGAGGTCTTCTATGGAATTTCCAGTTTCTGTTTCCGCTGTGACAATCCCTGAATTTTCAATCCATGTTCTGTATAATTCCTTTACCAATTGTGGAAAGTGAATATGAAGAAAACCGGCAAGTCATGGTTTTGTTAAAAGGGAATACTCTAGAATTTTTCTAGAACACAAGTAAGATTGAAGAAAATCTCAGTTGTCCTTTGATGGTAAACAGTACAACATATTTATTGTCACTTGCAGAATACTTTCTATCTGGAAGGAAAGAGGTGTGCCACTCTCTCTGTTCCAGACCAGACAGAGCAGAGCGAAGGGGCACCACCATTTCCCACACCATCCTTTTGAAACTAAGGAAGTCCAGGTTCATAGCTTACACATAAATGATGGCATGCTTCGAGACCCCCAACATCTTTGTATGTTATAGATCCAGGACAAAATATGGTCTTGACAACTAACATTTCTTTATTTCAGTGATGCAAAGACACAAAAGGAGTCAGCATTTTTGCTCAGCACTTTAATTTCCCTTTAGTTATGACTATCTGAGGTATTACTAAGTTTTGAAAAGTTTGCATCATTGTGATGAGTATGCTGAACTTCTGTGTTCTGGTCTTCCTTCAAATACAGGATTTCAGTCAATTTTTAACTTCACCTTCACAAAAGGGTCCACGCACAATATTCCTCCTTACTTAGCCCTTCTTCACAATAACAGCATCTTTAGATCCGGTGTTTGAGACCACTGTGTTTTCAAATACATATAAACTCTACTGCAGCAATGAATAATACCCTGTTTTTTCCATCTTTCTTGCAAATGAAATAAAATTGTATCATATTCTTTAATTATATTCTTCAATACACCTAAAGTGCATGTGTGTCTATGTATATATGCATTTTATATAGTATACATGCATACGTACATGGGATGTATGCTAGCACTCATCAGATGATGCAGCATAGAAAAAGAATAGATAGACTCTAGGCATCCCTGTGTTTACAGAGAAATTTAATGGAGTTTAGACATAAGGATAAGTGGAGTGAAAAAATTTTCTGGCTAGAACAGCTGAACAGAAAATGTCCGTCAGCTAGGTTTTGCAGATCAAATTTAGGTAACTGTGGAGTCAGCAAACTGTGGAGAACAGCTGGTGTGAATGCTTTTTACGCTATGGTTACCTAAAACACAGATTTGTCACCTTGCTTTGCCATCTGTCATCTGCACATGGCCTCTGCAGATTGATGGGCTTTAGACAAGATACAGTGGGGAAGAGGTCATCATCTAGGTTTTAGACATGTTACATAGAACTGCAGTGGGCTAGATAGTATTGCTGTCACAGAATAAAAACAGAACACTGCTCCTGTGCCCACTAAAGACAAACTTTACATCTATTATCCTTCTCTTAATGTGTAAAAAATCATGGGATTTCTTTAATTTTTTATTTACTAGCAGTATGTATGTGACAGGGAATTGTTTCTTGGCTGCAAGTTGATCGTATCCCACTGCTCGTGAAGGGAGACCTTTGTGGCTTATGGCACTGAACCTAACTTTCTCTTCCATTCTGATTATGAGATTCTCTCTGGGGACTTGGCAAATGATTTGAAGAATTACAGAGGCTCCACAATTCATTGATTGAGTATATTGTACCTGTCGCTGCTCTATTTCTGACAGTTGGGTTTTATCTGTGGTGGTTTTACTACTAATGTTTTGGATGCGGGATCTCTCCTTGGATAAAGGAAACTTCTTGACCTTGGCTATCTATTTCTGACAGCAGAAGCTTTTGACCTGGAACAGTGGTTTTCATTATTTTTATTGTTTTTGAATGACTCATGTTTAAAGATGAATGAGAATCTTAACTAAAGCTTCAAAGTGGTCCTGTATATTTGTCCAAGACATCTGTCTTGGAGCTTTTTACTGACTGGTTATTAAATATTTTGAGCCTGAATGTCTCTTTGTTCATATATTGTGCATTTTCTCCTCTTTCTTAGCCCATTATACTAATGGTACATGTTGCTTGACAATATATTGTCACCTATGATAGAGCATCCTTCATCTAAATCAGTCCTGTAATTTTTTTGCCTCCTGAGATTTTGACATAATTGTTGTCAATCTTTTTTCTGGAGATTAATTTTTTTTCAGCTCTCTCTCTATATAGAGAATGAAACAAATCCTTTACAAATCACTCCTTTCCACCCTACTACAATAATTGCTTTGAACTTACAGGACAGAGTGGGGGAGGGAAAGGTGGCATAATTAGCTGGTACTGTGTGAATGCTACCTGCAGATTATATACAGTTTCTGGCAATCTACTTTATTACAGGTGTCTTGGACAAATATCACAACACTGACTGCTCTAGGAAAACTGCAATAATGATTGGAAGTATTCTCTAGTTTCCTTTCCTGTGATTCCCATAATGTAGAAGTCTTACCCATCAGTATAATTTTTCTTTTTTTTTTAACTACTGGATATTTTACATATGATTCCACAGTGAATAAAATGCATCTTTATGTCTGCTTCTCCATGAGTGCTAGAAAAACAGTTCTAATGTAAGTCTGGTGTCATTTTTCTGTATTTTCTCATTTTGTTGAAATAACTGGTATTCTTTTTGCTTCTTTTCTGTGTGTAGTTTTAAGTGCCCTGTGTCATGTGTAAATTTGTTCTTGTTTCCTTGACCTAAGTTGACTAGTCCAAATAGGCAGATGTTTCTGATTATTGCAGACTATTGCAGAATCTGTGAGCTTCCCCAGTTATGGTTTTCTTAATTCAATTCTGGATTTAAGTTATTTTTAAGTTGTGAAGAAAGTGACTATTTGTAAAAAAAGTGTGGAATTTGCCTCTTGCATTCATCAAGCTAACATAATTAATTAAAAAAAAGACAATAAACAAAGCAAAACAAAAATCTTAACAAATTAATAAAATTCACTAGGTGCCAGTAAAATTGATAGAAAGTAGTGCTGCCTTTGCAGCATGCTTCTCTTTGTCCCTCTCCTCTCTCTTTCTCTGCTTGCAGCTGTATCATTTTCTCTAAAATTCTGCCTTCTATAGAATAAGCATCTGACTGCACACCTGGAAAGTACATTGAGTTCACTAATCTTGTTAATGAAATCTGTGGGGCAGTTAATTAACAGATGTTCCCTATACCCTGTTCTTTTCTAGGAAGGATTTTACCTTATGCTTTTAGACTGGTTAAAGTCAGCGTGCTTGTTGCAGCTAAGGAGGTGGCCTCATTTTTCTGTGGCTGTTACAGGCCAGGTCGGTGTTTGTGTAGGTTGTTTCCAAGAGCTATCCTAGTCCAAGTACACCACAAGTCATTGTATTCTCACTTATCTGTATCCACACTGAATGGTGGTTGGGTCTGTAAGGCATAACATGCCCCACAGGCCCTTGAAATTTGCCTGAAAAAATCTCCTTTAATGGTAGACATGCAGATTCCCTTAGTTTTGGTGAGGTTGAATTTCCCTTGAGTTTTCTAAGTAAAGCTACACAGAGTGTAACAGCAGGACCTGAATGGAACAGTTGGCTGGAAGTAGGAACAGACAGAAATAAATTATGAGCAATTAATGCAGAAGTGGGAAAAATATGTTCATATAACCAACAGGTTGACAAAGTTGCAAAGGGGGCGATCATCATACACATGGAGAGCAGAACTGATGTTTGTCTACTAGATTTGCCCTGGTGATTGCTAGCCTCACTAACTGCAATAACATTGAAAGTCTGGGGGATTTTCACTGGAGGAAATATGTACTATATGCATCTGCATCTCTGATTCATTTATGCTCCAGAGTGCTATAATACTGTTTGTATGCTGTAAATTACATTCGCTGCTGCTAGGTGCATATATGGCTGGCAAACATCTCCAAAGATGATGAACATGGTCACTTCACTGACACTGATCCATTGTGATGTGACAATTTGCTTGGGTAAAGTATTCTGACATCTTTTATTCCTCCCCTCATTTCTCCCTGTGTCACAAGCTGTGCCTGTCACAGCAAGCTCACATTGACATGCAGGCTGAAAAGATGTGTGAGCTGAAACCCTCGAACAGTGCACATCACATAAAGCTCAGGCAAACAGAAAGTGGCAGAAGGAATAGGATGTCATCACCACAATTATCAAGAGAGATTTTGTCTATCCATGCTCCTGGCACAGTGCAGCAGCTGTCAGGGTGCTTGGAGACAACGTAGGGCCTCGGAACCCCAGCTTTGATGTTGACGAGATGCAATAGTCTAGGATACCATGCCTCAACACTTCCCATGAAAGATCTATTGGAGCTGTCTACATAAGGCAGTACAGCAGTATAGTGTAGGGCAACAAGTAGGTCTTCTTATTTAAGCTCCAATTCATTCATCGGGTATCTGCAGCAAGGAATATATTGGAAGAAAACTCTGAGCAAAACACTGCCTTAAAAATTTCACTAAAGATTAAAATTATTGTCACTTGAATTTGTGATAGATTTGGTAATGACAAATTATAACTGTATCTTCAGACTGCTTTTAATACATACCCTTTTAGGAGCTGGAAAGATGAGAATATAGACCAATAATCTATCTACTATATAGGTCTGGAGTAGAAAAAGGAATCGCTGTACATGAGAACTATTTAACAAATTAGAACTACATAAATGCTTGAGCTGAACAGTTAGGAAAATATACATAGCAACCAGATAAAGATATTTTCAAGCTGTTGTGTGAAGAGGACCAAGTAAAGGAAAACTACATACATCACTTATGAAAGCTTATTTTTAGACACAATTACTTTGAGTCTTAAAGTCACTTTTCATACTAATGGCTAACATACACTAGGAAAATCTTAGGGTTCCAGCTGCTGTTTCTAAGCTATTGAGACAATCATCAGCGCAATTTCTTTGAAGTGTTAGCTCATAAAGTCTAGTCTGGATAATTTTACCATTTATAGGATACATTTTGATTCTTTGCATCTCTATAATTTGCACTATATAAACTATCAAAAGCTGTTAGTAGAATACTTATTGTTAGGCTTTGCATAATAAAGATTGGGATTTTGACTAAGGCAACATAATAAACTGCTTTACCATGAAGGAAAATAAAATAGTAATGCACTGGTTTTGGAGAGTTAAACTTTGCGAATTCCTTTTTTGTCTGCCATCTCTCCATTACTGTTTAATTTGAGTTATTAAATAATTGCATGATTTTTATTTAAGGCATGTGTGCAAATGTTTTCAATGCTTGCAGTGGTCACAATTTCTCATTTTTATTGATGCGGTTTTCTGAAAATAACAACCTGCTTTCAAAGGCCACTGAGATAAATTTTTTATTATTCATTGTTTACTGCATTTCATATTGTTTCTGGATTTTAAAATGTCTCTGCCAATTCCTCAATTTAAATTATTTCAATTCTGATGTCAAACATGGTAAATTATGAACAATACTTCCTTTCATTAGGAGAAATTTTACTTCATGAAGAGATGAACCATAGGGGGGATTGGAATTGTGCTTCTCCACTGGGAATACTCAGATACCTTATTTAATGGAAAACATGTTTAACTAATTGGGAATCCAGTTTTCTATCACTGTCAGATGTAGGGTGACATTTTGAAAGGCTTTCCTTACCAATTGTGCAGAGTTCAGTGAATAGTTTTGTTAGACTCCATAGTGACAGTGAAATACTAAGTGTTCATTCGCGTTTTCCTGATTCAGATATAACCTCTCAGACATCCCAAAACAATGGTCTACTTCAGTAGACATTTACAACGTTAGTCTTTTTCACCTTTTTGCAGATAGATTTCCTAGTACCCTTGCCAAATTTTTTATTTCTTCATATAGCATCTGTTAAGCACCATAGGAATGGGTTTTCAGTCATCTGGAAGGTTTGAATGCTGACATGAGAGAGATGACTTATGTTAGTGTGAAGCATGGAGACAAACTTATTGGTCAAGTGTTAGCCACACCAAGACAAAAGCTACTATTACAGCTTTTTTGGATGTTATCAAACCCAGAGACGAGGCAGGTCCATGACCTCTCAATGCATTGCAGAAGCATTTTGTCTTTTGAAAGACATGTTAAATGTATTCACTTATAAGGAAAAACAGTCTGACCAGACAATGGCCGGCTTTATCACAAGTGGTATGAAAGCAGCCATGTGACTTCTGCATTGTCTAATACTAAAGCCAGGTAAGAGCCACATGTAGATGTGAGATTCCTGGAGACTCAATTATAAGGGCAAATCAAATTCATGTGTCCACATAAAGCAATATCCAAATGCCATCTCTGAGCCTCGGTTGCCGGCTGTTAGTTCTGTGACACCATGGCAGAAGAAAGTGATCCAAGTGGCATTATTTCCCCTGTACACACTGTAAATAACTTTTTCTTCGAATATATATGCCTGCATTAAGGAATAGCAGAGGCATAATTATTCTAACTGCTATCTCCCAAAACCTGGCAAAATTCTCATATGAGTAAGAACTGTTTTGCAAATTTGTGAGGCAGGCAAGACTGGGACTTCAGTGTAGACCTGAATCTGTTACAGAAGTATCATACTGAGGTATCCTAAAAAATGTCTGTATCTGCCAGAATGGTAAATTTTGTCTGGCAGAGGTATTTATTTTAACAATATGTTTAAATTACACTCAACTATTTAGAAACTTGGCAAATGGAGACTTAAATGAATATGTACATCACAAAAACTCCCACTATATCTTCATTTACCATAGGATTCACTTAGAATTTTTCATCAGCAGATTTGTGACATGAAAGCTACTTTTCTCCTTATTTATCATAACCTGCAGTCTGTGCAAGAGCCTTCCTTTTTCTGCTGCTTTTTTTTGTATTTTATGAGATTTCCCATATTACTTTGTGAAGCTCTTTGAAATTCTGTCTACAATTTAAAACATTTTATTTGCACATTAATACTTATGCATGATAGAGGTAATGTTGACTCCTGAAATTAGGTACAGGATGACACAGAATTGCTCATAGCTGACTTTCTTAGTCTGAACCCATTAAAAAAAATACAGCTGCTGAAAGGCAAGACTAAGCCTAAAACTGTCATCTTTGATTTGGTCTCTGTTATCAACTGCTAAACAATGCTTAAGTATCTGAATTGCTGCCCAAGTGCCAAGTTACTCATTATAGTAATTTACATTAAAGTGCAAGACCATAATACAGCTGAGGTGCTATATCACTCCCTACATTTCTTTTAAGGGCTTCTGGGGTCATTAAATGCAACTAGGAAATGTTTCAGTGAAGTAGAATCAAAGAATTTAGAAATCTATACAAATGCAAAATGAACATGCATGTGTGCATTTGTTCTTTAACCCTTGTTGTCAAGGCAAAGGCTGTCTGCTCTGCAAAGAAAAGCACGCCAGGAGCCAAAGGTAACAGCAAGGCAGACAGGACAATATCCACAGTGATGGAGGACACAGTCCCACAGCACCCATATGCAAAAACGTGACCTGGTCTGGTGAAGGTGACCATGGTCAGACACCATGGCTGGCCAGGCAGGTCTACAGTGGCAAGAGAGGTCCTAGGTCAAGTCATGAACTCAAGTCAGTAGTTCAAAATCAGCAAAGTAAGTAGAGGGCACAAACACTCCTACAACACTCTGACTCTTCTCTCTGAATGCTGTTTAACTTTAAAAGAATAAAACAAAATAACTTTATACTCTGGAATTGGTTTTACAGTCATCATGATTTGGCTTAACTACAATGAAGCTGGTGGACACAACAGCTTCTTTTCCCTCAGGATAAGTATAAAAATGACTGAAATCTTTAAAGAACAACTAGCTTAAATATCAAGAGCTGCCACCCAAAATAGTAAAATCTGTAGAAGTAAAATTGTACAAGGGCACTTTAAAAGTTCCCACAGCAAGCAAAATGCAGGGACAGAGATTGCTTAGAAATCTTCCAATGACCAGTGTGAAAAAAACCACAGATGAAAAAAATCAGAATTTCAGGAGTAACCAGAGAAGAAATCTTTAGCCTGCTCCTAAATTAGAAGTCATAAAACAGAGATTGGGATCAAATACTAGTTAATGAGAGGCTCAGAACTCTAAAGCTAAGTCTGTGACATTCCTTATTTAATTTTCACTGTGTTTATGAAAGCAGACTTCTCTACTCAGGTTTTCTAATTGAACTTGACTGTAGGAAAGAACTGTCTGCCCTCTCTCACTGAATCCTTTAAATAGAAATTACCAACATGCTTAAGTTTATTTCTTATGTTTGAAAAGTGTAACAATCCCAGATAGCAAGTGTTGTTGCAAGACCCTAGAAGAAAAGAATTTTTAAATGTTAAATTATGCAGAAACAAGATAATTAATTAATTTGGTTATCATGCAACTACAGGCAAACTCAGAATTTGTCTTTGAGGAGTGTGCATGTAAGATCTCAGAATCATAGAATAGTTGGGGTTGGAAGGCACCTTTAAAGTCACGTAGCCAGATGCCATCCTCTAGGTCAACAGGGACATCTTCAGATGCCTGTCTCAGGAGAGTGCACTCAAGAAGAACTTAAAAAAAAAGGCTGCTGACATCATTTAGCCAATTTTCTCTGCCATATCTGGAAATATCAATGCTCTGCTGCTATTTGTGACAGCATACAGAATCCAAATGGAGAAATACATAAACATGTAGCAAGGAAGGAACTGAAAAATACGACATTAAGGACAAGAAGCCACTTCCTACTGTGGAGCTAAAGGATATTAAGAAAAATGAGAACAACAATATGAAAGGGCTGACTCTGGACACCTTAAGAAAGTGTTTAATTAAGACTTTTATCTTCATCTCCTTAAAAAGTCAGGTTTGTGTAAAAGCAACCGTGGAACTCTTTAATAAGTATCATACACGCCCTTATTTTATTCTGCCATAAAATTTACTTGTGTATTTAGCTTTTATATATGGAAAAAATGGAATGCTTGTTTGTTAACTAGAATATTTTTCTCTTTCAGAAAAACTTAATGGAGGATAGTTTCATTGTTTGTAAGTTAAAATCTTGCAAGATGATGCAACAGTTCTTTGAGTCACAACTTTCATGCTGCTTAAAGCTACCCCCAGAATACTTTTCTGTATAGCAATGTTATTCATTGTTAATTTTTTTTCAGCAGTAGAAAATTCATCTGATTAATTTGTGTTTTGTAAAACGTGATTTCACTAGTTCAGGATAAATGTTATAAAATGTCTTTTCCCCAAAATATTTTGGAGACCTTGTATTTTTCTCTCTCTTTTTTTTTTCCTCCCTGCATTGTTAAAGAGGAAAAAGTAAGTTGTTAAAATTCTCCGTTTTTCTGATATTGAAGACTGGAAGTTTCTGAAACATCTCAGTCACATCATTAAGAGGGTATTTCAAAATTTATTTTGAACTGGCAACATAAAATAATTGGACTTTACCCTCAAAAATTCATAGAGTTGGCATTCTTGTTTTTTGTTTTAAGTTTCATCAAGGAAAGCAATGGAAATGATCAATGATCTTGTTTTTTTGAGTAGCAATCAATTTTGGGAACTGCAGGAAATAAATTCACTAACCCTGAAAGTGATTTCGTCAGTCAGAAAATCAAAAGGCGGGGTTCAAATAATATACACCTGAAGCACTATGCACACTACGTACGCCTGATATTTACTGAATGATTAATGATTTTATATCTTCTCTCCTTACTTAGCAAATGAGGTAAGGTTCCAGTGAATAATAGGTGGCTAAAGTGAAACTTCAACAGACAACTCATTACTGATGCCAAAGGAAAGGAGGAATGAAGTTTTTGTAAAGTCAAGATTTGATGGATAACATAAACATTTATGACCAAGCATTTCAAACCTTACAGAAAAAAAGGCTGATTGAGATAAGCAAGTAGTAACATAGATGCCAAAAACATCAAGGGGAAGCCCCTTTGAGAGTATGGAAAAGATGGAAAAACCCCACAACTAGGATCTGATCCAAGAAGCTCTAAGCTCAGTTGCAAAATCCCACTGGATCTAATGAATTAAGTCGCTAACAGATTTAAGAACCGAATCTACCTGTAAAACTTCAAGGTCTGCACATGTAAATGAACCTCTTTCTTCCTCTGTCTGGAAATTTTCCTGTGCCTTTTGATGCTGTGGTCCTGTATGAGGAGCTGCCTTATCTCAGGAATTCACTTGGTTCAGCTTCTTTTCTTTCCCTTGCTTTGCTATAAATTAGACAGACAAAGAATTCATTCCCCATTTTTCCTTTAAAATGAGATAATTATTCAATCTCTCTTGCCACAGTTTAACACCATCAACTGACAGTATGAGTAACTGTTAATTGAGAGTCCATTTAATGAGCTCAGTTTCATGTTATGAGGACAGAAAGTTGATAACTTTGTATGGGTAATTGTTAACCAAATCAGCTATGTTCTTCATGTTGTAATTTCTTGCTAATGGCCTATAAACAAGCCATGCTGACAGTACAGTTTAAAATCAATTCCTCCCCACAGCTTTTTTTTCCCCCTTTTTTTTTTATTCTAATTCAATGAGATTTAGCAAGTGGTGCATACTGCAGGCAAATTCAAAACTCCTATTTTAGATGCTTTAGAACCTTCGAGTTTGCTGAAATTTGTAAAGGTTATTTGCTCTTGGAAAATCTCGCAATCAATGAAAAATTATCATCTAAAATTAAACTGCGGGATTCAAGAGCAGAGAACATTGACAATACAAAAGAGTACTGGACTAGAACATCCACTAACTTTTGTATCCAGGTGCATTCTCGTGGCAGAGGAGATATCCTCTACAGCTTTTGTAGGAGATTTAAACCTGGAGTCCCTCTGCAATCCCCTTTTCATGTCTATTTCTTACAAACAAGATAAACATGGTCTGTGTCAGGACCAACACAAACAGCAGCATTCTTTCATCTTCACGAGTAACATGTAGAATCTTCATGCTTTACAGAATTATAGGATCCTCCGCAGGAAGGGGCTGAAAATCGTTCCTTTTGCAGAAGGTGCACTGCTGTCGATGAGCTGTGTTAACAGGTGAAGGAACCATGTGAGGAAGTGAACAGGCTGCACAGAGTAAGAGATTGATGATGTTAAAATCTCAGGAGCCCCAAACCTCCATTGAAGTGAGTATGCAGGGGGCCTCAGAACCCTGACAAGAGGTTAGTGAAAAGGTCTGTTGAACATGAGGTCTGGAGGCTGGTCACTGCGCACACAAGGAGGAAGCCTCCTCCTCCGAAAGTAACAAATGGGACTGGCACCTTTTATAACAGGCATGAGGCCCTGGATCTAGAAGGAAAATTAACTGATGAAGTGGACAAAGGTCCCCCTGGGATAGAGGGGCCACCTAGAGTAATAGGGCCTATGCCTTGCATCATGGCCTTATATGGCATTATATGTAATGGAGGGTCTGAAATATAAGGAGCTTATAGTTGGAAATGGCATGACATTCCTCTGAGTAAGGATTAAGGGACAAACAAATAATGCAAATGCCATTGTAGTCTGTAGTAGACTACCTAGGTGGGATGATGATGATGCCAGTGAATTATTCTTTGAGGAACTAATGGATGCTCTGAAATCAACCACCCTTGTCCTTACTGGGGACTTCAACTTGCCAGCTGTTAACTGGGAACACCACACAGCTGGATGACAACGTCATAGTACAGGTCCTAAGGGAGCTGACTTGGAAAGATGCCCTCCTTGATCTGCTTCTTGTCAACAGAGTGGATCTTGTGAGCAAAGTGGAGATTGGCGGCATCTTGGGCACAAGATCAAGATTAAAATCTCTGTTGACAGGAGGAAAAGTGCCAGTGAATCTTCAACCCAGGACACAGGGAGAGCAGACTTCAGGCTGCTCAGGGAACTAGTGAGTAAGGTCCCCTGGGAAAAGACTTTAATCACAACAAGCAGGAAAACTGCCAGACACAAATTACTATCAAAACAGACATTTAATTTTGTTGTGTTTATTTCAAAGACTTACATGTGAGCTTCACAAATTTAGTGTGATTTTCTAGTGAAAATGAAATGGATTAAATTCTTTCCATCAGTTTCATATCAAGCATAAGCATGTCAAGATTAATTTGATCCAGAGAGATTCCATATCCAATAGATTCCTGTGTGACTACTATGTTGAAAATCCATAGAAATTTATTAGGAAAAACCTCTCCACATCAGATACTAAAAGTATTACGTGCAGCACTTTTTGTTACGTATATTTGCAAGATACTCAAAACACAAGTTCAATTCCTTATGCCTGGTATTCACTGAAAGGTAAGAACTCACAATTTTCAGGATGCAAAATGGATGCAAACTGTTTAATAAATGCTTACTTTAATTCTTCTCCACTTGCTGTTCTTGGGCTCTGTGGTAGGGCAGGTTTTCTAAGTCACCTGGTAGTTGCACCTGCCTGAATTACATCACTAATAACTTCAAATAATGCACAAATGGAAAGATGTTAGCATACATTTATGGCAGCCTAAGTCTTGGCAAACATCTGAAAGTTCACACATTTTCACAAATACTTGACTACTGCCTGAACTCTTATAAATAGTGGAAAATTTATTCTGATGCAGTCTTTGTTTCCTTGACTTGATTTTTCATGTATTTATCAGTTCTGTATTATATTAACTTAAGAATCTGTGAGCACAGGGGCTTTTCAGCAGCTCTATTATTCCTATGGAAATCAAGTGCTGATGCAGTGACTTCTAAAACCAATAATTCAAGTTACATGTCTTCTGTGATCCCTAGGAAATGCCAATAAATCAACAAGTAGCAGAGATGACTGCATTATAAATAAAAGATTTGCAAAATGTTACATTGTGTTTCTAATTGCGATTTAATTTACTCTCTAAGAAAAAATGTGGACATATTCCAATATGTTCACCAATGATAGTTCAAAGGGTTCTGTAATCAGATTGATACTCTATTAGCATGCCATAGACTACCAAGCAATTAAGCCATATGCACAGTATAGAGACGTGGTGTAAGCTTCCAAAGAAATAGGAGAGTGCTTGGCATATGTTTAAAAGTTCAGTTGTTCTTTAAGATTAATATTTGAAGCATTTTCTCTCCTCTGTGTACAATACATAACTCAGCAACAAGGTCAAATTTAAAAGACAGCACTTCAGAAGCAATACTGCTGTCTTAACGTATTTTATGGAAAAATACCTTAGATAAATATTAGGTGAGCTTAGGGGGATATGTATATGATGAATGTGAATTTCTTTATTTCATTCCCTGGGGAGCCACAAATTCTGAAAAACAATTGTGTGCAGCAGAAAATTCCTGTAAATTAAGAATATTGGGAGCTGAATTTTCTTATGAAAAACCACCTCTAACTCAAATTAGGGGCTGTCAGTGTCAAGTTCAAGATAGAGAAGTCAGTCCAGGTAGATTTTGACTGAAGCAAAGTGAGTTAGGGGAGCCAGACCATGACTAGATGCATGTCATGATGGCTTTTCTCAGTTATGTTAGGTTTTCATCTATCTGCATCTAAAAAGTTTTTCCTTTTAATGTTGTAACATCAAAGAACACAAAGAATAATCAATCATGGATTAATTTATCCAGTTTCTTACAATGCACTATGAAGTCTTCTATAATCAGCTTTGAGAACTAGCTCTGTTTCAGTTAGACAAGACTTTGCTATAATTTTTTAATGGATTAAGGCACTGCATAGAGAGAAATTCTAGTGACAGATGGATATAAACTGCAATATGATCATTTAATTTTGGAATATTTTCATTGATGCAATGTCTAATAATATTGAGTTTCTGCAAGAATTCAAGTAAGAGAAGAGACCATCCCCAAATGCTGGTTTAAATTACACTTTATATCTTCCTATCTACTGTCACAAATAGAAATAATAAAAAACAGAAAAAGGTAGTAAGTTAAAGGCAGCATCAATGGGAATTTAGATAATATGAAACTATTTAGTTGTAAGCCAAAAGAGGGTTTTTTCCAGTAACCTGAATCTTATTGACCTCTTAGATCTTGGTAATATGCAATGAAGTAACATTCAATTTTATTATATTGGAAATACAGAAGTTGACTTTTGCCAATAACAACTGGAAAAGCCTTTACTTGCTTTTGGAAACAATCTTGGTTGTCTTTTTATTCACTACAAAAATAGGCCTCTGATCCTTGACTGGACCTCTGGGCTCTACTGCAGTGCAAATAATAAAATAGTAGTCCATATGGTACAGAAATTTTTTAGTCTAAAAGGATCAGTGTATCGGTGTACAGTGTATCCCATTCCCCTTCTCTCTTCCCTCACCCAAGAAGTAGCTATTCAAGCTAAGCAAAAGATTTTAAATGCAAAGAAAAAAAATTCAATACATTCATAAAATGTGTATCACACCAGCGAATTCCCTCAGCTCCTTTTCTCACCTCATTTGCATTGGACATACTGGGAAAGGCAGACATCCAAGTTCATGTGATTTTGCTTAAGTGAAGCGTGTCAGATATTTGCACAAGGGGGTTGAAGAAAAAAAAAATTAAATTTTTTTCCGCTACTTATTGGGATGGATTTAACTATCCACATTTCAAATGTCACTCAACTCAGTCTTTTTCTATTGTGATAAGGTTTCCAGATAAATTTATCTAAAGTTGAGACCATTAAAAAGATTCTTCTGCTCTCTTTTCAATACATGACAGAAAAGAAAAGAAAAGAAAAGAAAAGAAAAGAAAAGAAAAGAAAAGAAAAGAAAAGAAAAGAAAAGAAAAGAAAAAGAAAGAAAGAAAGAAAGAAAGAAAGAAAGAAAGAAAGAAAGAAAGAAAGAAAGAAAGAAAGAAAGAAAGAAAGAAAGAAAGAGAAAGAAAAAGAAAGAAAAGAAAGGAAGAAAGATAGAAAGAAAGAATGATGGACGGAGGTAGGGAGGGAGGGAGGCAGGGATGGAGGGAGAATTATATGCTTCACACCAAGCATTTAAAACCTTCAAAACAAGATAATGAAAAAACCCTCCTCATGTCCCAAACTTTCACCAGGTAAAGTAATACAAATATATATATATTATTAATGTAATAAATATATAATGAATATATCATAAATAAATTATTATAGAATATTAATGTTTGTGAAGAGGACTTCATGTTGGACTTGATGACCTTGGAGGTCTTTTCCAACCTTAATGACTCTATGATTCTGTGTTACCTCATTTAAGAGCCAGGAAGGAGATTCCTGAAGTTACATGTTCTTCTGTGTAATTTTGTGAAATCTTAGTAAGTGTTTGCCAAACCAGTGACTTATACAGATAGCTGGTTAATCAACTAAAAGCAAATATTTGTTCCCTTTTCTCAGATATCAAACTATTATTGAAAGAATAGGTTTCCACATTCATTGAGCTCCTTCATTGGAGGACTGTAATTTGCTATTGATTAAGAAGGAAATGTGCTGGAAAATGAGGGGGAGAATAATGAATTAGCTGATACAGAAGAGTTCATTTTACCATAATTAAATTAAAATTAAAATTTTTAGAAACACCCAGATCACACAAAATTGACATCTCTTTGCCATTCCGTGATGTAAGAATATAAATCTGTGACACCTATCTCACTACGTTCTCTTTTATCCCTTCTGCATCTTACATAAATATGTATCTATGTCTATCTCATGGTCCCGGATTAAGAAATCCCACAGCACACAAGATTTAATTATAGCAGACATTCTTTCAGAGTTATTGCAGACCTGAGGCTCCATCATTACTAAAAAACATTCCAAAATTTCAGTAAACTGAATAAAATATATATTTGCAGATTTTCTTTGAAATTTTAAATTTCATCCCATTGGTTGAATAAACCTATCTTTCAGCTAGGGAAAACATAATGAAATCTATTTATTTTCCATTCTTTACTCTGCTATAAACATTTCTTTTAGGTGTCACGTGATCAGAAGAATAACCATCTTTAGGCCTTTTCAATGACTGTGCAAGTTTTTGTTTCTATTATTCATTTTGCGGCCCTGTTTATTAGCTAACAAGTAGCATTCCTAGAAAAGCCTTTTCAAATACTCTCTTTTTTCAGGTGTCCAAATGAGAGCTCAAGATTATTCTCATGACAGAAACACAAGTGATAAGAGTATTTAAAATATTCTGAAAAATTCTCAGAGATTTTATAAATGTTTATGAAATTGCTTTAACTTACACCTAAAAAATAAAATTTTATTAAGATCCAGAAAGTTAACTTGATTACTATAAAAGTGATAATAATTATTCCTGGGAAAAATTTAGAATCTGAATAAACAGGAAAAAAGAAAAAAAAAGAAACAACAACAGTAAAAAACCCCAACCTACGAACCAAAACAGTCCAGCAATATTTGTCTGTCTGGCTATGACAAGAATTTGATTTTGATCTTACTGTCTCACCTACCTTCAATGAGTAGGTTGTTTAAGGATTCTTGAATCTTCCTAAAACTTATTAACTTTTACAGTGTTAAGACATGTATGTATTCATTAAATAAGGGTGGTTCTCTCCCCAGACTTGTTAATCTGAGCACCAGTCCTTCAGTTGCTCTTAGACGATTAAATCATCTTCCTTCTCTATTCACAAGGACTCACTCCCATTTCTTTGGGCCATGCTGGACTAATATTTTTTAGGAACCAAGATTCTTCACAAATCTGTGTCAGATACCTTTATAGTACATTATAGCCTGAATTACACTGATGAAAACATTCATTGGGAAATAAAATGGTGGAAGGAACTTAAAATCTCTTCTGTCATATCAGAGTTGTTCTTCCTTTCCCTGTTTGCTACCTTGTGAGAGACAAGACTTTGTATGGATTAGGCTTTCCAGATGGCCTGTAAGAAACCTGTCTCCTGAGTATATTCTGATTTTTCTTTTTTAGTGCCTAGTATGTATGCTAAGTGGTTTTAAAAATTACAGTGTTACATGTCCTTAATAATTATATTAAAATGAAGATATTATATGTTAGCATTAGAAAGATTATTTGAGACTTAATGCTCTACTGGCAATGTGGCTGAAGCCTTAAAAAAAAAAAAAAAATTCAAACCCTAATAGTGACCTAACAGTTTTTTCAAAATATTTCTTATTCATGGAAGCTGAAAAATAAAAAAAGTCTAAGCAACATCTTGATTTTGTTTCAGACATTGAATGAATATATGTTCTTGAAAGTTTTTCTAAAAAAGGGTTTTGCTTTGTACAGAAAAAAAGAATCCTGTTACAGTGTGACAAATCTGACATTAGCATATCTTAATCAATTTAATAAAAATGCTTCAAAGACTGCAAAGAAGCATTTGCACTAAAGATGATCAGCATTTCTCAGTAATATATTATTTATTTGGCCAGCTAGGTTTGGAAAACTCCAAACTCTTTAGCCATCACTTCCCCAAAGACATAACACTTGGCACAGCTTTGGTATAAAGATCTTCAGGGAAAGAAAGTGAGTAACCTAGGAAAAGAAATCCTTATGCTTCTAAGGAATCTCTTCTGTTTAGGAATAGGCAATATATTAGTGGGTTGAGCTAAGATTTGAAACTAGGGAAATAAGGTCTAGTTCTCTCTGACTCAGGTTCCCTAAGAGGTATCATTTTCTCTGTCACATAACCTCTTCCTCTTGTAATTCTTATTTGTAGGTTTGGGGTTTTTCTAAATTCTTATATTACATTACAAAATTGTTCAGAATACTTGTTGAAAGTGTATGAATGTTGAACAGAAAATTATCTATACTTTAACTGTTATTATGATTCTTTTACTTTAGTATTTCTATTTTCCCAATGCATTTTTCCCAATTGCATATTTCACAGTCCTTTCGTTTTTGGTTTATCAGGAAGGAACACTTTTCCCTCCTTACTGGAAGTAAGCTGGATTTGCTCCCATACAGTTGAGAAACTGATGTCAAGTGGTCTGTCTAGCCAAAAGGTTTTTGAAGCCTCCTTGTGTTTGTGATTTATAACACCTTAGAACAATTATGTGCCACAGAGTTTGTAGGAAATACGATTGTCACCAGGTACCAACCCTGCAGGAAATATCCCTGCCAGATGTTATTAGGAGTGTGATGTGATTTATTTAAAATAAAATCTGAAACAAACCAGCTTTCCCTCAGTTACCCTCACTCTCTCCCACTCTCATACTCAGAACCACCAGGATGTGCAGAGCCCAAGGAGCCTGTCCAGCAGCCAGGTACCTCGAGGTTAATACAGGTGTGAACTCCAGGATCCATTGTAATGACATGGTGGAAGAGGGACATAAGCTGTCAAGTCCTCCTCATGTCTCCAAGGTTTCCCCTAGGATGGGGACTACATGCAAGCTCCAGATATGCCTTCTCCTGCTGGGATCCTGATGATGGATAGCCGATGGCTGATCTGGTAGCCATTAACAGAGGCCATTCAGAGAGCCCTGTTCCTATTAATGAGCCCTGAACCCTATCCCATTCCTTCTGATGCATCTACACGCAGACATCCCCATTCACTCTTCATTAACTGATTTTTCAGAAAATGTGTTCCAGTCTTCCTTATTATACCATAGCAGTCTTTTTGGCAAGTATGACTCTATGGTTATGTTTTAAATTACTTAAGGAAAAGTATTGGTGAATATACATAAATCATATACCAGAATAGAGAAGAGCTACAGATGTGGAACAGAGTATCTAATGAGGAGCAGCAAACCTGTGAGACCTAGTTTCCCCTAGAGACAAACCTGTTCTTTCTAGACAGAATCACTCACACACAGCTGTGTGCAGATGAATTTTAATTATTATTGCAAGGAGATTTTATTTCATCTGTATTGGAACAACTTCAGTCCCTGCGTGGGTGTTTTTTTGAAAGTTTTGCTACTTCTTAAGAAATGGAATACAATTTATCTGTCCTCAGCATCATGGAAATGAATGTCCTGAAAAAGTGGAAAGGTTGTTGAATAATAGTAACTACTACCTGTGGTTAGCAACGTTTTTTATTCTGAAGCATTTTGATTGTGCAAAAACTCAAACTTCTCTGGAGTAAACTAACTCAAACATCTGAAAGAATAATTTCTGCTAGAAATAAATGCCTCTAGGGAAATATTCTTCAGGGAATTTAGCTCTTTCTTTCAAATCTTTAGTTCCTCAGATGAGATTTGTGTAATTGTAGGAAATATTCAAAAAGCTTCCAGGCTTCAATAGCAGCTGGGTCAACATCTACTTGATTTTCTCAGGCCTCCTGATGAAATAGTCTCCAGATGAATAAAATGTTTCCTTAACTCGTGTTTTCCTATAGTCTGAGTAATGATTCTTTTTTTTTTCTGGAATTTTTTACTCTAAAGAAAAAAGAGTGGCAGGTAATTTCAATTTCTCACACACTTCCTCTCTCTTTTTTTGTGTTGTTTGTTTGTTTGTGGGGGAAGGGTGGAGTGGGTTGACCTTGGCTGGATGCCAGGTGCCCACAATGCTTCTCAGCTGAGAAGGAGAGGAAAAAATAAGATGGAAAAACCCCCCACAGTTCGAGATAAAGGCAGTTTAATAAAGCAAAAGCAAAGGTTACACACAGAAGCAAAGGAAAACAAAAGATTTATTATTTACTTTCCATCTGCAGGCAGTGTCCTGCCTCTTCCTGGGAAGTACTGCTTCAGTACATGAACCGGCTGGTCTGGAAGATTAGTGTCATAAATAATGAATGCTCCCTCCTCCTCCTTTCTCCTAGCTTTTATTGCTGAGCAGATGCCATATGGTATGGAATAACCCTTTGCTCAGTCTCTGTTCTGTCCCTGTCCCCTCCCAGCTTCTTGCCCAATTCCAGCCTACTGGACTTTGGAGACGGGGAATGTTGGAGGGACAGCCTTGGTGCTGTGCCAGCACTGCTCAGCAGTAGCCAAACACCGGCGTGTTATCGGCACCTTTGTAGAATCCAAACACAGCACAGCCCTGTGAGGGAATGCCACAGTGCTGGGGAGAAAGTTAACTCCGCCTTAGGCAGACCCCACATGGGGTAGGGGTGTCTGTGTGTAGTTGCTATATTGCGACGATCTATCCACCATCTTCCATTCCATAATCAAAATTCAAGTTCTCATAATGGTCACCTGAACCAAAGCAAATATTTTTTTTTAATTAATCCCCTCTGCCAAGTAAAGCTACAAAGGGAAGTTCTGTTGTTTTCTTTAATGTAGTTTTTGGGATACTGGATTGAATACTCCTGTACTATCTGACACACTTGAGCTTAATGCCTTTTCTGCCAGAGGGTATTCAAACTCCCACCCCCTGGGAGAGTCATGTGGCCACTAGACTGCAGATGAAAGCAGACCACTTCACTTTTTGTTGAACCTCTTTCACTATGTGTCAAAAATCTATACCGCACTAGACCAGAGAGAAGGGACAAAAAAGCAGCAAGAGTTCATATATAAGTGGTTGGGGATTGGCCTTCCAGCTACTGGGGTGCTTTCCAGTCGTGATTCAGGGACTGTGCATTTTCCACTAAATAGTGGTTGGAAAAAGTCACATAAACATTTCCCTGAACAGGAACCAGGTCTTAGAGGGAAGTAGGTGAATGTTCCAAGGAAAGATCTACCAGATCTCCAGTTATTCTAAGAAAGGAGTAATTCCAGCACAGGACTCAAACTTTGCTCTGCTTTCTGCCCTGCAAAGTCTCTATTAGAGACCTGAGGGAAACCTCTTGGGAAACAGAAGGTTACACTTCGGTAGTCTGGGATAAACCTTTGCTATGCACTGTACAACTAGATAAAACAAAGCACCAGTGGCACCAGTAGCTTCTCCTTCAGAGGTCTTGTGAAAATCAATAATTCTTTCAAGAGTGACAGCCATTCTGGGCTAGCTGGCTTTCAAAATAGAAGGGAAAAAACCTGAAGTACCTGGAGTTTGTCTCGAATTAGGTGGCAACTGAGTGAGAAGTTTGGATCTTACCTTTTGTACATAAGTGTAAGATGAGTGAAGTGGGAATTCCCCAGCTTCTCCTGCACAAGTATTCTGGCTGTTTTAAATGTTAACTCTGATTCACATGACTACACCTGTAACATTTTACAAGGCACTCAAGGCCCTTTTTTCCCCTGTAGTGCTGGTAGTTAACGGGTTTTCAGGATCAGAGATTGGTAATGAGCAAAGAGCTCACTTTGCAGAAACATGTCACAGAAGTGGAGCCTTCCCCGGGTTAGCCTTTAAGCTGAAATTGTCAATAAATTTCAGCTGAAAGTGCAGACTTCTTTCTGGCTGTGGGGATGGTAGTTCCTGTAATACAGAGCTGTCACCAAGACCACTAATTCTACTTCCAAAATACACTGCATAGTTGCTAGCTAGTAAACAAGCTGGGCTATTTGAAAGAAAACCATTTGTTGTAAGACTATGTCAGTGAAGGTGTTAAGTAAATTTCCCAGATAAAATATGGCCATCATATCACACATATTTTGGACTGAGTAGTTGCCTGTACCTTTGTTCTGTCAAGCATTACTAAAGTGAATTGGGTAATCATTCAGTCTCACGTATTTCATTTGTTTACTGATCAATACTTGGATTCTGGACTTGGTGTATTGAAAGAAAACTGACAGCAAGCCCTAGCTTTGCTCTTTTTAAAAGGGCAGTTAAAATATTCTTTAAGACGGAGCAAGCTTGGGAATAATAGGACATGCTTCTCCATTTCATACTGATTCCTAGCAAAAAAAAAGTGAAATAAATGAGGGCAGAATTATAATGCTGAGACACATGAAAACTCATAGCAATCTTTACAACAAGAATTTATATTTGTTATTTTCAGTGCCTTTAAAATGCCCTTCTGTCTGAAATTGAGGATGGACAGGGCTGAAAATAAAAGTGTGTCTCATATTGATATGTCAATCACAGCTAACAAGCACTGTTGGGAGGTAATCTCTTTCAATCAGTTTCTTGCTGGCTGGGAGACAGTATTTATTACTCTGCAAATGAACCCGCCAACTGCTTTTTGCAGGAGGTATCAGGAGGAGACATGAGTTAGAAAGCTGGTTAAGTGGGGTCACTAAGGAAATGTAAGCGTCTCTAAAGGTTAATATGAACTAAAAATATCCTCTGTGGGATTTTTTCCTTGAAAAACAAAAGGAGGAGAGAACCTTTTTTTCTCAAAAATAGTCTGGAGTATCTTGGGTTCTCTGAGAGATATGAAAAATATGTGTCTTATTGCAAATAAAAATATTGTGTTTGTGAAAAACCCTCCCTCTCTTCCTCCAACCCTCTTTCCCTCCCTTTCTTGTTTCCTTCCTTCCATGGTGGAAGAGTGGTGATTTCTCAACAGTACACGAGTGTCTTTCTAAGAAAAGATCCTACCTAATCTACAGCTGCCTCATTGAGATGTATATTGTATTACACTATTGACACTAAAATCTAATTCACTGAAAGGAATAGTGCCTGCTTTGAAACGTTGCCTTTTTCCTTTGAAAAGAAGCTCTCTTTCCTCACTGTGTGTTATGTAGAGCTAGCCTAGAAGCTCCTTCTGTTATATCAGGATAAGAAAGGGCATGCATCTATCAGCCTCCTATCCTGGGAAAACCATGAATCAGATATAATTATCCCAGCATTTTATGCTTTGGCGGGTATAACTTCTTGTGCTTGTCAGATCATTGAAATCGATAAGGTTGACTATAATGCCAGAATAATTATACTGGCAAAATATTTAAGAGTTGTGTGGTAAAAGGTAAGTTCTATTTCTTTGTTTCATGGATATTACACCCTAGGAAGATGGGGAGAAGAAAAGACATAATGATTTTCCCTGTACCTTACAGAATCTGCATAAAGACAAAGGTAAACTGCTGCTCTTAAATTCAGGACAGGACATGCATTGCACCTTAACTAGGTTCAGAGGATTATGATCAACAAGGTATGTCTAGAGATATAAAGGCACAGTGATGGTGATATGACAAACTTAAAAAGTGGACAAGCCTATCTGCTTGCTACATATGAAGGAAGGTTGCATTTCTCAGACTGTAAACTTTGGTCACTGGCATTAGCACTAGGCTCCTGACTCCTTCAGACTAGTTATCAAAAGCCAGTAGTGGGTATTAATTTCCCACTTTCTATCTGCCAGGAAAATAATTTCTCAGAAAAATGTGATTTTGCATTTCCATCCATAAGACTGGGGCTGGGCCATTTTTGCATACAAACAATGTGATGTTGCATATCAAAGTCTGAAAATTATGAAGTTTCAGTCCATATAGTTGTTAATGCTAGTGTTTTTTTTAAGGTATTTCTGTGAGAACAGACCTGTTCTCTCTGTGTAGTAGCTGTTTCTTAAATTTTCTGTTGAACTATGTAAATGAAGTGAGGTGCAAATGGATATGCTCCAGAGTTACTTTGGGTAATTGGAATTTTCTTTTCCTATAAGATACTGATGTTTCTGTTCGAAACTTGCAAAACCATGCAATTTTCCATTAATTAATTTCAATGCAAAAATCATCTTTGCTGCAAGGGTTTTGGAGTCCTATGAGAAATTTCTGATCTTTCTCATGGGAACATCCTCACTGTATCTGCAAGATACTGAGATGCTCGGAAACTGAAATAAAAAGCAGTAAAAGTGTAAGAGTACTTCATTTTCTAGTCATTCACTAACTAGGAGGAACATATTTGAGCACCCTTAAGTGCCTCAATTAACTCTTGTGTAGTTTCATGTAGAACTCATTACAAATCAAAACACTAAAATTTTGGCCCAAGTGGGCTGGGAAGTGGTTTTCCCTCTTTACAAAATTTGCTGGCATTGAAAAAAGGAATGAGTTTTACACGAGAGCAGACATTAATCAGTCACTGACACTGTAAGTGATACAGAATTTTTTTTTTTTTTTAGTTTGAAGATGAGTAGTCTAATTACTCAGAAGTTTCAGTCTTGCAACCAGGTTCAACCTAGTTGTCCACAATAAATTTGCAGTGGGTCTTGAAATGCCTACAGTGAATGTTTTAACCACCTGGAAATAAAATCCCTTTCACTGATCTAATCAATAACGAAGATAGCATTTTCAATGGGAAATGTAAAATAACAGTGTAAGCAAGCAGATAAATGATTTCACCATTCATGCATGTGATAGGCCAGTCAGAGTTAACTACTATATATCCCTTTGGTTAAAAGACAGAAGTGAATTTGTCATGTAGAAAACAAATTACACTGGTTATGTTAATAACAAATCTCTTATTTTTCATGAACATTTACTGTAAAAGAGATGTTCCAACAAAAACCAAAAAAACAAAAAAAATCTGACTTTGAATAAATAATATTCTCTGATTAAAATTATCAGCCACTTCAAAATTGAACAGTTTTTAAGATAGTTTACATGGGGGTTTTTTGGGTCTGCCTAGTCTTCAATATAAAAAAGAAAAAATCTGTCCATAAATGATCTCCCCTAGCTTTTAACTTGGTAATGGCCGTCACTGGAATAAAGAGCATTTAAAAAGTCTTAGTTGATTCTGTGTGCTAGCTTCCTTAAAATGACATCTGCTTCTACTGTTAAAAGTTGCGAAATTAATATACAAATCTTTTCATCGATGTAATTTAGTAGAAATATATTTATCAAATGATCTTACCTTCATTACAGTCCTAAGAAAATATTTTTGTTTTAATCAGGAGAAAGATAACATATTATTCAGATGTTTGCTCTTTGAAAATTATCTACTTCAAGGCCAAATACTCAAGACTGGCTCCATGGTCAATGAAGTGATAAAGGCACGTTGAGTTGTCTCGTTATCTCTGAAAATTGACATCCAAAGCTCAACAGATGGATTGTGCCCTAAAAGTTTTACATATGGTGGACCCCTTCATCTGATCTAATTGTTCTTTTGCCTGATGTAACTATAATAGGGATTCATTTTATATTTAGTAAATCAAATAGTGTTTAAATTTAATGATGGAATTTGAATAATGAATTTGTATAAATGAGGGATTGAGTGAGTCACAGATAAAGAGGTATGTAAAATGGCATTTTGGGAACCCCCAAAGCAACACTCAACTGTCATACTATTGCCCTTGCTTCAGTGGCTCCTCCCAGGCAGTACACATAACACAAATGTTGGCTGTCTATGATATTTATTCTGTTAACATCTGTCTTGATATATTTTTCAGGTAAGTAAAGTTACCACTACATTATATTCACTTGAAAGAGCTGTCTGACTGTCTCACAAGTAGTAGGAATCTCATATATTTCAAATGCATCCTCGCAGAACTGTGGATCCAGGCACATGGTACTTATAACCTGGAAATCAATGGTTTCATTAATAAAAATAATGTGTCTCTGCATGAAGCCATGGAAAGCTCCTCCAGGGTTATCTGTGCTGCAAGGACTGCTGTTGTATTGAAGTCTACCACTAACATAGACAAAGGATTAGAAGACTAAAGTTTGGGTTTTTTTCATCTTCTCACCATTGTCATCAGCAGCAAGATTAATTAATGTAATAAAACTTATTTTCTGTTGATATATCTGAGTCCATATCACAAATGTTCTTGGCATAGTGGTGACAGATAGACCCTTTTTCAGCAGAATATATGACTACATAATTTTTCCCATGATGATTTTTAACATACCTTAAATGTATGCAAATACAACACAAAAAGTGGTGTAGCCATTACAGTCATTTGAGGGCCAGATTAGGTCTCATGAATAACAAGAACCATTTTGTTCTTATTAGGGGTATCTAAAGATAAATGTGAAAGAAAAGATATTTCTGTACTTCCTAATAAACGTTATGTTCAGGATGCCAAGTCATTCAGCTCATAGTCCTCATATTCTTTCACATTTAGTGGACAAGGAAAATGAATATACATTAAAAAGTGTTGTATAACTGCCCCTTTAGCTTCTCAATTTTGTAAAACCTTCTCATGAAAGTTCAGGGGAAGACCATTTTATCAGTAGCAACATAATTTAATGTCAAACCCCTGAAATGCTTTGGGCAGGACATATGGAAAATCAGACCACATAAAATAAGATTTTCCACTGATTATCTCACTATTAAGACATATGTTCATAATCCTAAATAGGCCTAGGCCCTGCTGTGACAAAAATCATATGTCCTATGAATTGTGCATTCTGTGCAGCTATCCAAGATTTATGTTCCAAAAAGAAAATGAAAGAAAGAAAATACTAGAAAATATAAAGGAAATTAAACAGCATTAATCATTATCTTTTTCTGGTAAATGGACTGTGTAATATTGCAATTTTTAATATAATTTCAAATATCCCTCAGGTATTGATTCTATTGTGGCTCTGTTAGAAAATTAAACAGCAAGAAAAGATTTTAAAGAATTATTATATCTAGTAGAATAACAATACAGTGAGAATAAAACAATAAAATTATGAATTGATTATAGAACAATAAGTGAAAAAGAATAGGAAAAACTTAACATTAGCAAGTTAGCAAAATGTAAAAGTCTTTAAAGATTGCACAGAATTATAGAATCATAGAAATATTTAGGTTGGAAAAGACCTTTAAGAATACCAAATCCAAATCTCAGCTTGTCATAGAATGAGATCAGTTTGGTCAGCAGGACCTGCCTTTCATAAACCCATGTTGACTGGATCATACAGAGAAAAAAATTAAACCAATTTTTTTTAATAAAATTACCTCTGTCTGAAAGCTTGGCTAGAGTACAAAGAGAGAAAAATACAAGATTAAAATAGTAAGTAGGTAGGAAAGGCACGCACTTTTAAATCTGAATAAAAGTTTGATGAAACAGTAAAAATTAAGGGAAAGCAACTGCTTTTTCAATTGGTGAGCCTAATTTTTGGACTATTAGAATGTCTCTTTCTAACTAAGAGACTAAAATTCCGTTAAATGCTGTGCTTTCTTGCTGTATTATTAGCTGGTAGAACAAAAGAAAAGATTTTTGTTTGGGGTCAAAATTTTATGACTGATATTTTAGTGCAAAAAATGAAATCTGCTCTTCATTTCCAAGATAAGTGTTGAAGAGAGAAAATTACAGAATCAAATTAATATTTCTTTCTTTCTTCCTATTAGCTGCTTTTCGCCTCATTCTTTTGTTTGTGTAGATAAGACAGCTGTTTTTGCTTTTTTCTCTGCCATAACGATGCAAGGTATTCTTGTTTTGTGTTTTGCAACCAATAATAACGAGTTAATAACAATGTGTGTGTCTGTATGTATAGCATGCTGCTGATATTTTACTGTATTACAATGAGCAAAATCAAGTGAACAACAACATTAAACAAGAATAATTATTTAGTACTCATTGATTTTAAGACAGTTAACTCCATAGTTGCTCTTAACCTGTGGAACCTTAACTTGAATCTCTTAATTTAAGTCATAGTTCTTTGCGTTATAGTGCAATTCTTTGCTTACATCCAGAGCTCACACTTTATGTTTCTGGAGCCATAATAGCCACTTCAAAATAAGAGGAAGAATTTTATATATATATAACTGTTTGGTATCTTATGACCTGGAATGGACCTTAAAAAAATGTAAATTCTTTGTTTGGGTGTTCAACCATCATTTTCATTCATCATTTCATTCATATTGAAAATCTGAGAAGATCCACAGAGATTTTCGGAGACAGACAATTGATTCAAATTTTAGGTTTTTTCATTAAGAGAGGGTTGAAGTTCCAGTTCATGCTCTGAAACAGAGATGGCACAATATCTTCAAAAACAATTGCATTGATGCTTTTAGTAATGGCAAAACAATGTATTTCTCTTCTCTGATCTTGTTCTCAGAAACATCTGAATTGTTTTAAGTGTCATTTTCAAGGACATTTCAGCCTGAGGCACAGTCATTCTTTGTGGAATTACTAAATTGAGTGGTTCAAGTTCAGCAAAGTAAATTAAACCAGTATTTAGATGATATTAGTCATGACTCTTCCCCCATGGGAAAAAAGAAAATCATATCATTCTAGTATTTTAATTCTTTCAGTGTTTATCTCTTCTTCCAAAAGATAGAGTTATCTTGAAACTGAATGAAGCTTACCTAATAGTAATACATTGAATTTTGACAAAGCTTAAATGATTTAGATTAATGTGAGATAGACTTACAGAAATCAGAAATTAAGCTATATATTTACTGCAGTACTCAATGACTATCTTGATGAGTCCTGTCAGTCTCATTGAGCAAGATGACAGCTTGCTTTGTTTTTCTTTATTGTCCAAATTCTGAAAATATTCAACACAAAATTCAGACAACTACAAAGAGAAGAAGGAAACAGTGTCACAAAGAATTCTAAATGTTAGGAAATTAACCCCAGTATGAGACACTCAATCATAGCTAAATCTAGAACAAACACAGAACATAATTACGTAAAGAGATGGAAATAGTTAACAATTCAGAGCCTTAATTTCACCTAGTATTTTACTTGGGTCTTGGTTGCATTTATACATCCACATAAGTCACACTGGAGGATGCAGCACAGCGATGATATTTTTCTCACTCTTCTCTGCTTTGCAAACTGCTGCTTGATTTATTCAGCCTGGAGAAGGCTCTGGGGAGACCTTAGAGCACCTTCCAGTACTTAAAGGGGGCCTACAAGAGAGCCGAAGAGGGACTCTTTACAAGAGCATGCAGGGATAGGAGAGCGAGGAACGGCTTCAAACTGACTGAGGTAAGTTTTAGATGAGCTATAAGGAAGAAATTCTTTCCTGTGAAGGTGATGAGACACTGGAATGGGTTTCTCCCCATCTTGGGAGGTGTTCAAGAACAGACTGGATACGTCCCTGCCCACAGTGGAGGGAGGCAGGGAACAAGATGGGGCATGGTTTAATGCTGGACTTGGCAGTGTTAGTTTGATGGTTGGACTCAGTGATCTTAGAAGTCTTTTCCAACATAAATCATTCTATGATTCTGTGATCTTTAAGGACCCTTCCAACACTAACCATTCTATGATTTAATTCTACAATTCTATTCTTCATTCTATTCTAAAACATTTTCACAATCCTGCAGTACTGTTGCAAGGGCAAAGCTTGACAGGTCCTGCAGATATTTACCAGGTTGTCTTCACACTATGCCAATCTACTGCGATTTCTTCCCTGGCACAAGAATAGCCACAGTTCTGCCCCACCCCACATATATCAATGTTCTGTTACATTTTAAACAGAGGTAAAAATTTTGTCTGTAGTAACAGGCAGCAATTAAATAAGTTGCTATTTATTTTAAGAATCACCTGATAAATCAGCTCTTAAAATCTCTTCTAAAGGAAAGCAATATTTTGTCTAGGCGAGGTATGTGTTTGTTAAACTTGTGTAATAGCAAGAAGAAAGAAGTTTTATGAGGGAAATGAAGACCTGTTTATGAAAGATATGTTTCATAAAAATGACTTATTTATTCAAAACTAAAACAACAAAAGCGTACTTCTCAGACAACAACTTGATTGGGATTGATTTCTTGTTTCTCAGGAGAGTTATAGTTCACATGCACCTTCCTCTGTATGTTGGCTTTTAATTGTAAACAACATTTCTGCTAAAGTGTAATATCTGGAGATATCTGTGTGGCAGTTTTCAGCAGTTCAGCAAACACAGCAGTTGTGTGGTTGGAGGTATAGTCCTGTCAGGAATCATAATGTACTGAGAGAAGTGGTAGAAGCTGATGGAAGTATACTTCTTATACATTTCAACAGTAGCACATCGTGGAAACTGCCCATGGGGAATATTTAGCTAGAAATGTGCAGGGTATTTTTTCCCCAGAAGTTAAATGCTATTACTCAAAATCTCCTGGACTTAGAGTCACACTCTGGTTTTAATAAATATCCTTCATCTGAACCAGTTGCTTACAGCCACCAGTTTGGGCTGTTGCTAGGATATCTCGGTGACATCTCAAACAAATTTCTTGCTTTTTCTCTCTAGGCCGTGCTCTTTCTCAGGGCCCTGAGTGCAGCAGAATCTCGCTGTCCTGGAATATTTTTCTCTGTACTCAGCCTTTGCAACTCCCTAACAGCCCTCAGGGATTTAGTTGTCCCTGTTCAAAGTTTGCTCTGATGTGGTGCAGTCATGTAATCTTAGATCAGACCCCTGGAAAACAAAGAAGCAGTAAGAAGAGATGAAATGAGCATCCCCTTGGCTGGATGTTGATTTATACATACTATACCATGAAATAAAGAGCTGTGAGGGGCTACCATGTCTTGAAAGGAAACCTTGTGTGTGCTATTTCACAATCTTAGGTTAGAAATGTGTATTGCAATTGCTCTGAAAAATTGTTTTCCCTAAAACTGTATTAGCAAGCAGTACATCCTTTTCTTTTGTAAGTGAAAATTTCCCCAGAAATCTCAAAGAAAGTAAATTGAAAGACAGCCCTACAGCATAAAAGTGTCTTTGTATTCTTTTATAAAATATACTACAGTGTTTTTATAGTAAGGATGTGCAGTCTAAGGCATGATAGGAAGTAATATAAACCACAATTTCTTGAGTAAATTAACAAAATTTTCTGAAGGTTTGCAATATTTTTTATTGAATGGTCACATATTTATGCATCCACAATTGTAATTTAACATGTGTGTTTTAACAACAAGAAAACAATTTTGCTCTTCTCTAAGTCTTTTCTGATATGAGAAGACAGGTTTTGGTTCTATATAGAGCTGGTAAATTTGCCATCTCTGTTACATTATGAAGACATGGAATTAGGTTAAACACTAAGACCTTACATCTTAATTTTACAAAGTGATTGTGCACGAACAAGTATTTACGGCTTCATATTGAACAAACTCCATCAACACAGAGATAAGTAGGTATATATGTCTGTTTGTCTTCCTTACATGAGCACACAGATACATTTTCAACACAGAGATAACTGAGCTGCGAAACCCTAATTCTTAATTCCCATGGCTTTTATCTTTTCCCTAATCTGTTCTGGGCTGTTCCATCTGATCAGACAGAAGCCAACAAAATCAGAGAAATTTTATAAATTTCTATGTTTGTTCATTTAAAAGGTATAGGATATTGCAAAGTAGATTTTTTTTCTCATATTATTTTTGCATCCTTTTCCTAGTAAAAGTTTTGACAGTTGGAGTCTGACATGGTATCAGCAAAGAAAAAAAAAAACAGATTAGTAAAATTGACTATTCTCCTGTGGATTTTCTATCAGGAATTGTTATGCATCTGGCAATTTCTAAAGAGAGTTTGCTGCACAGCTTATTGCAAGAGACATATTAGTGTTACCATAGCTGTTACACTGCATGCATATATTCATTTGACACATTTTTACATTTCATAAAAATATCCATTGATTTTAGGTCTTCTGCAAGTGATGAAAAACAGATACTAGAGACAATTAAAGAGCAGTGTTGTTCAGTCATTCCCATGAAATCCAATATGCTCTCTCTCATAGCCTGTGGTCATTTTATAGCGTTCTGTCATTGAGATATGTAAGTGATTATTCTGTTTGCATTAAATTGAGAAAAAAAATGCAACGAGGTTCAATAGCAGGAGCTTAAGAGCCAAAAGACAATCAGGTACCCAAGATCAAAGAAGAATTCAGTTGATGAACAGCAATATAAATATTTTAACCATGGAATAGAAAATGCATTGGGTGCAGTAGGGAAATTTTTTTTTATATTTTTAAATAATTCTATTTTTATTGCTCACTATATTCTCAGTGGCCAAATGTGACTAAATATGGATTTTGGTATTACTTTAAATGATCACTAGTGTCCTTTTGCTCACTCTAGCTGGATGGTAGCACGTTAGCAGGAAAATCTCCTGAGATGTCACATATGTGACATCACATATGTGACCAAAGAACAGATAAAGGCAGACCGCTGCTGAACAAACCGACACAGACTCAAAAAAAAAAAAAAAGAAAAAGAAAAAGGCAATTTTTAAAAGTTTATTTTCAGGGCATACAGTACTAGTAGTAAATAGCAAATTTATCCTCTAAATAAACGCAGCTGACACACTATACACTGTCTTACAGTGCAGGTTACTTGTGGGGAAGACTACTTTCCTCACTAAGGTTACTTGTTATGCCAGTAAATCCTGACTATATTTGCACTCCAGTAGATGGTAGCATAAAGGAGAACCAGATGATGATTAGCCTAAATCAAAATAATTTTAATAATGCTGGGATGGTCTGTAAAAGAGTGAAAATATTTATTGAGCGTGGTAACTTGTGTTGCATGATGTTGGAATCAATGGGAGAAAGGTATATAAAATTTCTCCTTTTGGGATACATTTCTTTTGTGATTCAAAACTCTGCAAGCTGTTTGAATTCATCTTTCTGCAGAAATACATGCCCTAAAGGGGGATTTTCTCTTAGAAAATAATGATGTTTGGCACCTATTCCTCGCAATCTATAGTGATGAACATCTCTCTAAAAACATCTCAGTTTTTCAGGGAAGCATCTTTTATTCTTTATTTCTTGAAAGCTTTCAGTTTCTCAGACTTAGCAGGGGAGCTGATCTCGTCTAACCTTAGAGGCATTTTTCACTCATTTTCCTTAATTACTCAGGAGCTTTAATGCTCTTTCTACTGGCATTTCACATGCCGGGTGTTCATTTTCCCCTGAAAATTGTATTTTTCTGGAAAAACTGTAGTGGTGAAGTCTGTGACCACATTTGAACTAGAAATGCTTGTCAGTGTGGCAATACCGGTTAGGGACCCAACTCTTACAAAATGTTTTCCTGGAAGCAACTGCATATTCATTAGGATATTTATATCACATAAATGGCTTCTGCTATTATAGCTTTCTTCCTCTAAGCAGCTAGAATAAGTAATATCAGCAAATTTGATCCTCTCACCAATTATACCTATCTAGAAAGACAGGCCTGAATATGCTCAAATCTTATCATAGTTGTTTGAATTCTATAAGCTTTTACTATTGATATCTTCATATATATTCAGCAGTGCAAAGGAATAAATCTGTTGAAAACAGCGGATTAAATGGATGACGAATTACCCATGCTTCAGTAGCAGACAAAGTAAAGCTTCGTTTGTGCCTACTAGGATGATTATATAACTCTGCAGTTCTTTATAGCAAATGTCTAATTATACAAAAGCTAGATTTTCTTCAATACTCCCCACTGGTTTGTTATTACATGCATATATCAGCAGCTTGCACTGAAGATGAATTGGGATAATCAGAGCAGGCATCCCACTGGATTGACTTATTGGAACATTGCTGCATCTGACTGAGGCCTCGTGAGGATTTACATCTCAAAGGTAGCAAGGAGGCAGCCAGAGATTGTATTTAGCTAAAGAATAAATGCCATGTTTGTGCCTGATTGCCCCCAGAGTGTACTTTGTTTCTGAGCCTCTGACTTACTGGAAATAATGATAAAAGGCTGAAAGTCATTATAAGGAATCTACTTCGTTTAAAATGTGTATTACTGTGATGTTTAGTTTTGCAATAACAGTCCTAATTTCTTGGCATAATTTTTTTTTATAAACTGTATTACTTATGCTAAAAAAGGACAGCTGAAAATGTACTACTGTTTGTTATTTAAACTGCTATGCTAATAGCAAGTATCTGCTATTAGTCACCTTGTGAATTCAGACTTATTCAACAAGTACAGTATAATTACTTTCTAAAACTCATCCCAGCTTTCATTGTAAATCTTCAGATATGCTTTTTAATACATTATTTTCCTTATTGTTCATTTTTACAACTATTTATGCATATGCTAATTTTAATTTTTAGAATAAAGGCCTGTGAAAATCTTAGAGCAGTTCCTGGTTTCTGCTCATGTTCTTGGCCTGAGAAGGCAATTGACATTCTGCTGCATCTTTCTTCACTTCCACAGGGAAGGTGTTCCTTTTCCTTAGTATGTCACAGCAATACCATAGAAAAAAAGACTTAACAGGAGAATGTAACCTTTCCAGAGCAATTTTCCAACTACTTTACAGAGCTTCATGGATAGCAAGGAACTTGAGAACGTTCTTCTAAGATTGTACCTACACCAGTAGGTACAGGGCACTCTAAGATTGTTCTGCCTGGACTAGCCAGGGAATGTAGAAATGAGTATTTATATACCTCCCTCACGTCTGGCATGGGTCAGATGTAGCTGGATGAGTGAGGTGGATGAGTAGTATATGTCTGTCCTGAAAAGGCAAGTTGTTTTAGCTCAGGTGCATTTTCTTCAAATGAAGTTGCATTGTTTGTAAATCTGAATTTAGACCTACAAGGAGCTGTTCTATGCAATATAGGCTTGTTAGACATACTTCTTCTAGCTCAGACTGCTGATCTTAAGTATTTTTTTTTCGGCGTAGATATACTTTCAAAGAAATCATGAGTATTTTCTGCTTTTTTCACTCACAAGCCGAGCCTAAACTTCTGTCAAAGACATTTATTTCCTTAGAAATGCTGACCTTTTCAATGCACTGGCATTTACCCAGGCACTTACACGCTTGTCTCCTTGGAGTAAAGACATGTTTGGTTCAATTTTGAACAGCACAGACACTTCCTTTCATACTTCACCACCCTAGTTTAATTGTTCTCCATGTGTCAAACAAGAGACGTACTGAGATCTTGACAGATATGGAAGAGTAAGAATGATATAAAATGACCTTTGTAACAATACATGTGTTGCTGTTGTAGTGATATAGGCTATTTATTTTTATGTAATGACTTTGCAACCTCTGTCACAGAGGAGCATCTAAAGAATTCATAGTTTTCTTTCTTTTTTCGTGTCAAGACATTAATGGGGATTATGAATAAACATTTATCCTTATGATCTCTTTACACGGGATTATAATAATGGATTATAATTTTATAGCCTCTCTGAAGAAATCAATTCTGATGAGCTGGTAAGAAATTAGAAGTGAAAGAGTAAGATTAAGATAGGAAAGAAGTAGTTGAATAATTACTTGCAAAAAGTAGCTGTTTGTAAAGTTCTGCGTATGTGAGAGCAGATTCTTCCCAGAGAGAAATAGAGGATTTTGTTTCATGCTCTATCCAGCTATTTCCAATAGTTTCTTTTAAAAGGAAATCGGTAATTTTTTCATGCACATCCTTTTTTTTTTTTTTTTCAGTAAGACCTTCAATAGCTTAACAAATTGGCAAGTAGGGTTTAAGTGTAATCCCCAGCAGAAGTATCAGAAACTTGCAGAAGCTCAGCAGTATGGTGAAAACAAAAGTAAACAGAAAACTAGTACTTCAGTCAGCCAGGAGCTGAGAATGAGAATGAAGTGCTGTAAAAGAAAAGGACATTATTAAAGCTTTTTGGATCTTCTACATAAAAAACAAACCAGCAAAAACCAGGAAGAAACCAAACCTCTTGTTTTTCATTAACATTTTAATTCTTATTCAATCTTTTCCAGACAGCAGAAAGTTTCTGCCCTTTGTAAATTAAATTCATGTGTGAGTAATGAAGTAATGTCAATCATTAGGTTGGACCAGGCAAGGAAAGCATTCAGACTATTATATCCTGAAATACGTGTTTCCTCTTTCAGACTACATGGTACCTGGTCCCTATTTTGTCACCTTTGATAAAATGGCATAGAACTAAAATGAGGAAGAATCTTCCTTTGTATGAGCCAAACTATATGGTAGAGAAGGGCAGCTTTTTTCCAAATTATTTCATTCCTTTTGGAGTATCCTAGAATCAGATTTCTAATAAAAGACCATCTTTGAGAGCTTTCTTCCTAAGCACATAAATGAAGCCTCAAAAATATACTCTCCTTCACTTGGAAAGTTTTAAATAAAATAAATAAAAAAATATGTGTTCACATATTTAAATAAACATGTGTTCTGTCCTTCAACATTCATGAACAGATGCTCCCAGCTGGGGCTTTAGCTCTCTCTGCTCAAGAAACCTGCAACTTTGTACGATATCCATTGCAAACAAGATTTTTCTTTCTGTATCAAAGTAGCATTAGAAAAATTCCAGATGCTGGAATTATACTTTTTGTCTCATCATGTCTTCTCTTATCTGACAAGTGTTTGTCATTTGTTGATGCATGTCTTTGGCAAGTATATCAACAATGTGAAGGACAAAAAATCTGCTTTTATCTTCTCTCCTCCTATCTTGGTGTCTTACAGGAACCACAGTGAACAACACAAAAATACCCCAAGTTATGAAGAAAATTAGGAATTTATAGGTTCAAAGATTTTAGCAGAGAATTTATATGTAATTTCTTTTAATCACATGATGAAGAAAGGTGTAAGACATCTAAGTACAAAGAAAGTGTGAATTTTTTTTGTCTGTTCTTACTTGGCAAGGCAAGAAGATGTTTCTTATGAATTAGCATTGTGTGTGCAACAAGTGTATAAATATTACTGCCCAGCGTGCAACCATATCAGCAAGCATTTGTCTTCTTCGGTTTTGAATTACGTATCTTTTTTTTTCCTTTTTCTTCTATTTTTTTCTTTTCCTTTTTTTCTTTTTTAATTTGGGTAAGTTGAGTATTTTTTCTCCTCAATTTAATGTTTTGTCTGATTTTAAATCAGTTCCAGCTAGGAAATTTTACAGTCTTAATGACATCATCAAATAACTTTCTGTAGAATATAAAATTTCAGTGACTGTGGTTTGCTCTAGTAGCTGCTACAATAACATCTTTGAAAATGGTAGATACCTGTTAATGACTTTATACATTACCTGTTCTCAGTGTCTCTATGTTAATTGGATTCATGTCAGGATGATTAGCTATTGAAGTGATCCTTTTTTCCCATTGGGAGTTAGCGTGTTATTTGTAAGAAATACATTCAGATTTATTCTATTCTTAACTGTTTGTATTCATGTTTTTTTAATTTAAAAGAAGGTTCAGTTGCATATAGTTATCCCTTTCCTGACTATTTTTACATCAAGTAATCATTATGCAGTCTTTGCCCTATTTTAGATCATCTACTTGACAGTCTGTTTCTTTTTATGGGTGTAGTAAAGACAGGAAGGACAACTGGAGTGATTTGTCCAAGGTGACTAAGAAACCTAGAGCAGCAGAGTCATGAAGGTAACAAAGGTCTTCTGAGACACACGATGCTTAATCTGTTGATGTGTTCAGCCTCTTTGCTAGAGAAAATTGCTGTTACATTTGCCTTTTGTTGCTCTGCAGAACCAATGCATCTCTCAGGGAATGAACCAGGCTTGGTTCCAGCTGGCACCTCATCAACCAAATTCTTAACAGTCAGATTGCAGGGTCTTTGTAGGAGATGTGTGAGCCAGAAAAAAATCCAGCTTCACTTTCAGAGTCTAGGATGAGTTTGAGAATGGAACAGTTAGAGGGAAATACCACAGCTTTTTTACATTTAAACTAAGAAATAAGCAGAGGCAGTATGGAAGCCATTGAGAGACAATAAACGAGAAACTCCCAATCCTTTTTTAATTATTTGGATTTTTATTTTTGGGCTAGTTAACAGGGCAAAGCCCCACTTTAAGGATTGTAACTGCCTTGGTCTGACTATATCTACTTATCTCTCCTTACCAGCCTACTAACTTCATACACAAGAAATGAAGTCCTCAAGATGTTAAAGGATAATTGCCAAAAAACTCTACAACTCTCTAACTATATTTCTAATAATATTTTAATAAAACTACAAAAAAGGCAAAACTACTTTTTATTATATCTGGTTTTTGTTTGCTTAGAGATGAGCAAAATATTTTTAGGAACAGTTTATTTGACAAATTTAGTTCTTATGCATCATTCATGAGAAGACTATGCATATTTAATCATTTGTTCACTATTCATAATTGATTGAAAGTAAATGCAAAAAAAGTAATGAAATATGAGATTGTTAAATCTTTACTTGTTTTCAAGGTAGGAAATATAAAACATTAAATACTAAGTAGTGGGGAAAAGACCCAGATGTTGGCAATTTAGAAGCTGTAATAAACACTTGTGTTTATTATTCTCTTATCAGTCATGCTAGTCGCTGCTCAGCGTAATGTGATCGCAGTTTCTCTTTCTTGATATGTGTAACAGCAATAGAGGGCAGTTGTAAGCAGTCCACTGGATTCCAAGGAAGGAAGGAAGTGTGCAGTTCTCTGTGGTTTTGGTTTGATGTTGTTTTCTCTATATTACACATTAAATAGGCCGTGTCCCCCATCAGACCTGTGCTACAGGAAGAAATGAAGAACCAATTGCTCTAAATGGGCTTGGGCAAACACTTTACTTTGTCAAATTAGCCAGAATACTTGATTTCAAATTTATGCCAATTTTTATGGGGTTTTTATGTTCTATGCAGGAGAACAGAAGAAGTTTCATTTGGCATGAAGCTGCTGATAAAAACTTAATTCATCAGGGTGCTTGAACATACCTGAAAACAGCATAATAGAAGCAGTCTGGACTGGCACTCTGTATCATGTAGCCACACTTTTTTTGATCTGTCACCAGGAGCCATGCAGACAGTTTAACATACTGTCACACCACGGCCAGATACAGCTTTGGATGAGATAATTGGAGGGCTGGAGACAATGTTGCCAGCCCTGTGCAGCTGTACTAGCATTGTGCTGATAGCACTATTTTGCTTTTGGGCTCTTAACTTAGTATTTCAGCTTGACACCTCTCTGAGCAGTGTGGACATGCAGTGTTCTGAGACCTGAGTGGACAAGTTGATTTTGGCTGCATGCTAACAAAAAAGCATGAGATTTACTTTGGTCTCTCAGACTGTCTTTCCTCATAGCTGGAACGACATATTTTTATCATTTTCAGTTTGGGTTGTGTCTTCAGACAGAATTTTTGAGCATATAAAATAAGATTAGGACCAGATCTGCTTTACAGTTTTCTATTCATTTGAACGAAAAGGATTGGACCATTACAGTGTTAAAAGAAAAAAAACACCATCAAACCAGCACATTCTTTTTTATGCAATCAAAAAAAAAGGGTACTTGAGTCTTTGAAATTATTAGTGAAATGCTGACAATGAGTTACTATGAGCGATGATTTCATTGCTACCAGCTATTTTGTGTATATATATAAAAATATACACATATACACCTGAGGTTTCAATGATTTATCAGAGATATTAAATATTTAATACTTATTGGCTGAAGTAAACAATCAATACCCAATTAAAATCACTTTAGGCCATTTATTCCAAGCAGCTGTACTGAACAAAATGAAAGTTTTTAATCAGAATTTACATGAAAACAGTTTATGAACAGAAAACTCCATTTTTATTATATAATATACTCACAAAAAGCTTTTTCATCTGCTTCTTTATGGCTTGGAAGTTTTATTGTGTCTGTGAAAAGGGTGGGAGGAATCACAACCTCTGTCTTTAACTGCTCGTATTCTCGTGCTCACAGAGTGTTTGGCTGCTCATAAGAATCTGTGTAAATATTCATGAGTATTTTGTGACACGTTAGAAACAGTACGGTTGTTCTAAGCTAAAAAATTGAAAGTTAGAGCCATAAGCAAAAAACAAGGGTCAGCAATGCAATTATCATTCTTAAGATATTGTCAGGAAACCAGGTTTTTAGCATTCAACTCATGTATAAACAAAGTTACCAATAATCTCTGCCTCACACTCTTCACAAACGACTTACTTTCTGAATTTCTGACAGATTATAAAACCTAATACAGTGGTCCATACCAGCCTATTTTTTACCATCAGTCACACTTTCTGGTTTCCAAATACTTCCTTTTATCGGTGAGGGAGAATGTATGAAACACTACAACACCACATCCTATTGAAACATTTTTGCTTCCACTAAATCACAAAATAGCCATTTATTTGTGTTAAAACAGCTTAATATTTTGGCTCTCTAAAAGAATAGCAGAACTATGTCTGAAATACCTGTTGCATGTGTCATACAGAAGTTACCAATTATGACAGGTTCAATACATTTTCCCTTCCTGTTCTAACTGCTGTGGAAAAAGTTAATTGACCATTATCCAAAAGCCTAGCCATCTTTTCTTTTCTTTAATGTCATGCAATATGTTCTTCTCTTGGCACAGGTTTTGATGAATTTCCAGCACTTGGCTTAAATCCCTTCTCTGTGAGATAAAGTATGCATCCAAAATGTTGAACCAGTGCTCTCACAGCTATTCAGTAGCCAGAAGAGAGTTCTGTAATATAACTGCAGTTTCTAGAACTTTTTCATTTTCTTGCCTTGTTTAGGGAAAGAATTTGGTCAATGTCTAACTGGCTTTAAACAAGACTAATCATAATTTGATCCAGTTGAGATCTTCTGCGTTTGCTTTAATGAAATGCTTCAAAATATGAAACAGAGATCACTCTGTGCTGGGTTTTGTTTAGATGCTGATACTCTGCCAACATATAGAAGATGGAAACCTACTTTCTGAAAATAATTAATCTTGAAAGGGGTCAAACTGCTTATTACATTATGGTATTAGGCTGATTTAGTTTGTTAATACATTTGTACTGCTTAAACAAATGTTTCAAATGAGCTCTTTGGATTCATATATGAATGTTTTAACGGAGATCCTTCATCAGGGTTACATGGCACAAAATCTTTCATTTACACTCTCAGCTTAAATACCACATGGCAGTTTTTTTCTGCTGTTTACAGGGTATTATACACATTTTGTATAACACTGTAATTTAGAATCATGGCTTAATATGCTGACTTTTTGTATCTGAACCTCAAATCTTCCCATATGAATGTGATTGAAACTACTCTAAGCAAACCTTCCATGATTGTGTATATTTGTTCAGAATGCTACCACCTGCTAAACAGGTCCCTAACAGTTACCTGTAGAGCATACTAATTGCTCACCATACAGGCCAGAACGGAGCTGACACATCTGTTCACATGCTCTTACGGCCAAACCACAAGCAGGAAAGGAAATATTTAATGATGTATTTCACGTTGCTGCTTAACAGGAGAGGAAAAAAATGGAGAAGGAAGGTTAACAGCTGTATAAATTGTGCAAGATTCAACATCTGGCCCATCATGTGACTCTTTCATAGGTTTCAGCAACAGCCATCGGTGGTTGTGGGGAAGGTCTCTGTTCTGCAGCCGGGGGGTGACATGGCAGAGCACAGAGAGGACATACAGTAAGATCCAACAAGGAGGTTAGTGGCTAATTCCATAGAAAAACAGCCACATGAAGCCGGGATTAACATATGCCTAGCAGAACGCCTATGTTTGGTAATGAGGTACTTCTGCCTCCATGAGGGGGTTCTGATATGGCTCTAGAAACCTAATTAAAAACTCACTGTTTTTTCTAGGATGTGTCCCCCAAGACTTACTTGCCTCGTTAGGGTAGCTTATTATCTACTTGCTGCAGAGTTCGGGACACAGATTCTGACAGGTTGTATTCCTTGTTACCCTAAATCTATTCACAGAAGCACTTAATTTGGTGCAACTATAAATCTTCATATGGATTTATTTGCCTTGGAGATAGGGACAAAAGAGGCCCTAGAACTCTGTGTAGAGAAACAATCTCCAGGAAAAGTGTTTTCTCTGCCTCCAGTCACTGTACGTACTGCGCAGAGTTTAAGCACTATGTATACTGCACACAATGCAGTTGAGGCAAGTATAATGGTGTCATTTCAGTCCTAATATTCAGTAGTGTTGTTAAGTGCTTTACTCACATCCTAAAAGCTGCTAGAGATGGTTTTGGGTGTTACCAATGTAGTTTTGAAACAGGGAAAGAACAGATAGTTGCAAACATCCTTTTTCATGATAAAAAATCCAACATGGTTGCGAGTATTTTAGCCCCATTTTTAATTACAACTATAGAATTGAAAATGCAGTCTTGTTGAATGAAAGGTGCATTTTTTATTTTTTATTCTTAATTACTATGGTTGAGTTTCTCATGGTAATGTGGAGAAGGATGAGGTAATAATGCTTAAATTTCAGGTTAATTGGAATGTTTTTATTTGATGATGTTTGTCAAGTTCTTAAGGTATCGCAGAGATGTTTCTGCAGATTCTGGTGAACTCACATCAGCATGTTCTTGATCGAAAATACATTCTGTACTGCACAACTGTCGTGAAGCCTTTTGGAAATAAAATCAATTAACATTTTATATTTTTTATATAGAATAGGTAGATATAATGGCCATTCATTACAGTCTATTTGTTTGCTGTAGGACTCAAGGGAGACAATGAATATTTTCGCCATGCACAAAGAAGTAATCTTTTTTCCTAGCTGTTCCATGGAGTAGATATTTTTACTTTATCAGCTCCATGGTATTATTTGTTTCACTCCACTATCTTCAATCAGCTAAACATTTAACTGTAGTTTAATTCTGTTTGTTTTAGTGACTGCTTTCCATTTTTCATGAAATATGTATTATTTTCTTCCATGAGGAAATGCACCCTTAATTCTTAATTCTGAGAGTTTTTAAAGATTCCTACTTTTATAAATAGAAAGGTTATACTTATGATACTTTGATTTTTATTCTGATGTGATGGAGTGGTGCATCCAAAATGAAGAAAAAGTATTTTTGATTCATAAGAATCAAGCTTCAGTTTATCGTAGGTTCTTGGTATACCCTTTGCAAGTATACACCTGTGATTAACTGGAACCATGCTCTGAAATATTGCTTGAGAATACTCTCTACAGAGAAGCATTTTTAAATAAAATATTTGCATATATGCCTTGATATTTCTTAAAATAATCTATATTAATCTTGGTAAAAAACCCAAACAAAAAAAGAAAGAAAAAGTCCTCTTCATATTAATTGTTCTGGAATCCTGCATGTCTAATAAAAATGAAGAAACAGGCATACAAATAATATTTTCCAAAGGGAAACAGATAAATTAAAATGACTCTTATATTCATATTCGAAATATTTTTATTGAATTACTAGATACAATTGATACCACTGCAGTTGTTTTTTTCCTAACACATCTCTATTTTTAAAATTATTTGCTATGATTTTGCATAAATACTTTTGGTTTTAGTGCATTTCTTTAACAGTATGTATTAAATTTACACACAGGCAGAAAAAAAGTCTAATCCATTAACTCTCCATGACAAATGGTTTAATATAGATGAAGTAGTCATTGGAATCTTTCCTGCAGCCACAAGAAGCTGCTAGCTTATCAGCTGGAAACAAAGAAGCATCATAAAACATTTCTCAGCAAAGCCAAGAAGAAAGATTTGATAACTAAGCCCTCCAGTAATTGAAAACATATAACCCATACACTTCTGAATTATAGCTGTGACTAATCTTTTACGAAATAAGTTTTTTCCCTCCCCAATACTTGCTATAGTGCAGCAAAAGTGCCTGTGAGTTAGAAGGATGCTCGTAGATATAGCCATCATTTAGGATAAGCAAAGTTACTTCCCTGGATGCCAACTCCCTCCCCTCCCACCAGCAGCCATACAACCTAAAAGGTAAACTGGAAAGTGACATAAAAATTTCATTTTGTGATCTTTCTTGAAGTCATATGTCATTTTATTTATAGTTCTATCCTTCAGGTGTTTACATGTATGAATACAAAAATACGAAAGGTGAATACATGAATAGTACAGTTACGAACATTTTGTCATCAAACATTTCCTTAATTTGCACGAGTTAAAGAATGGGGTAATACAGGGGGAATATTAAAATTTGGGTTTTGGTAAATCAGTTAAACTTGATTAGTCATTAGCAGTAGTTCAGAAACTTGTTCTTTGACCTTTATGGGATAAGTGGGTGGTCTTTTTCATGGGCCTCCCCAGATTGCAGAAAATAGTGTCACAGTTGATAGGATCTGGCAAAAGGGATGGATGAACTTCCAAAGACCCACTGTATAGTACTATCCAGATAATTAGATCTCAGAGCTTTATGAACATCTCAGTACAGGATGAAAATGTCCTAAAAGGCAACTTTTAGCCATGTTTTTTGTCAGACATTATTTTTTATGTAGGATACTCAGAATGGTTTTATTAACATGGGACTAGCAAAGATATCTTGGATCAGACTTTTCCATCCTTGCTACAACAGGCAACAGCATTTATTCATATTCCCTTCATAGCATAAAACTCTATCTCGGATCATCAGTCTCTGTTATGAGTCTTTCAAGACAGTTTCACTACTTCAGTTTCTCAGCAGGACACCACACTGTAATTTCCAGCACGATCTCCACTGTGTTATATATTACAGTGAAAAAAGGCCTTACAGTTTTGTAACAAGTATTGTTACTGATTAGGGATAGTTTTAAAACAGCTAAAAAAGTATTCAACATGTTATGTCATTGCTCATAACAGGATTCTTTTAGTGTTTTCTATTAGCACATTACCATCAGGAGAGATGTTATAGCGTGGGAATTTCTGCTTTCGGATTCTTTTAGAATTCTTTTGAAAAAAGACATATGGCAGACACATTTTTAAAACTCTAAAGCTCAAATATCAAAAGAAAAATACAAATATTAACATAGTTAGCAGACTTTTTAGAAATTGTTGCTTATGCTTGGCTTAATAAATTTTTATTGTGATGAATCAGGTTTAGGTTTTTATTATGTTTCATATTAATATTTTGCATCTTACAGAAAGAGTTTTCTTTGCTAATTTAAAAACAATGATTTAATTTTGTTGAAACATAAGCTTCATAAAAAACCTGAATTTATTAATACATGAATATTTCAATTAAACAAGTGTAACTATATTGAATTCTGCTCTGAGTGATTTCTGAAAAAACCTGTGAAAAAGACTGGAAATGAAAGAAATTGTAGTTCAATCTCTTCTAATTCAATACAAGAGAGGAATAGTTCACCAGCTTTACTTTTGAAGCAGAGATAGAGCAAAATCTCTAAAGACAGCAAAATTACAGGGGGAGAAACATAATAATTTTTTTTTTCCCCAGAATCTACTGTCTAGACATCATTCTTCAAGGAAGGAGCGGATTTCTACATGAGAGATTTTGCCACCAGTTAAGAGTCTGAAATAAAAGACAGCAGAGCTTCCTTTCAGGCTATAGTAACTGAAGTTCTGTGAGTTCTTAGAGGAATAGAAATCAGGGCATGGATGGAAGCTATTTTTTTTCCACATCTTTTGTGTTTTATATATTTCCTGTGTCCTGGCATCTGCCGATGTTCTTGAATGATTAAATTCCATTCCTATTAGATCCTTTCTGTAAGTGGTGTTGAGATAATTTGAATTTTACTGGTTTTGATAAAATGAGGATGTATTGGTTCCATGATCTTCTGCTTTTGTTCAGTTGTTAGTTATATTGTATTTCAATTATTAAAAAACCAAATAAACAAACCAAATCAAACCAAACCATCAGCCAATCCCCCCACTCCAAAACCCACAAAAAACCCCCACAAAAAAACTCAAACAAATAAATAAACAAAAAAGATTGAGCAGTATTTTCCCCTTTTATCTTGTCTCTTTATCCCTGCACCCAGGTATCAAGATGCACTTGCCTAGGAATTTATAGAAAAACGTTGTTAACTTCTACAGAATGCTCATTTTGTGCCCATCCTCCATCTGAGGATTCCTGATGCCTAAAGAATGTGAAAGATTGAATTTTACCAGTGGCCCCTTACATCACTCATCATTAGATAAATGCCGATGTAAACGTTGAAAAAAAAATCCTAATTAAAAAAAAAATAAAAGAAAAGCAGCTGTTGTATTTAGCAATAGTATAGGACAATAGCTACCACACGCTCTTATATCTAGTAATGTGTTACTTGGCTTCATATTTTTCCTGTGCCCTCTTCAGTTTAGAAGGTTGTCAAATTAAGCTAACTCAAGATTTTTCACACACCTCCTCAGGGGATGGAACATATTCTTTTGACAAGCCCTATCCTTAGGCTTTTTTTCCCTGAAATGAGTGTAGATTTGGAACATACATCTTCCTTCCTGAACAGAATATCTGTTGAGTAGAAATTTACCCCTGGGGCTTCAGACATCTTCCTTGCTCTTGCCCTGCACTACCAAATCCGATAACATGGTGATTTATCGCCTAATCCCTGAATACTCTGTTGTGGGGATACAAACCCACAACTGGCAGGTAAAGGTGACTTTCGAAGACCTCTCCTAGAAGGTTGCATTTCAGGAAAGCATAACAGTTATGTAAAAAAATTTATTTAACCATTGATTTTCTTTTCCTCCTCTTCAAATTTGTATCATCACTTTTTTCAGTTCTGTAAACTTAGAGTATCATGAGAGATCAGTAAGGCTATCTTTAGCAGAGATAAATGACTTTCAAAAAAAAAAAAAAGACTAAACTGTTAAAAATTGACACTTAGAAGAATTCTAAAAGTCTATTTTTAGTGAAAGTATTATTTTTCAGTCACTCAACACTTCCATATTAGAAGATAACAGAACTTCTATGAGCGTCTTTGACCTGGTTTAATTTAGGATAAATACTTAATTCAGGATAAATATTAGTGGTAATAAAAAGGAATAGGATGTTATAAGCATGAAGATTTTAAGTGTGAGAATACACAAAGAATACTGGGATTTCTGACTGGGTTGAAAGAGTCATGTGTTGGACAACATTAAATCTTTCCAGAGTGCAAATGTAGAAGCAAATTTAATTTGGAGAATTCTAGACAATTTTGAGTTTAAAATACCCATTTGTGCAAAAAAGTTTTGAGTTTAAAAGATCCACTTCACTGTGCTGAACAAACAAAAGGAATCTATCACGTACAACTTGCCCTACAAAGGACTGTTTTTTGTGGGTGTGTATGTGTTTTTATGTGTTTGTATGTATTGGTACCAATTCCATAGTAACATGTTTGAGAAGGGGTAAAAGATGCTGCACAACAGCTTCTGGGAAAGAGGAGTGAGAAAATATAAGAGGAACAACTCTGCAGACAGCAAGGTCAGTGAAGAAGAGGGAAAGGAGGTGCTTCAGCTGCTGGAGCAAACCTGTAGAGAAGATCATGGGGATGCAGGCTGAATTTCTGCAGCCCATGGAGGTCCACAGTAGAGCAGATATCCAACCACAGCCCATGGAGGACCACATGCCAGACAGAGTAGGTGGACATAAGCTGAAAGAAGTTGCAGCATGTGGAGAGACCATGCTGGGGCGGGGAGGGCCCTGGCAGGACTGTGACCCTTTTGGGAAGTCATGCTGGAGCAGTGTTCCTGAAGGACTGCATCCTGTGGAAAGGACCCACACGAGAGAAGTTACTGAAGAACTGTATTCAATGAGAGGGAACCTGTGATGGAACAGGGGAACATGCAGAGGAAAATACGGTAGAGGTGAATTGTTATGAACTGACTGCAACCTTCATTGCTCATCTCCCTACACCGATGGAGGGGAGGAGGTGGAAATATTCATAGCAAAGTTGAGTCTGAGAAAAAGGGGTGGGTAGAAGGAACATGTTTTCAGAGTTGTTCCTATTTCCCATTATTGTACTCTGTTACACTTAACTTGGCAATAAATGAAATTCATCTTCCCTAAGTCTGTTTTGCCCATGACATTAACAGGCAAATTATCCCCATGTCCTTGCCTCAGTTTATGAGATTTTTATTATATCTTCTCCCCTGTTAAGGAGGGGGAGTGATAGAGTGGCTTGGTGAGCACCTGGTAGACACGCAAATTCAACCCACCACTAGTTCTTATCCTTCTTCTATAACATGTCAAAAGTCACTTACTGAGATTTCCTGCTTTGATTTTAGACAACTAACATGCAACAACATCTAGTGTCCTCTCTCTGTTATGATAATTTAAAAATAATAAAAACAAAGATTGACCGAAATTTATCTCTTACCAAAGCAAAAGAAGAATTGCTTAGACCCCCTACATAATATCATTTTCAACTTTGCTTCTCCTCTTTCCTGTATTTGCCTCTATGTTAGCAGGGAACAGAGCAAGTCAGCACAGAACAAGTTTCCTGCCTCTCCAAGGCTTCCATTTGCTGATCTCTTGTTGCATTGTGATGGATATACGTCCCCACTAAGAACTATTATGTAGCACTGCAAAAATAAAATGCATAGCCAAAATATTGTTCTATGTACATGGTCTGAATGATAGAGACAGTGAAATTAATATTATGGTTTTTCAAAGCTTAACAGAGACAGAAACAGATCAGAGACAGATGGTAGAAATATCTGACCTGAAAAGTTTGTTTGATTTGATAGTGTCTATGCCCAGACAAATTTAGGAAACAACTACCTTTTATTGAATGTGGCTTTTTTTTTCACATTGAAATATGACATATATCTGCTTGCCTCGAGACTATTGAGGCAAAAGCATATAGATACATACTATACTCAAATCATGGTGTAACAAGTTTTTGCCTTCAGAATCTCAGATTATTTTTATATTCAATTTCATCAGGAAACAATGTTCCTTTGTTCCTCTCAGAGGGCTACTCTACCCTCTGGGATGATGTGAATAGTTTGAAGGAATGCAGAACCACTATACCCAAGGGAAATGTCTTTCTTGAATTGCCCTGCAAATCCAAGTGTGTATTGCAAGGCTTCTCATCCACCCAGCCAGTCCCATCCTGCCTTCAAACTTTCTCAAAACTTAGGGACCAGGGATGGAGCTAGCAAAGTCTTGCATGGTTTATATTGAGAACCTGATATTCAAGTATTGATAGTAGTCATCAGACAGATCACTTATATATTATAATAATAATATACATAATATAATATAATATAANTCTTTATGCAGCTGCTATGACAGCTTAATAAAATATAATATAATATAATATAATATAATATAATATAATATAATATAATATAATATAATATAATTAATATAAGTGGCTTTGTGCTTGTATGCATACAGTCCTATGAAAATCCACGCTTCTGACTCCAAAGTACATATTTCTTTAAGTCCCTCTGTCAATAAATTACCAAATTTTTACAAATATTAATCTTAGAAAAATGCCCAATAGCCAAAGTGAAAAACTGAACAAATGTGGGAAAAGCTTGAACACTGATTGGAAAAGCTTCTGGGCTCAGATTTCTTATTAAAGCAGCATGAAGAAAGCATTTATAGATTGGCAAAAGGCTGAAGCAAATGATTTATTGTTTGTGGTTTTAATCTTTATTTTTCATATTAACTAGTACGTTTCAGTTGCTTTGCAATGGGGAATGTAGAACAGTCATTAACAATATTTACTGGTCCATTAGTCTGGCTAGGTGAAAAAAGTTTCTTCATGGAGTTGAGAAATGTACCACAGCACAAACTACCAATGAATCTGCTTAGTGCAATTAAAGCAATATAAATAAAGCTGGAATACTCAGAATTTTTGACAAATTGGTTTCTCTGTATCCTAGTCAGCAAGGTGCTGACCTTAGTGTCTTAGCCGCTCTGAATCAGCATCAATGCCTGATTGTTACTCCAACTTGTCCTCATTTTCTCTGTTGCAGAGTATGGAGCAAAGTACTTAAAGAGGGCTGTATGGATTTTCTTGTCAAAAAATAGTCTGCATAAAACTAAATAATAAAACAGAAAAGAGAATAATAAAACATAACACTTAAAGATGTGCAGATCTATCTCATGTGGGCTTTACATAATTACTTTAGTGGAGTTACTCCATAAGTACACTGTTGGATGTCCCTAAACCCACAGCATTCAATGCAGAGCTAGTCATTGTCTCCCACAGAGTTTTGACTCACAAATTTAAAAACAAGAAGGATAATATAAGTACATTACCCTTCCAGTCTGTAGAAAGCATAAATCTGCAAGAAGATTCTAAACAACTGTGCTGCTCAGCAGGGCTATATACATATACTCAAACTAAAAGTATTTTCTTTAAAATGCTTTTTCCTACCTATGGACAATCTCTCCATGTACATAAAGGTAGTGGGAGAATGAAAAGAAAAACCAGTAGAAAAAACAGAAAAAACAGAAAAAAACAGTCACAAGATTTGTGACTAATCTTAACAAACTCTGGCTTAATTTACATTTGAGGTGTGTTTTGGGTTGGTATGACCAGGGTTTGGTGTGTGGGAGGCTGCAGGGGTGGCTTCTGTGAGAAACTGCCAGCTTACCCCATGTATGGCAGAGGCAATGCCAGCCAGCCCGGGGACTGACCCACTGCTGGCCAAGGCCAAGCCCATCAGAGCAGGTAGTAAGGCCTCTGTGATATTTAAGAAGGACAAAAAAAGTTCCTTCACAGATTTAACTGTGCTCCAAGAAGAGAGGAGTGAAAATGTGCAAGAGAAACAACTCTGCAGACAGCAGGGTCAGTGGAGATGGAGGGGGAGGAGGTGCTCCGGGCACCAGAGCTGTGGTGCAGACCATGGTGAAGCAGCTGTGCCCCTGCAGCCCATGGAAGAGACCCATGACAGAGCAGGTGAATGCTGGGATCACAGGAAGCCCACCCTGAAGCAGGGTTTTGCGGACCCATGGAGAGAGCAGCCATGCTGCAGCAGGTTTCCTGGGAGGACTCTGGACACTGTGGGGGACCCACACTGGAGCAGCTTGTTCTTGTAGGACTGCACCCCATGGAAAGGGACCCACACTGGAGCAGTTCATGAAGAACTGAAGCCCATGGGGAGGAATCAAGTTGGAGAAGTTCATGGTGTTCTGCTGTGGGAGGGTCCTGTCTTGGGGTGACTTTATGATGTGTATCACCTATCGCAGCTCTATGCCCACCAACCTTTTCCCAAGCAGGGGAAAGACTCCTCTCCATGAGCAAAAGCAGAAACAATATGTAAGGAACTGACTTGCATCCCCCATTCCCTGTCTCCCTGCACTGCTATGGGAGGAGGTAGAGCCTGAAAAGGAGGGAAGGGTGGGAGGAAGTTGGGTTTCTAAAATTTCTTTTATTTCTCATTATCCTGCTCCAATTTTCATTGGTAATAAATTCAATTAATTTCCCCAAATCGAGTCTCTTTTGCCCATGACAGTCATCAATGAATGATCTCTCCCTGCCCTTATCTCAGCTCATGAGCCTTTTGTTTCTTCCCTGTCCAGTTGCATAGGGGGTGATAAAGTGGCTTTGGTGGGTACCTGGCATCCAGCCAGCGTCAACCCACCACAAAGTGAATGCCTGGGACATGTTTACCTGAACTGAAGTGTTTATTATAATACCTGTAATACTGTTACCTATATATATCTTTCAAATAGTTAAAAATTTGAGGAGTTCTCATAGTAGTGGGGTCTTTTTTTTTTTTGTTTATTTTCTTGTTTGGCTGTTTGCTTTGGTTGGTTTGTTTTGTAAGAGTAGAATATTTTATATATTTTCAGCCTGTTGGGGAACCTCTTGTATCCTATAGTACACATTTACCAATGAAAATTTTCCTTTTTGATAATGGATATCATAAAGTCTTCTTACAAGCTTCATGATATCTTTCAGAGTAATGCACCTACTCAACTCCACAAGACCACAAAGTTCTTCAAAACATTTTAATAGACTCAAATGCTTATGTAAATCAGAGTTGTAGGGAAACTAACCTTTTGAAAAATCTGTTTGTTTCTCTCTTTTCCAGTGGTAGTGACAAATTCAAGCAAAGCCTGCTGTATTTATAACCCTTTTTATTTATTTTTACTGCCCATTTTAGAACAGCTATTCTATATATTCACATTAAAATCTCTCTACCACAGTCACCAGAATATATTTTCCAAAAATTGCAATCTCAACCTTGCCTCACATGTCACATTCTTTTTAATGCAACGCTTCTCAAAGTAATATTTGCAGCCTCCAAGACTGAATTTCCATCACAAATCCAACTAATTCTCTTTCTAGTTTTCCACCAGGAGAGGAAGGGAGGAGAAAGAAAAAAAGAAAAGACCTTGACTTTGGTCCTAGGAAAAGATTATCCCACTGTGCTGATTCCTTCAAGATTTCTTGAGAGGTATCTGAAGCATTTAGAGCAAAACCAGCATCGAACCCCCTTGTGGAGCATTGCAGCAGCCGTATGGGGAGGCAAAAAGTGCAGAGCTGCAAATCTATGCTCATAAAGACTTTTATATATTGAATAAGTTTATCTAAGATTTGATTTTAAGCTATAAGGTAAGTCACCTGGCCTTACAGGCACCTTCCAGGTTCTGTACACACTGGGGGCTCAAGTGTTTTGCTACTTGAGCAGCATGTAAATACAACATGGGCGAGACAAACTACAGTGTGCTGTTACCATTGCTGCCTCATGGAAAACGAGCTGTTGCTGAAGTACATGGTACAGTACTTCCTGGTAATACCCCAAATGGTTCCTGTCACCACTGGGTTATTAAGAGCTTTTGTGACATTTAGATATTTCGTTGGGTTTTTAAAATATATTTTAAATTATTTTATTACACTTTCTGTTTACACTTTGGTAGCTTTTCTAAAGCAAATAATAAACAGAGATGTCTTTTGCACTGCATACATAAAAGGAAAGGGCTTGTCTGCTGTATATTCTAGCCTCCCAGGACTCAGATCAGAGAGTTGGCTTAATTCACTGTCATTTAAAACCAGATGTTTTTTTCTGGCACACTGTCTTGCAAAAGCAGCAATGAAATCCATCAGCTGGTACTCAGGGAAGCTCTAGTGCATTAAATTAGATACCACAAAGTAGGAACAATGAAGAACCGAAAATAAATCTTAAAAAGAAATGCACATAAACAAGACACATTTTCCTCAGCCCTCTATTGAGTGATGAGTTCAAAGGAGGTCTTTAATACAGCTTTGCCAACAAGACGGTAAACTATTGAGTACCTTAAAAGTAGGTGCTGACGGCACGTACGCTAGTGTACACAAGTCTAGTTATTGCTACACACAGCAGTTATAGTCCTTGCTCCAGGACAGTGTAAAACTACATGCACTGGTCTGGAATTGTAGGCTTTATACAGCCAGAAGCTTTTGTAGAAAGTGAGCCTTGTATTGATTCTCTATGGCTACTGAGCTACGGAACTTTAAAGCAGTTTGGCCCAGATCAGTACCAGGCCCCTTGCATTCTTTACAGATGAAACAGGATAAAGTAGACCAGTGTAAATATAGGGGGATGGGTTAGGAGGTTCCTTTTCCTTTTCCTTTTCCTTTTCCTTTTCCTTTTCCTTTTCCTTTTCCTTTTCCTTTTCCTTTTCCTTTTCCTTTTCCTTTTCCTTTTCCTTTTCCTTCCCTTTTTAAAAAAATTTTCTTTTCCTTTTTCCCTGTTCACTAATAACATTTGGATAGCCAGCTCCTAGTCATGTGCAGCATCACGGAAATACACGGGACACAAAACATACCACATATTAGGTAAATTTCCTCATCAGTTTCTTGATAAAACACACCTTGAAATAATCTTTAACTAAATAAATTCTGATTTCAAGCTATCTATCTAAACCAAGCAACTCTACTAATTAATGAGACCTGAGAATCTACATTCAGAAGCTTCAAACCTTTGAACTGTCATTCATCAAAAATATCATTGCTAAAAAGGTGAATGTAAGACTTTTCTACTTGTGCTGGTGAACAAAAGAAAGCTGAAACCTCCAGGCTGAGAGAAAAATAATTTAATTTTCTAAAGTATATACCTGTCACCAAAATGTTTCCAGTCAAAAAGAAAGTCTAACTAAAAAAAAGAACTCAGAGGATCAATTGAATAACTGTGAATAATTTCAGGAAAATTAATAACATAGCTAGGGAAGAGGGTTCTAGGATGAAAATTCTAACAATAATATCCTCATATAAATGAAAATTAAGAAAGATTAATAATAATAATCATCATCATCCTTCAAAACTCTTTGCAAGCAAAGTTGTTTAACTATAAAATGAGAAATGTTAAAAGTAGCACAATGCAAAGCCATTGTGCTAACTGATGGTGATATAAAGTCCAAAGGAAGGCATACATGTAATGTTCAATATAGCAGAGTTTGACAAAATTTACAAAGGCTATATGTAACAAGAAGGGTTTGCAGCACTAACTCAGTGCATAAACAGAAAATGTGAATAAATGGGCATTCTTTCTTTTTCATTCACTGCTTAAAATCTGTTAATCCTAAGGCAGTAGATAACAGAATTTTAGCTCTCTTCCTCTTAAAGATATTTTATTTTTCTGCTTTCACAGTGAGTCTATTTCCTTCCCATATTGTTCTAATCTGTCATTGTCCATCTTTGCTTCCCCACGGTCTCTGATGCTAACACAAAACTCTAAAATGCTTGTTGAACTCATCCTTCAGACATCATGTGAACAGCATGAAAGAAAGCTGCGACAATCCAAAGCTATGTTTGTGGTACTGAGAATGTTGCAATATTTTCCCTCCCAGATACTGGGGTGCCAAAAAGAATATGCCAACTCATTTCCTCAGGTTTGTCAGATACCTCTCAAAATCCCCGACAGAGATTACTGCTTCCTAGACATTGCATGTGGTCATGTAAATGTGCCAAGGCCTTTGTCATCCAAAAGTAGTATGTGGGAAAGTGCCTCTTAAATTCATAAGCACTCATCTGGTTTTGAATAGCTATGCCACATGATTATTACTGTACCCCCTGTTCTTCCTGGACACTGTTTAGATCTCTGAGTATTCATTTTATTTATCTTCTACGCGTTTAGAACTAGTGGGAAAAAAATATTAGAACTGTAGCACTAGAGGGCACTATGACCTCCGAGATAATAGTGGGCAAAATTTTCCTCTGAAAGCGACATACAAAAGTATTATAAAACCTTCCAGTAATTTTGCTACATTTGAACGATCTGTAGAAGTGGCCTAAGAGTGTTTATCAGTGATTTATAAAAAAACCCCCCAAATTATTTATCTTTCCTTTTTATTTTAAGATTTATATATGATTAAACAAATCCATGGGAGTGGATATTGAAAAACACATCAGACCTTTTAAGATGCAAAGAAACAAGAAGAGATGGAAAATGAACAAGGAAAGAAAAAAGCAGGAAACTGAGGAGGGAATAGTAGACAAATTTGGTATAGTGTCATATTTGATGTGAAATACCTGGTAAAATCTCCCTTTCTAATAAGTTTGATTTTTGCTAGATACAAGTACAATAATCTGGACAGAGCATATGGAAATACAAAACACAGTAACAAACAGTAAATTATTTTTTTCCCAGAAAATAGACAGGGAATAACCTGAACATAGGAAAAGTTAGTAATACAGAAAAAACAGAAATTATGACCAGAATCCCATAGCATTCAAATAAGAGATTACTTTGAATAATAATAAAGAAAGAATCATTGATATAGAATTGCTGATATTTCACTGAACGAAAAAGAAATATTTTTTCTGTGCAATTCCAAAGCACAGTATGAAGTCTAGACATATATAGATTTAGATCTTTTGAGTGACATTACTGATATTTATCATATGCCCAAGAAGATTTACATGATTAAATACCTTTTCAGTTAAGGACTGCATTTTTTACATATACCGTTGTCCAGAATATACCATTCAATCAAACAGTGGTTTCATTCTATTTCATTCTATTTTGGTAATTCTGTTTTTTGTAGCCAGTATGTCTTTCAAGAACCATTTACACTCAGAATGGATAACTGTAAGTGCGAGGAGTTATTATTTCATAGAATCATCATCATATAGTGGTTTGGGTTTGAAAGGGACCTTGAAGATCATCTAGTTTCAACCCCCCCACTGTGGGCAGGGTCACCTTCAACTAGACTAGGTTGACCAGAGCCTCCCCCAGCCTGGCCTTGAACCTGGTCCAGTGCCTCGTTACCCTCACAATAAAGGATTTTTTCCTAATATCTATTCTAAACCCACTCTCTTTCAATTTAAAGCCAGTCCCCCTTGTCCGGTCACTACATGCCCTTTTAAATAATCTCGCGTCATCTTTTCTTTTAGTTCCCTTCAGGTACTGGGAGGCCCCAGTTAGGTCACCCCGAAGCCTTCTCCTTTCCAGCCTGAACAATCCCAATTCTATCAGCCTTTCCTCACAGGAGAGGTGTTCCATCCCTCTGATCATCTTCATGGACTTCCATGGACCAACAGGTCCATGTCCTTCCTGTGCTGGGGACCCCAGAGCTGGATGCAGCACTGCAGGTGGGGTCTCAGAGGAACAGAGGGTCAGAATCCCCTCCCTCCCCTGCTGCCCACGCTGCTTTGGATGCAGCCCAGGACACGTTTGACTTTCTGGGCTGTGAGTGCACATTGCTGGGTCATGTCCAGCCTCTCATCCACCAGCAACCCCATACCCTTCTCGACAGGGCTGCTCTCCATCTGTTCATCCCCCAGCCTGTGTTGATACCAGGGCTTATCCCAAACCAGGGGCAGCGCCTTGAACTTGGTTGCAATTCCCATAAGCCCACTTCTTGAACCTGTCTAGATCCATCTGGATGGCATCCCATCCTTTAGGATCTAAATAATAATTTTCAGTGTTATAGGAATCAGATGAAATTGTAATTATCCTTTCCAGTGTCCCATTCCGAAAAAAACCAAACCCAACCCAAAGGTAATTAGGTCTTCTTGCCAGTGCTCCTCTGTTTTGTGTCTAAGATCTTGAGGTATTCCCAGAAAGCAATTTTGACTGAGGCTGTGACCAGAATAAGGGGCATGATTCAGCTTGCTTTGTGACATAACTCTTACGGACATTTCACATAACAGTTTTTTTTGGTGAAAAAGGTGGTCTCAAAATGGTTTACATAGAATTATGTCTTTACATAGAATTATGTATTTACATTCTGTGTAATTACATAGAATTAGCATAGAATATGAGCTTAAGGAAAAATGTGATCCGACAAATCATCTTGGAAGGAAGCAGAAATACTGAAAGAAGAAGAAGAGCTAGCCAGGAGACAAAAATGAAAGCAAGAGACAAACCAAACCTCCAAACTGATTTTCAAGATGGGATGGTGGAACAAAAGAACTTGAAGCAAATTACTTAATAATGGACTGATAACAACATTTTATTCTCCAGGGTATTCATCCTACTCAGTTTCCACAGTACAGTGGAGAGGGTTCACCAAGAGCATTTTGAACAGCACCTGATACAAACGCTCCCATTCAACTCTCTGGAGAAACCTTTTTTCACTGATTACAGACAGAGCCTAAGGAAGCTACCAAAGCACTTAATGACACCCATTAAAATAAAGAGCTGAAAGAAATATAACCTATCTTCCGAGATGGAAGTTGTGAGGCAAAGAAGAAATAAGAATCTGCTGCATAGTGACAAATGGAGCTATTCATTAACTGTGACTGAATAGGTCTGCAGGTGGTATTGGAAGGAAATACACCTTTCCCTGTTAGCAGGAGATGCCCAAGCAGGCGCAGATATTTCATTAGCTGGAGCAGTATCAGAACAAAATGGTTAGGATTGCATAGTTTGACTAAATAATTTTTGGTTAACAGAACAAGCAGCATCAGGAGCCAGTGAGCTCTGCAGAGATTGTAGTCTTCCAGAGAAATCAGAAACTATGCAGAGATTGTAGTCTTCGACAGAAATCAGAAACTATGAAAGCAATTATTTAAAAGGCTAAAATGCATTAAAAGTTGTTAATGAAATTTCAAATTGATGCTAAACAATAAACATCTTCAACTCCTGACAAACATCTAGCCAAAGAAAAACAAACATCTTTCCAAATTTTGTCCACTTACAGTGCTATTTCACCACGGATGGAGATGTGGGTTCTCAATTCCTGACCTTTCCCTGACTTTCCCTGAGAAAAAAAATTCTCAGGAAGTTTAAAAACACGTATTTTGTCAGTAATAGTTCTAATTAAACTTGTCAAGAGGGGATTTTTAAGCTTTTCGGCAGTTCTGTATTGTGGGAAAACCAGTCCAGCTGAAGTTCTGGGAACAAAGAAAGCAGGCAGAAAGCCTAGAGCTTTCACAAAATTTGTAGAGAATTTGGTATTTAGCTACAATATTTCATTTTTCAGCTCATTAATAAAAAATATTTTCCTCTAACACAAATACTTTCCCCTGCCTCTCCAAATCCCCATGATTTTTCTTAAAAATCTTCTATGAAAACCTTTCAACCCACATAACAGTGTTATTTCCAGCTTGGGTTTTATTAGGGACATTTTTTCTGTTACCACTGCTCCAATGTAGCCAATATAATCTATGTAAAAATCCCAGGGACAGATTACATCTGGTTTGTTAACCAGTCTAACATACATCCCATTTGGAATGGGATCAGCATGAAGGATGGCCAGATGTTTGCCATGTCCTGGCAACTTCAAATGCCAAGGGCAGGGCTCTGAAGCAGGCGAGATTGGCACTTACTTAAGCAAATTTAGTCACTGCGCAGCAGGATAAGCATGACAAGAAACACAGTCTAGGAGGGATGTTGTAACCATGACAGAGAAAAAATTTCCTGGAAAGGCAGAAAATTTAAGTCTTACAATTTTTTTGCAAAATTATCTTGAAATGGATCATCTTTCATTTCTACCTGTAGTAGAGACTGCCTAGTGTGCTTTATGAAAGCATCATACATTGAACACTCATAAGGAACATGTTAATATAGAACAAATACAAATACTTTATAAAAATATGTTCATGCTTGATCAGATCATTAGCAAGAAAATAATTTAATTCATTGTTTATGCACCTTCTTGAAACTTTTCGCTGCAATGAAATCTAAAAGATAGTGGATTTCTTTTCTTATTCCAAATCCCTGTACATATATGAGAATTGTTTGATTCTATTGTATTTTAGCATGAATAGTTTACATTCTTCCTCTTCTTCAAATTTATGATCTGCAATACCAAATTTCCTTTTCTGCAAGGCTTTGCAGTGTTCAGATGTTTAAAGCCAAGAAATCAAATGTCAGTAATATTTAAACTATTTTTTGTGTAATTTCCTAGAGTCATTCCTGTTATTTATCATTGTGTCATCATAATGCTATTTCAAAAAATCATAATAGTTAGGAAATTTTAAACTCATAAATGTGATCACAGTGTGAAAAATCATAATAAATGCTGATACTAAAATGATTGGCTTCCCTGGCCTATTCAATTTCCTTCCACCTGTTCCCTCTCTCATCAGTCTTAATGTTTCCCATGATTATGCAAGGTTACATGTGTTTATCTCACACTGGTTCAAATTATTTCTCAGACATTCCATTCCACTGCTTCTCTAAACAGATCTTTTTCAATTTCTTTTCAAATCAAAACATAAGTACTTTTTTTTTTTTCCTTTTTTCTAGAATGACACAATCTCAAAATGCTTTTCTTTCTCACTTTAGCATGTCCTTCAGTCTCAGCTCTCTTTCTCTCCCGTCTTATTGCTTATCATTCCCTGGACTAAACTTCAAAGAGTTTCCAGTTGAAAAGTAATACTTTAATAATTTATTTTTATTCCTTCTCCTCTATCACCATGTTAAAGTTCATGTTTTGCTTTGTTTTGAGGTTTGTTTCTTTTTTTCTCAGTAAGGAATGTAGGGACTTCTTAAAGGCAATCTATCCCGTGCTCTGGAAGCTTCTGGTAAAACTTCTGAAGAATTTTACATTTTTAATTGACAACAGCACATAGCAAATAGACAATTGAAAACCTTTCCATTTGTGGTGTGCTAAACATGACTAGCTGCATCCATCAAGCTGCATTTTCACACCTTCTCATCAGGAGATAGGGAGAAAGTAAAATGAGACGTTCATGGGTTGAGACAGTCAGGACGATCACTTGCCTGTTACCATCATGAGAAAGACAAACTTGACTTGGGGAAATTAAAATATATTACTAATTAGTTGCAACAGCAGGATAAAGAGAAACAAAAGCAATCTACAAACACTTTCCCCCCACCCTTCTCTTCTTCCCAAACTCAACTTCACTCCCAACACTTCTTTGTCCTTCCCCTGAGCAGCGTACAGAAAGAGGGAATAGGAATTTCATGGAGATTCATTTCTGTCACTCCTTCCTCCTCCTGCTCCACCCCTGCTCCAGTGCGGGGGGTCCCCTCTCACAGGGTACAGTACTTCAATGATTTCACTAGTGTGTGCCTTTTCCATGGGGTGCAGTAGTTCAGGAACAAACTGCTAACTCTGTGGGGAGCCATGGGGGTCACAGGCCCTGCCAGAAAACCTGCTTCTGTGGGAGTTAATCCTCCAGGCTAGTTCCTGTCAGGTGCCTGCTCCAGTATTGTCTCTCCACATCCTGCCGCTTTTTTCCAGGCATATCCACTTGCTCTAGCATAGGGTTCTCCATGGGCTGCAGGTGGATATCTGCCCCAACATGGACCTCGATGGGTTGCAGGGGGACAACCTAAATCACTGTGGTCTTATCCATGGAATGCAGGGAAATCTCTGCTCCAGTGTCTGGAGCACTTCCTCTCTTTTCTTTCTCACTGGGATGTCTGCAGAGTTGTTTCTCTTACATTTTCCCACTCCTCTTTTCCAGATCCTATTATGCAAGTCTTTTTGCCCTTCTTATTTATGCTACCACAGGGGCACTACCAATACCACTGGTAGGCTCACTTTGGGCAGCAGCAGGTCTGCCTTGGAGCTACCTGAAAATGGCTTTGTGTGACATGGGAGCAGCTTCTTGTGTTTTCCCACAGGAGCCGCCCCTGCAGCCCCCTCTGCCACCAAAGCCTCGCTACATAAACACAATACACTGCCACATAAATTATGCACAGAGCCATACCTTTTACACTTAGTCTTCTGTTTTTCACCTATATTTTAAATTTTTCAACCAGAAATTCTAGCTTTTGGAATACGCAGCTTGGATTTGGGGCCCAGTTGTTCCAAGCACTAAGTCTATATAAATAAAAGTCAGATCTTTGTTCCAAAGAACGATTAGAAATTCCAATCCATCAAATACAGTTTACTGCATTCCTCAAAAGTTTCAGTGTTTATCACCTTCAGCAGCAGTTTTGATGATGGAAATATTTTGGGTTCTTTGATGTAATGTACGATATTAAGGTTTGGGGGGGTTTTTTGTACTTTTGCAGTTTTATATGAAATTATTTTCTATTTTTCTAAAAAAACCAGTTACCTCTGATCTAAAAGGAATGCTATTTTTCAACATATATATATAGCTCAAGCTATATCAACAAGGAGCTCATAATATAAGTTCAACTACAACATTTCTTTAAGACAAATAAGAGGAATAAAAAATCATTTGGCATTTTAAGGCTGATAAACAAATGTGTGCTATCAGAGGTGAGAGGATCCATGATGGGTTTAATAAAAGGAAACATTTTGTGTCATCTAGGATGCTTTCAGCTGTCTGCTGAGAAGGAGTATTACGGCTCTTAGAAAATGAATATGTAATTATGAGAGGCAACTTTGCAAGTAATAATAGCTTTCATGGAATTTAAAGGGAGAATGAATTTTCTTTTTTCTATTTTTCTCCCCGTTCCTCCCTAAACAGTGCAATCAGATTATTTTATTTGCTTCCATTCTTATTTTGGAAAAAAAAAAAAAAAAAAAAAAAAACAGCAAAAATCCCCCCCCAACCAATCAAACAAACCTAAAATGACAAAAAGTAAAGTAAATTAAATAGTAAGTGAACTTTGGATATTTGAGATCTTCAACCTGACAACTCACTGACTAAAGTATTCAGATTTGTATTCAACTTGACTGTATTTGATCAAGACTTCTCTGGGATGTTCAGCATTTCTGAACCTGCTAGTGAACACCAGCACATTCAGAAAGTTGTTGTTCAATGTTTTCTTGATAGCCCACTGCATAAATTAAAATAATAAAGACTCTTATTGGTCATATTGTTGTGAGAAAGGAGGTAAAGAACACAGGAAACAAGGAATAATGAGGAAGGAGGAGAGTTAGGAAAGTAGGAGGGAAAGAGGGAGGAAATCCTGATGAAAGATTATGTTTTCTGAGGTGATGAATCACATAAAATTATATCAATTCTTAATAAAGTTATTATGTTGAGATAGAATTTAGATTATATATATACATATATATATGTGCGTGTATGTGTATATATATATATATATATATAAACTGGTATATTCCTGCTTTTAATGAAGAATTTACAAGATCCCTCTCCTCATACTCAAATGCTCATAGTGTTTTTCATCCCAAAGGCAACACAATGGAGGCCTGTGGCCCCAAAAAGCATCAGCATCTTGACATCATCAGCAGTATTAGAGTTGGAATATGGTGCTGCCAGGTCTGACAGGCTGCCATATATAATGAGACAAGATCACTACCACTGGAAGAAATGGAAGGCTGTGTTCTGCTGTGTTCTGCTTTCCTCTCTGTTTAGACTTTTCCAAAAAAAAAAAAGGCAGCTAAGTTTTTTCTCAGAGTCTGTGGATTTGCTGCTTCCCCAACTTTTTCTCATCCTGCCTCAGGATGAAGAACCTGATGCTATTTGATCATGGACATACTGGAATCTGCAGGACATGTGTCAGGAGGTGAGCTAAAGGCAAGAGAAAGGATCAACAGAGGAATGTTGATCCACCACAACCATGATGGAGTGCAGCAGGCCTAACCATACCTCCTAAGGAAGGGTTCTGTGTGCGCATCCATGCGTGAAAGCAGTATGGAGAAATAAGACCCAGTTTGCTGAGTAAAACACTTTCTCTCAAGAATCCCAAATCTGTTATACACTCATTATGGTATTTAACTTCGACCAGCTCTAATTTAGGCCCATGAACTGAACAACCATTAGGTACAGCAGCACAGATCAATGAGATGCAGAGTACAGAAATGGTTCATTTACACCTGAGACAAGCCAAGTTTGTATGTTCCAATGCTATTCAATGATACAAACCAAGGAATGCTGTGTGGGTGCATTTGGAAATGCACTTCTGACCCAAATGAAAATGCTGGTTTAGACCATGTGAAGTCTCTTTTCTTCAGCCCAAGGGTAAAAGCTGCTCAGCTTTATGATATTTTCAAAGTGCTTTCTTGAGAGTAAGGCCATATAAATTGTCATCAATCCTAGTAACTGTTCTTTTGCCCTTTTAGTCATGTCTGCCTGCTTTTTCCCTTTTCTTTCTGCTGTATATAATCTGTCCATAAAAATGTTACACAATAGGGATTGATCTCCTAGTTTAACTAAACAATATCTTCAGTTATTGTGACAAAGAATGACACTGCTGAATTATGTATTAAGTAGTACAGAAAGCAGAGTTCTGCCGAGAAAACAGAACAAGCAATCTTAGAAAATACTTAAATAAGAAACTATTTTCTCCTGTTTCAGTTCTCTTTGAGCTATGGAAATTATAGCTGTTACCAGTATCATTAGACTGTAATTGACTTCAGAGGAAAGGATAATATTTAAATAGTTTCTTTTTATCATGAAATTCCAATTTAAGAAGCTCCTGAAATAGAGCCTTAATCCATTTTTACTATTGCAACAGTTAGAAAATAAGGTTCAAAGAAACCTCAAGGGGTGGTACATGCAAGCACTTGCCTGGTGAATATTTACATTAAGAATAGAGGCAGAGCTATACTAAGAATTAGTTATTTTCAACTTTAGAAAAATTCTAATATTTTAAATTGCTTTGTAAATCCCCTACCTAGTTTATTATCTCTGCTTAGCAAGATTCTGTCTGCTCAGTAAACAAGGGGAAAAATTATTTCTGCTGTTGGGAAATGGTTGGCACAAAAACTTGTGTACAACTGCTGAATGTTCTTTCATTTTCTATGGATTGTGAGCTGCAAAATCTTTGGTCATCCCTCATCGATCATATTTCCTATATTATTCCCCAAAGATGCCCACAGCTGATAAACAGCTTTCTGATATTTTTTTCCTGGAGCAGAATATTTTATTGGATATTTTCACCAGTGCTGATTAGAACAGAACTTAATGAATTTAGCAAATAATTTCCTGTAATGCAGGAAGTTCTTTAGGCCTTCTTGACCAGTTTTAGTCAGAAGGATCTTGGCCTTCACAAATAACCCACAGTTGAACAGAATCACTGTGGGAGATATACAAAGGCTTTGGGATATTAGTGAAGAGATCATTGCATTAGTTTCTGGTTTGCAACTGACAGAAATCCCAGAGAGCTGATAACTCAAAACTTAAGGAATTGTTGCCAGCATTGATTAGAGATGTATGACTCCTCAGTGATTTGGGATGTGATGCTGACCAGGGAAAGGTGATGTATTGCTTGTTTGCAAGTAGTCTGAACATTGTATGAGATCTACATGTAGTAGTATCCAGTTTTCTGGGAAATAATTCTGGTTAAATGTTTGTTAACCAGAATATGATTATCTGCACGACTTAGCTGCCCCAGAGCTTTTGAGAAGCTCCAAGCATCTGTTTTGTCTTTACTGTTTTTCAACAAAAGCTTATAAATGGTTTACAAACCAGCCCTTGCTTTGTTAGCCTGGGAGGCTAGCAAGACAGATAGGCCAGAGGTACTTTTGTGTGACTTATTCATCCAAGATTCATGATCAAGAAATGCCCTTCACTCTCCTTCCTGCATTAAATAGATTTTGGAATAAGTTGTAGCTGGGTCTCAAGCCAAAATAAGACGTCAGCAAGGAAAATTTTGAATCTACTCTGAAAGATGTCAGAAGACTGGAGGACTGGATATCCTTTAGTCTTGCCTTTCTGATTCAGTTTCTTGGCCTAACATGAATATAATTATTACCCTTTTAAGAACATGATTCTTGTTTCCAGGCTTATCTGGAAATATCATAATTTATTTTGATTTTTAAAAGGTTTCTAATACAATCATAGTAGTTCCTAATCCTTTCAGAGATTTAGCCTGCAAGACTCTAAGAGGCAGTTTATTTCTAAGTAATTCTTTTCAGTGTAAAAAAGAGACAACACATCAGTGAATATTCTATAGAAAGTGGAGTTTTGATATTTCAACAGTTTGAATATTGGATTTGGTTTATCAGCAATCGAAGAAATACCTCTGAATTGCTATTGATAGTTTGCTATTTATCTGAAAGGCAGCATTTAAATAATACACATCTAGCAGAAAAATAATTCTCATATTATCTAATGTATTTAGTACAGCATGAGTAAGTATAGAACCTGGGTATTTTCTGGGTTGGCCTGTAAATTAAGGGATATAATTTTTTTTTTAAATTGGTGTAATGGTAGAAATTAAAGTTGTAGAAAGAATTTTGTGATATATTTAAATGCTTCTTTTTTTCCTATTACTTAATATTACACTGATAACATCCCCAAAAATGCTAGTTATGTATAAAGTAATAGGGTGTTAAGAATAAATTGCTCTGCTAAGACATAAGTGAAATCACAGTCAGTCTGACAACATAAGAATTTTAGTAATGTTAGAACACCTATTCCACTGAACATTATTACCTTCTATTGAGACAGGTATTTCAGGTATGAGAGTATCTAGAGGTTAAAAAGAGGAGCTACTTTCAAGAGATGGGATTGATTTATCTCCTGTTTTGTTCCGGCTAAAACCAGACCATCTCTGAATATTATAATGAACAGAGTTTTATTTTGAAGTGAGATTAGGAATATTCGCTTCAATGGATCTTTCAGATTGTATCTTGTTGCTTCCGTTGTGCACATATTTTGTATATAAATTTAATTTTAATATGGCTGCTCAGAATGACAAAAATAACACAGAGTGAAATACAGATCAGTGTGGTGGTTTTGCCAGGCCCAGTAATTAAACACACTCATAGTCATTACCTCAATGCCCAGCATACTCCTGCCTGCCATGGGATGGGGTAAAGAATAGGAAAAGTAAAAGTAAGAAAACTTATGGATTCAGATAAAGACTGTATACTAAGCAAAGGAAAGAGGGAAAAGCACTTGCAAAAGCAATCATTCACCATCTCTCACGAGCAGAAATACGGCCAGTCAGCCTCCAGTCAACAGCCACTTTGTAAGGCAATTCCCCACCTCTCCCCTCTCCCTTATCCCAGGCTGTTTCTTGCTTCTGCCCCTCCACTCTCTAGGCAGGGGTGGGGTCCCCGTGTGCAGAATCAGAAAAAGGAAGCATAAAGTCTGTGTAAGGACTGCTCACTAATAACCAAGACTTCGGTGTGATACCAGAAGTGGTGTAGTCATAAAAGCAAAGCACAGCACCATATGGGCTGCTGTGGAGAATGTCCACCCAGCCAGACCCAGTACAATCACTTCAATGCTATTTAAATATCAACACTATTAATGTGTAAAATATGTGATTATTGCTTGGACATTTTAGGTATTTTCTTCACACTTTGGCATGGAGGTAGAATAACAGCATATGCCAATGTTCACGTGTTAGGTGCAATCAATGCTGACAAAAGTGATGTTACCAGTCAAAATAAGCGAGATAGCTTAAAGTAAAAGACAAAATCAATTTCATTCCCATGGAGATTCTCGACTAATTTAAAATTAGAAAGGGAACTTAATTATAACATTTTTCCCAAAATAATTAAAAAAAAATAGTTAATCACTGTGAAGGACATAAAATCTGATCACACATTCATTCATTTCAAATTGAACTTTTTCCTTTGACTTTGCCGAACATAGGTTAGCTATCGGTCATGCTTGTTTGATATCAGACAACAGAAAAGATAAAAATTCAAAGTGAATGATTTCCATTCTAATCTTGTCAATATCTTTTCATTAGGTAGGAGAACCCAATTATGAATAACATGAACAGGACTGATACTGGCTGAAATTTGGAGTACCTAGGATTTTACTTTGATGTCAGTGCTTCTTACATTATGTGAGAAATTAAAGACCATTCTTTCAGTCATATAAGAAGAGTGACTACACACACACACACAAATACACTTACAAAGCCAAAGCTTCTAATCCAGTAAAGTTTTCTATGCTTTTTAGATTCTGTATTCATCTTTGTTTTTAAATGAACAAGAAATGTCACAGAACTCCTTAAAAGGAGCATTAACACTTGCCTTATCCTAAAGTTATACTGTAGCAGAGTACTTAGCAACAGAATGGAGAATAAGGTCCTTAGGGAAAGCTAGGTCCATAGGGAATTAGCTTTGACAGCTGTGTACGGAAGATAACGACATTTCTCAGTTTAATAGGGAGTAATAGTGAGTTTCTGTAGGTAGACTGAATGAACAAGCCAAAATATTTGTGCAAACTGTAGCCACCTAAGTAGACAAGACTGCAAGGTGGAGTTTTCAAGAATTTCAGCAGAACCCTGAGCCTGTGAGCTGTGGTGCAGTGGCAGATTCACTGCCCTGAGTCTGTGTGCTATCCCACTGTTGTTAACACCGAGGAACACCTACTAGGGCAGCCAGGGATTAGCCTAATCCTTAGTGCTAGGATTGTGAAATGAATTGGCTCAACTTCCTGAACAAAACCTTGTCCTGCTTTCCTCGTGCTACATAGAAGTCAGGAGATTATCTCTGTGTAAAACACCAGCTAATTTTGAGCTAACCTACTGCTGCTTTTGGGGGGTGACTTCTTCACTATGATGCTCTTCCACTGAAGTCAGAACACCATATTCTAATACGCAGTTAGGAAGGGGCCAACTGAATATTATAAAAATTGTAAAGAGAAGAAGATTGGTATGGTGATTTAGGAAAACTATGCACAGACTTTAAATCCTTAAATTACAAGCTATCTGGATCCTATAGCATTTCTACTATATGCTAACTATCCCTTAGGACTGCTTTTAATCCAGATAATTTCAGCAATCTACTTTAAACAGCTATGAAAACAGTCCTGGTGGAATGCAAAGCAGATGTGGAAATTCATGTCCAGAAGAGAAGGGTCCAGAATGTCTCTACTTTTCTCCACTGCTGAAGCCAGCATATTAAGAAACTATGGTATAATTGGTTCCTCTATGTGGAACTATATACAACCTTTATATTAATTCTTTAAATGAGAAAAAATGTGTGGACTCTTCATGCTGGGGCTAAGGGAATGCTATGTGAAGAGCCATTGTTACACAAAGGGAGGACAAAGTATTAAAGGAGGTTTCTTTGCTCTTCTTCCTTAGGCTCTTCCAAATGTACTCTCTCCTTACACAGGAATTAACACTGGCCTTCCCAGTAATTATTAGAGTGACTAACAAAGAGTTAGTAGTTTCATAATATAATTTAGGTGATCCTATAGCATTTTTTGTGCATAACAAAATAAACATATATTTAAACAGTGTGCATAATAAAATCCTATGTCTTCTCAGTTTCTTCCCTGCAGTAATTAATTGCTAATGTTTCTCTTTAATGTGTTTACAATTCTTTTGACCATGTGGAAAAATCATCTCTACAAATATCATGTGCACAAGCAATAGATATGATTGCCTTAATGACAAAATCTCTAATATAAATTGCAGTTTTTATTGCTCATGTATTGCCAGTTTGCCATGCACCTTGTCAATGTTTGGCAATATTATTGATCTGTAATTTTCAGGATCACCAGAACTTCCTTTGAGTGTTATTTCTCAGCATTTACCATTAAACATTCTGCCATAGATTGTGTTCCAAAAATGTTTTAGATTCTTTCTTTCAAAAGTTGGCACTTTTTTTGGGAAGCCCATCTGAAGGTTTGGAGTGGCTCCCTTTTTATCTCCTTTTCTTCTGCATGAAAGGAACAAAATGAATATTTTGCTTTCTCTGAAAGCAACAAAATGCACAAAGCCAAAGAAAGAGCAAATGTGGTCCAAAATCAAGAATTTTTCTTCCCATTAGTTATAGTTAATAAATATAAAAGGCAGTGGTCCAAAAGCAACACAGAGAAGATTTCTGGTGATCAAATTTCTAAGAATGCATATCTTAATGACTCAGAGAAACAGGTAGAAAAAAAAAAGATAAATAGAAGGTCATAGGAGATCTTGAATAGATCAAGGGTCTGTTAAAAGATATATGATGGGAAGGGAAAAGAGTGAATCATAAATCATGTTTTTCTTAGGACTAGAAAAAATGAAGAAAAATATTGCATCTGGCAGTTTCTCAAGCAAACAGAAATGCACAAGGGTAGGATCACTAGAAAAGAAAGGAAGGAAGATATTACCAAATTCTTACATTGAATCAACTAGAAATGAGATGGAGAATCACCAGTGCTTTCCATCTTTGACCACCTCCTAGATCCCAGCCTCCTTAAGACCTTGAAGCAGAAACAGCATTCATAATTGCAATTGCTGTTCTGCTGCTTAAAGCCAGAAAAGTGTGTTTCTTTGATCACGTATACAACTGAAACAATTTTTGGCAATTCACCATTGCCAAAAGAAGTCCTGCCCAACCAGGTCCCACTTTGCTTCATACTCAAGACACAGTATGACCAACTACCACCCTAATTTTAAAAATATTATTGCATTTTCTTAAAAATAAAAATGGAGTTATTGGCTTTGAATGGGGGATTTTTTGCCACTCATTTTGAACTTTCTGGTCTCGACAGTACTTTCAGAGTAGTATGGAAGGATTGCTCTCACTCTATTCCTAACGTAGAAGTCATGTCCCAGTTCTTCTGAATCAAAGGATGATCTGGAATCAAGAATTTCACTGTGTATGAGATGAACTTTCAACTTCTTAAAATTCCAACTTGAATAAGACATCTATATCTTATCTAAATATTTTTAGGATTTTTCATGTCATGTAGTCAATGTGTTTTTTAATAAGTGAGTGAAATGACCTCTTATCAAAAGGTAAGTGAGTAAAATCACCTCCTTTTATTTAAAACTGTCACTGATTTTAGTATGCTTTGAGTCAAGAAATTATAGACCATTTGTATCTGTTAAAAGAATGAAATATACTAGATATGTTAATTCATGAGTGACAATTCAGATGTGATGTAAAACAAAATAGAACCCTAGTCTCTATAATTCTCTTGCATAGTTATAAGATGACTAATTTTTTTTTTTTTCTTATCTGCACATATTTCCACACCAGATAGAAAAAAACCCCTACCATTTGTGTAAAAAGATTGTGGTTGTAGACAAAAGTTGATATAAAGCCTTGTTTTCTTTGAAAACTCTGAAGTTCATGACTGGCTAATGGAAACTTTATCTCTTTGCCCTTTAGAAATGTAGACCTTTAAAAGACTCCAAATCAGTAAGTGTTCAAAGCAGTTTATAATGCTGTAATAGTTACAGCCTGGATTACCAAGCAAAAGAATGCAGTTTTACTAGGGTTGGCATCTTTGAAACTGAGTTTCTTAGTGCCGTCAGAAGAGAGTCTGGTGGTTTTGTGCAACACTATTTCTCCACCTTTATACTGTCTGAGTTTGATTTCTGACTTTTTAAAAGCCTGAATGACACCAAAGTATTTGCTACCACTCTAACGTGTTCATCTGGTCATCCCATCTAGATGAAATCTCTCTACCGGACGAATTTTTAGAAATGTGTATAAAAATAAGGAGGTCTGATCTTAAAAACATTGTAGAGCAAGATAAGGACAGGGACCCTGTATTTGAGATAACAGAAAGAAGGAATCAGAAAATACATACAGGCTATGAAAACTAGTGACAAGGAAGATAATGTTATCAGCCATCAGGAGGAACAGGGGGAACTAAGTAGCAAAAAGATTTCAATCCCAGAATACAGGTTTTATCTCATGAGTTTAGAAAGTCTGTTCTGAAAATTCTGCATTAATCACTTTAAATAAATGAGTTTTTTTATTTTTCTTATGTACTGATTTCAAAACTAGTCAAAAAAGTTCCATTTTGCGTAGAATGAGAGCTTCGGTGGATTTTGTATGGACCATTTCAGTCTGACATTCTGACATTAAATCTCGGCAAATGAATTTTTTACATTTTTATGCTAAATAATTTAAATCCAAACTGTAAATGAAACACCAGAATTAGAACTATAATAAATAAAGAAATTTTATCCAATTGCATAATATATCTTATACACGAAGATTTTAATATTTTTTTACAATTTCTTGTCACATTTCTTTTTCACATGAGCAGGTAACTAAGAAGAGAGGGTTCAATTAAAAGTAAGTCACTGTCAAAGTGGTGTTACAATTACTAAACTGAAAACCTGAGTTTTTCACTAATTAACATGCCCAGAGTGGTATGTATTTCTCTCAGCTGGGGTAAGGTTAAAGTGATCTAAGTTCTTAATCAGTGAATAGAAAAATCTCACATTTTACCTCTGCCATCCTGAGGGTTAAAGTGTTTTAATGGATTTCAAAATTGTTACTCTGTATTTTAGTTCAACTACATTTGTCTATGAATTTCCAGAGGTCTTGTCACCAGATTGTCTTGCTTGGGACCTATATCTGCAAGGACAGAACACCCTCTGCCAATTAGTAACTCGCTGGTTATAAAAATATTTCGATCATCTGCTGAAAATATTATGACTGACATTTGGATGCTGTCCTTATATTGAATGTCAAAAATGTTTTGGAAAACTGACATCGCACAAGTCAATAAAAAAATCTTCTGAACTGTAAGAAAGACCCACACAAAAGGACTTGAACAGTAGACCACTGCACTGGCAGACATTCCTTTGTGTGATCTGTGATATCAGACTGGATGCTTATCACACTGGTAGATACAACTTTGGCTTAGGGAGAATGCTTTCCAGCTGAGTAGTATACTCAAGTTCCCAGATGTCTTTATTAAAAGAAGGTTATAAACATGCTGTGCTTTAGGCTGCTGGAAAATCTGGAAGTTGTTTTACACACACACACACACACACACACACACCTTGGGGGAAAAAAACCCTGCAAAAAAACTGAAGCTGTTGGGGCGGTCACAACACACACAGACAGTGCTTCTTTCAAGGGCCACAAAGCCATTTATTAAACAAATCAACCTCTTTTATACCTCTTTTGTATGTTATCATTCGTGTTACGTATTCACTGGCTGCTAAACTACTGCAATAGACCCACTGGCTATTATTAACTACAATATACTACCATTGGCTACCTATAGCATAAGCATTCAAGCATTCAGAAAAATAACAGGTGCAGATATGTTGCTGGTTTTCTCCTTTTACTATTTAACGTTCATGCTTCTGTTGACACTACATTATCATGGGTAAAAACTAATTGCTTTTCTTCTCACAGACTTTTCTCACAGTCCTTCTCTAGCTGAAGTAACAGGCCTGAGCCATAATTTTACAAAGGCAACAAGGCCTTCATTCTATGAGGTTTTACTTAAATGCCACATAAAATATTGTCAATTTTATAAACACACACAAGCCAAACCTTCTGGCTGCATTCTGTGCAAACATATAGGTGATGGGGTGTAATGTTCAAATTATTATGGTCAATATCCAACATTCAGAAATAAGTAACATGATCTGCTGTCCCTCTTCTCTCCTGGTGTGATGCTCATCTGTCTTTACACAAGTCATCTTCTCTTACACAAGTCAACTATGAATGCTGTTGGCATCTTGCCTTGCTGGTAGTACTCAAATCCTTTTTTTTTTTCAGGATCACTGGACCTCATAAAATTTGTTCCTTTAAAAATTTCTGCAGCTCTAATGCTATCTATATATATATCCTATATATATATCTATATCTATATCTGCTTTAAATATTCTATCAGGTTATGCTCTAAAAAGTTCAGCCAGATTAGATATGTTTGCCTTTGGAACTGTTGTTCCCCTGTGCAAAAGACAGATCTATATAATTTCTGTTGAGCACTCCATAAATTGCATCAATCCTGGGCAATACCACTTAAAAATAATGCCTCATTCAAGATTCAGCCTACCCACTATCAATTAGAAAAGCACGTTTGCAGGGCTTAGTTAATTGAAAGTTTCCCAGCAGGATTACTCTTAGAGCAATGATATATTTTCACTCTCAATTCTTGTTAATTAGTCAGTCATAAAACAGTTCTTACTCACCATAAACTCTTTGAAGTTCAATTCACTAGGAGAAACTTAATTCAGCCCATTGTATGTTCAAGTTTTTATCAGATAAAAATGTTGCTTATTATTCTTACCAAGATGGATACTTATTTCTTAATAAGTACTTAATTAAGTACTTATTGTACATGTTCATATTAATTTGTGTATCAGAAAGATGTTTGACTGATTCTTTGTCATCCTTTTACAAAAATTCCTCTTCTGTTAGCAGCAAATAAATTACATTAAAATATGTACATTTTCTGGTACAATTATTTTGCAGGAAAAAAAAATGGTATGAAGTGTCCTGCCAGTGGTGTATAAAACGTTGCTAGAGTTTTGGTGTGTGAAGAAAAATTAAGTGTATAAGGAAGCTGTGGCCTAGAAAGGAGTGGAAATAATATAGAAATAACACATCAGCTAGGTGATTGATAACTTGACCAGTACCACATGAAGCACAGGTGGAAGCAGTAGTACCATACCAGTAACACTAACCCTGGAGATTCAAATACTCTACAATTTTTTCCAATACTAGATTTTTTCCAAAATAGACAACACCCCTGGTTTTTAAATTGTAAGTCTCACAAAAGGTCTTACCTATGCTTCATTCATGTGCTTAATTACCAATGTCTTTGAAAGGTGGACAGACTCCAGAACAATTGATAAGAATTAATTGAGTAAATTAACTACTCTTTCTCCAGGGCATAACTTAGGGTTATTGAACCTTTGCAATTCAGCAAGATTGCTTTAGCAGAGCATTTAGTACAGGCTTCAGTTCGCTCTCTCAGAAGAGTGACAGTATTGACACCTGCTCAGCCAGAAATATGCCTTACAGTCTGCTTCCCTTCTCCAGTACCATCTCTGTGGTTAGGATTTCCATTAACTTGTTGAAATTAAGATAAAAAATTTCCTTGAGGACAGATGGTATGTAAGCATGTTGAGAAAAGAACAAGAATGGCAACAAGGACTCCCAGGTTTATTTGCCTAAGGCTTCGTTTTAGCGCCTTCACAGAGCTCCCTTTTTCTTTCCCACCCTTCCCACTTTATTTTCCTCATTTACCCACCACTGAAGCAAGCATGTAGACCTTGTAGTTTCATGAAACATATGTTAGGAATATTCCACATGCTCTTTTTTCTGGAATAGCTCTTTGTTTCCAGGACTCTCACATCTGTCCCAAGCTGAGTCATCATCCTTAGGCTGTGCTTGCTGTGAAGGCACCTTGTAAATTATGTCAACAAAACATTGCAATGGGATTCTCATAGCCCTCTCAAAAATGTGGCCTCATCTTGGCTGAGATGGTAAGAAATCCATGAATTTCTTAGCTGTCAGCTACATTTTTCTCAGGTCTACAAACTGCACCTTAGGAAGGGATGTGTAAGATGGCCCTTATGCCCTTCTGATCTCAACTCACCTGGCTCCAGGATGTTTTCTCCTGGGACCAAAAGGTTGTTACCAGTTGAGCCAGATGGCAATGACCTCAAAGAGCTGATACTTTTTCACTTTGTATTAGATCTGCAGAAATCTCTTGCCAAATTGGCCTCTGTCCAAAGCCATGGAAAGTCTCTGAAATGTACTTGAAAACAAAGTTTACCATCTAGAAAAGATAAAGCCATGATAGGAGAGGCTCCTATCTACAGAGGTTTTTGACAGGAGTTAGGCCTCTGTAACATGTCCATCAGATAGTAAAGGGGAGATATTTGTAGTAGCTTGTGTGATTTTCTTTTAAGGGCATAGAGGCAGTGAATTCTGCTTGTACCAAATGTTTTGGATAGTCCTTTAACTCATTATGACACATACAGGGTTCCCAAAGAAGATGGGTCCTCTTTGAGTCACCATTTTTTCAGTTGGTTCTGGAGTCTCACATAGAGATGTTCCTGTACTCTCCATGACTTCCACGCACAACTGCTGAGAGCAGTGAAATTCTATCCAGAATGATGTATAAAACTGGGGAAGACTGTGGACCAGAGACACAAGGTGTGTGTTGAAGGAGTGTGATTTATCCATCAATTACATCCACATAAGAAAAGGCATTATCATATCATCAGTACTACTAGTGCTGATAGCCCTAAACAGTCTTTATATACAGTGAAAATTTTCTCGTATCAACTTTTAATGTAAATATAAAATAGAAAAATATTTTCAGGTTGTAGTCTCACAACTGCACAGTTTCTTGCACAGGGCCACACATAAATACAGCAACTGGAAGCACTTTCCTGTCTGTAGATCAGAGCAAATACCTTCACTGTGTCCTGATTGCAAGCCAGTGGACTATCAGTGGTCCCAGCCCACTCTCCATACTCCGGTGTGTTGGCAGAAGCAGCTGCTCTGTATATTCCAACATACACTTTTTCGTTGCCTACACTTCATTCAGTAGAAAGGTTTATGTGTCCTATTTGTGTGTCTGTTTCCTCTAGCTATATTTTTTAGTTTAATAGGAGATATTATCTCTCTCTGCAGTTATTCTGTATATGTTATGACATATATGTCATATATGTCAGGACAGATTTGGTGTAAAAATATGTGACTTTTCTGTGAAATACAGTAAAGCCTTTGTTTTTCAGCATGGCCCTTTTTTGAACTCTGGAATAGAAAGTTTCACTTAATTCAGATATTATTAGTTCAGAAAATGCAGATAGTATAAAAGTACATAATACAGAAACTTAATGGCCTGACAGCTTTTCTTCAACCTTTTTTCTTCTTTCTATATCTTACCCCAGCTGCTTTTTGAGTAGGGCTCATGCCATGCTGACTCCAGCTTTCTCATGGGCCTCATCACATACTCAGATTTAGTTATTTTCATGCTGGTTTTCTTTGGCTGTGGGGTGCCCTAAGCAGTAGGAAGTCGGTAGGAAGCAGCAGCTGAGCACATTTCTGCTGCATGGCCTGTTTCAATGATGGGCTGTTGATTGCCTGATGTTTGGCAGGATCGGTGTAAACAACCTTGCTCCAGCTGGAACCATCAGGGCATCTTGAGCCCCACGGAAAAGAGTTCTTAAAAAGATGGTGCTGGTCGTCAACAAGATTTCAAATCCAGATGGTAAGATAAGAGCATTTTAGAGATGTTCTTCAACTTCTACAAGGTACTTGAATTATAACAAGGTAATAAATGCGTTAAAGGTAGAAACAAGGACTAAACAAAATAAGTCTGAGCCACATGAAAGTGGATTAGAGGCTGAAATAGTGTCAGGTTACAAACCATAACGGCTCACTGGGAAATATCAACCAGTTAGAGATTTTCTACATTTGGTTTTCTGAGGGTAATTCTCACCTCAGTCTTCCTCAATATTTTGATTATTAATATAGAAGAAAATCTAAAATCAAAATAAAGACTTCAGGTCACAGATGGTCAGACTGTAAATTATAGTGGTGAGATATGATCAGAGATAAAAAATATGAAGTCTTTCTTCTCACAGTTTTGTATTAGGTCAGAGAAGAGCTGGATCATTACTCATAGGAAGGAAAAAAGATATTGTTTTGTTTCTTACTGTCTGTCCACTGGAAATATTCAAAATTCATACTTTTAAGTAAATAAATAGTATCGGTTTAAAAGATTCAACTGAAGAAAATATTAAAATACTTACTTCTTGGAGATATCTTCATCTTCAGACATTTTAAAATACATTTTAAAATAAGAAAAACACAAATGTCAGCATTATGAGTGATTTAAAAAAATATATAAAATCCAATAGTATCAAAATATATTTTTTATTTTTACAAGGTAATTAAACACATACCTGGAATATGTTTGTATTTTCAAGATATCTTAGTGGCAAAAAAATCTAAATTTTCCTAGATTTTAAATTATGAGCGTTATATGTCTTTTCACACTTTAAAAAGAGCAGAAAATCTGTTTTCAGTGAAAACAATATTCTCTTGAACTGCCCACACAGGAGTTATCTTTCAAGAGCCACATATTTTGATTATCTGTACTAAACGTCATTACAGAGTTCTTTTCTTCCTGCATACCACAGGTGAATTCTAGGAGAGATCTTGAGTTAAGAAGCAGTAAAATATTTTATCACCTCTTGAAGTTAGCATGCTGAAAGACAACCCAGTTAGAGCACTGAACTAGTAAAGAGTAACAATGATGATAGCCCATATAACGTGAAAAAAGGAAGACATAGATAAATTATTTTAGAAAAAGAGCTGAAGAGAAAATAATGTGAGCACTTCTACCCAATAAAGATCCTTAATGGATATATTATCTTTCATTTTGAATTCATATATATGGTAGTAATTGTTATTAATAATGTGTCAGCTGTTACCCTTGAATAGATAAAATGACAGTGCAATTATGTATAATGCTAGGGGGGTTCAGTTTATTAGATAACTGGATAGCAAAAAGCAGGCTTGAAATAGCTTCAAGTTCTTTTGCAATATTCTATTTTAAATGCAGTAATTTGCAGTTACTGTCTTTTTTTTCTGCAGTAAAAATATAGCAGCTGTCAATAAAATAGAAGAAGTGAAGGAAATAAAAAAAAAAATTAAAAGCAGTAGTGCAAAGAATTCCACAGCAGGGAAAATAAAGGAGCTGTAAATGAGCAGAGTTAAACCTGTATAAAATATTTGGAAAATGAATCCAGCATTTTACAAGAGCTGGTTTTCCAATGTATAGGTTTCAGTGGCAGATGCACTGTACGGTTCTTAATAAGGTTTTAGCACTACCTGTGCCGGATGAATCCTTTCCTGTTTAATACAAAGTTATGGCAAAGCAATTTGCTTTGTGGAATGAAAAGGAATCTGAAGAGTCCAGACAGAGAAATCCAATTTCATCTCCAGACAGCCCCCTTGCTATATGCCCTCCATTTTAATGACTGATGGATTCTATCTCTCCTTTCCTGGCATCACACAAGACACTGGCTTTCCCCTAGTGCAGAACCAGTTAAAAACTCAGTGTTATATTTTGGGGGGGTTTATTTTGCTTGAACAAAGCTTGCAATGCATGTACATACATTTATTAATACCTTGCTTCCTTCTTCCATTAATTCAGCTAAAATATAATTGCTGGGTTAATGAACTGTAGGCTTATATAAATTCTGTCTGTTGCTCCATCAGCCTTTTCTGATTCTTTTCCATTGATCTATCAAGTGTGAGCTGATTGCAGATATCTAAAACATAAAACACCTCTTACTTGAAGACTAAAGCTGTATCTAAGCCTCTGAAACACTCATGAACTTCTCTGTGAATCTATAACACACTTTAAAAAGTATATTTTTATTTTTCCTTCTCTTGTCACAGAATGTCAAGTTTAAGGTTTTTTAGATTGATCAAAGTCTGTCCTCAGAGGAATGACTAGTTTGACGTGCTAGTTCCAATAAAGAATCAAATTTGACCTGATGTTGACAACAAATTTTGAAGGAAAATTTACAGGTTTAGGAGGCAAAACTTCAATTTGTTCACACATAATGAAGTCTCTTGATCCTATAAGTACATTGAAATTGAATTATTTAATTGATAAATATTTGAGAAGCTTTTTATTCTTGTTAAATAAGAACAACTTATTCATTCAACTTTACCAGTAGTAAAGACTCTACTTTGTTATGCACTTCACTGTTTGCAAATAAATCTGTTAATGCATTCAGACAAGAAACAATATAACTCAAAATTTTCATTGCATGGGAAATTAAAAAGTTATTTAAAAGCAAAAAGAACTGACCTGTTTTTAATAAAAGTGAATTATGGAAGGCAAACATTTCATTAAACAGTAATTCAAACTGGTTTGCATAGAAATATTCTTAATGAGACCACCTTAAAATCTAAAGTCTTAGGCTTCATTCTATGATTTTTAAGAGAGACGTCCTAAATTTCTCATTAGGATTGAAATGTCTGAACACTACTGACAAGGGACTCTTGGATCCCCACAAGGATTTTCAGATCTCTCGAATCAGTGGTACCAAGTACCATCTGACATTTGGAATGGGAGCCAGGGATTTGGGGACAGTAAGCCTGAAGCTTCTGGCTTCTGAGCCAGAGTCCTTGCACGGTTTTGATCCTGGCAGCCCAGAGAGTTAATAGGTGATGTATTCAGAAAGCACATAATTGAAAATTGGTGGATTTCTTGAAGCAATATTCCACTGAACGCTATTCCTTCAGAAATTGAAATGAAACTCAATTTTGCTTGTAAAACAGAAACTGAACTATGTGACTTTAAAAAAAAGAATATTTGTGACATTTGAGGAAAAAAATGAACTCTTTTTGGTCAATGTAGTATTATTTTTTCCTTTTGGAAACTGTCTGGAATACTACACCACTTATTTCTTGACTGTAGAAATCACCTTAACTTGCGTATACACCACTTGGGTTTTTCCTGACTAAAATGACTAAAAACTCATATGATACTTAAACTGAACAGTTGCTGTAGTTCAGTAGTTAAATCTTTTCCTAACCTAGTAGAGACCACTACCTTGGTAACAGTTTATTAATCTATTGGAAAAAAAAAATTGGGAATGTCACAATAGACTTCTTTATTTGGTAATATGTTTGTGTTATATGTGTTTTATTGCAGTAGGAAAATGATATGAACCTACAAAACTGTGACATATCTAGTTAAATAACAGCATGGGCAGAAATATAATCTTCACTTGTTCCACTTGCTCATATTCATTTCCTTGAATTTGCTGATATTATAGTACAGCTAAACACAAATTAGATGGGGTTTCGGGGCGGGTTTGCTAGCTTGTTTGCTTTTGGGGGTCGGGTTTGTTTGTCCTTTTGTTTCTTTCTCTTCCCTATTTTTCCTCAGTTTCCAATGAGAAAACAAACCACAAAAAACCACCAGAACTAGAAGTCTATCAATTATTTGCTCACTGAATAACATTTCTGTTTTTTCTAAATGCTTCACTTTGAACTAGATCAATATGAAGGGAAGTGATATGATAAACAATTCTTTAACTATCCTTACATATGCAGAAAGTAATTTGATATCACATAGTATGCAATTCACTTATCAACTATTTAATTGCTCTTCAAATAAGGTCGACATAGTTCCAATGGAATCCATTAGTATACCATTAGCATTCTAAATGTTATTTGTTAACTACTATACACATGTGAAATGAAACCCAGCCAAGATAGCAGTATTTTAAGAAATATCAGAACATTTGGGTTTGAAATATGCTTACACTCAGCAAGCCAAAAAATGTTTATATTTTAAATTAATCTTGTGATTGTAGTCTGTTTCACTCCTTGTTTCTTCTTCTGGTTTTCTGTTTCACTTCCTGACTAATAATTTACAATATTTTTTCCTTTATAACTGTAAGAAATGCACTCTGCAGGTAATTGCTAGTCTTCATTTGATCACTCAATACATGAATTTTTCCCAGCATATTCACAGTATATTATCTTTCAGCATTTTATATTTTACCCTGGGAGCTGATTTCTAGAAGTGATTACTTGGAAAAACTACACTCTGCTCAATGTTTTTGAAGTCTTAAGAAGAAAAGCTTTTTTTAGCAACATCATCTGTTTTGGTATATTCTTCAAGAAATCTTGAACTGTTTACATTATTTATTGTTTTTATTTATCTTTGTGCCTGTCATCTGGAGAAACACTTAATCTTATCAGCTTTGTTTTATTGCCAAACTCCCATTTCAGGGAAATAAATCAGGGTTTAGTTGTTTTAGTGTATTGAGACAGAAAATTGACTTTCAGTTAAAAATTCTTGGCAAAAGGGAAGATAGGACAAACTCCCGAGTTAGTGTAAACTTTCCTAACATGGGATCTTAGATTCTGAGTCCAAAACTTATCAACAACTAGAGCAGTTTTAGGACTACTCAGGCTTACCTATCACTTACGGTGATTGCGACTCTTAGCACAATTTTCTGTCAGCAATTCTAAGCATGACAATGATCAACAAAATGTGGTCTTGTGTAAGCCAAGAAGTAGGCTGACTGCACACACACTTTTGGTCCATGTAGCTGGTGCTGATATTTTCCCCACTTTGCAGAGGTTGAGGTTGAACACAGAGGCAGCCAGTATCTACGTGGCATTAAGAATGACTGTTATAATTAACAGATTGGTTAAACTGCCAGCAATTAGACTGTATATAACATTGCTATAACGCTGTTAAAGTTGTTATATAGAACATCTGTGATATATAACTCCTAATTCATGTAAATAGGTAATTTGCTGGTTCCTTCAAAATTGTGAAATTATGAACTTGCAACAGCTGAGAATGTTATCTATCACATTTGCGTAATACCTTCCTTGTACTTAACAACCTACTGACATCCTTATAAGATATTTCAGTATTTATGCACTTCAGAAAGGGGCATTTCCTAATTGTAGTGTTAAATTTGATGTATAGTAAGGAAAAAAAAAAAGAACACATCCAACAAACCAATGCAAACCAAAATAGTAAGCAAAAAAAACAAAGATAGAAGTAAAACCAAAATAAAAAACCCCTTCTTCCCTGACTTCATGCACAAAATGTTACTGAAATGTGTTAAAAGTATTTTAAACACTGAAGAAAATGGGTTTCTACAAACTTGCTCATGATTTCTTCTTTGAATGGGTGGTGAGGAGCCCTTTAATTTTGCTTTAAGATATTGTGATTAAGATATAAGACACTTATGTTTTACTACAAATGTAATAATAACAACTTAAAGGTGAACACATTTTTACGTTGCTACTTTTGGCCGTTCTGAATATAGCAGTTCTTGAAAACATGATCATTCATGAGAAGCATTCATCACACTGTTTCCAAAATGAGTTCCAAGTGATCATGGGCATAGTATAATAACTCTTTAAAGCTGTCTACTTTGCAGTTTATAAGGAGTAATTTTCACGCAATCATCACTCTGAAAGATGATTTGAAAGTTGATGAATGTTTTATTTTAAGACCATTGCTTCTTCAGTGTGATTTCATATAGAAATGGAAAAACCAGGAAACCTCTGCGACGTTTTGTACCTTTATACCTTACTTAAATGTAAAATTAGAACCCTTGAGTTTGCCAAGACCAACTTCTCAGCTCTAAGTGGCAGAGCACAGTTTGTATTTTACACAGAGAACTACAGTAGAAAGTGGGGGAATAAATTTGAGACAGTTCCAGGAACAGGCTGAACACCCCTGAGCTGGCAAACTAAGCCTTGCACAGTCTGTGAAAAGTTCATGTGCCCTGAGAATTTGTGGTTAGGTCTGTTGTTTTCAAAGCATAATCTACCTGAGCTTCCTATAACCCCTTAAGATTTGAGGATATGTGCTTTAGTTTCAAGATCTGTTCTTGATCCAGCTACAACAGTTAAAGTGTTTTATTTGAGGGAAAGCAAACCAATTAAGAAAAAATAAAATTAGTCCAATAATCTCATTGTCCACTATGTTCTGCTATAGAAATACAATTCTGGTAGCCCTACAAGTCTCCGGAGGGCTGAATGTGACAAGAAACAAAATTTAATTTTCACAGTTCCCTTTTATTTCTTTTTCTTTTGGCCACTTAAATCTCATTAACTGGTCTCCAGGTGTCTGAGTTTTACTAGGAGCAGAAATTAACATCTGTTTAGCATGTAACAAATGTAACCCTGTTTTTAATAACACACCTGTAAAACAACAGACCTATAAAACAAGCAAACAAACAAGTTCAGAACAAACAAAAAGAAAAATGAATACTTTATTAGACTATTGAATTGGCACAAGTGATGCATGTTCTAATAAATCTTTTTCTCATATAAGCCTCGAATAATTTCTTTTCATCTTTAGAGAGAATCTAAAATGTTGATCCTTAATTATACAGGCCTTATCACTGTATTTATTGTTCGCCCCAAGTACTGAGTGGTTCTGCTCAAATCTCTACAATTGTAACTACCATGCTTATGCTCCTGAAAGAAAACATTCAACAAAATTCAATAATTTGTTTCCTGTTTTTATTATTTTTGGAGTGAGTCTACTTATTGCAAAATATTTCTATTGATGTAGCTTCCAACTGTTAGTTCCAGGAGTTAGATTTTTACTGAGTAAATAAAGTACAGGAAGTAACTCTGATTATCTTGGATACTGTGAATTTCATGCTGTAGCTGTAGCTTTATTAATTCCAGTCCCATACACCTGAAGCTTGAGACTGGTTGTATAGCCAAATATCTATGTATGTGATGAATTACTGCCCTCAGGAAAAGCTTTCTGTTTTGTTTTTTTGTGTTTATTTCTTTCTTTCCTTCCTTTTTTTTTTTTTTTTTTAATAAAGAAGACAGTTTTCATGTTGGATGAGATGAGATTGCTATCCTACTGATACTGCCTTCGCCTTTCAAATGTAACTGATTGCAAATGGGAAGATCAAGCACCATTCTTTGTGAAATAGAAAACACCCCATGTATTCTTGATCGACAAAGTTAATCTCTATGGCTTAAAGCACTTCTGATATATGTATATATATTCTTTTTTTCCTCTTGAATCTAGATTAATAACTCTAGTATGTCCAGAGCAACAGAGGTGATTACCTTGTCTTTATTAACCTGTGCTTACAATTCACTGATATTTTTCCACTGGTATGTCACACATGCATCTGACTGTATGATATAAATCATATTATTTTGAAATATTTAGTTCTAGAAGGGTATTGCAGGCAGGAAACAAATAGAAGGTGCAGTTATTTGACTTAGAGAACAAACTTTTCAAACAAACAAACAAGACCAGACACAATGAATTTTAAGCCTCAAGATAAAGGGCTCTCTTTTTGTAATTTTACATTTTTGAGGTTTAAGTAAATGAAAACTCCTTGAAAAAACTGGATAATAAGGATGGCAGCTGGTTAGGATTCTTTTTTTAAACAGTTTATTTTTGGAAAGTGCTGGTTTGGCAAACGCAAGCTTTTTGTGGGCACCTTCCAGTTTTGATGGATCTTCAGTTAGAAAACGTTTCTCAGAACCGGGACATTTCTCTCTAAAGTGGGAGGACCAGAAAAACAAATCAGTTGTGGAATTCACCCACATTCTCTCACTGCCCTCACTCAGGTCCAATTCCTCTCTGTCTCATCTCCCCCTTTTGTGGTTCACAGGTTTTCAGTTTAGAGGGATGTCATAGAAATTCCTCTATAGGAAGACCAAAAAATTTCCATAAATGGAACAGTTACACACTGATTAAAAGGATAAAGGCGACTGTTTTACTATTTTAAAAGGAAGAAAAAACCAAAGTTGTCTTCTACATGAAATTTTGAGATGTTCGAATGCCTCATGGTTTCATAACTCCAGTTTCCAACCATCACAAATTATGTGTTCACAGGGGAGATTTTGATTACGCACAAATGGGGATAGAAAGCTTGTGGCAGGCAGCTGGTTTGGTTTTGCAAATTCATGACAATAAGGTCACAAATGAGGATAACTCTCCTTAACAAACAATGGTTAAAACAAAGATTACAGAAAATCAACTACTTCTCCACAGACTGAATATCTATAGGGTGGATGCTGAGTCTGGATACTTTGTAACTAGTAAAAAACCCCCCGACTCCAGTCAATAGTTGAAAGCAAAATGTTTAATTTCATAGATGATATGGCATACATTACTGCTTTTTTTTACTTAAAGATTGTGTTGTAAAAAAAGTCCCATAAGATAAAGATATTTTCCAGCAGTAGAGAAGGTTTAACATCCACTATCCATTGCATAAAATCAAAACTTATCTGATGAATAGTTACACTTACTACAAAACCAGCAAATACGGTAATCTTTTACTTTTTTTCCCCCCAAGCTGTATACGCTCAAACAATTTTTGGAACTGTTGCAATCCAACATGTGTGCAGAACACAGAACTGGATGACTCAGGAGATAATCTACAGTGAAAGCTGCCTTAAGACATCACCAAGTCCCTTCTGCAAAGAAAGATACACAGAGAAAAAACAACTCTAGACTGGCTTATAAGGCCACTAATCTATACAGAAAAGAAGGTGAATGCTGGAGGAAGAGGAAAATGTGGTTATACATACACATCTGGAGAAAGAAGAAGATAAACACCTTAATTTAGATTTTTCCTTTAGTTTAGGAGTGAGAGATTGAGTCCATTATTCACAGAATGAAAACCATGTTCAGTCACCCAGAGCTTTAAGACAGTTTACTGACATAAATTAATTGAGGGAGTGGCTAAAGTTTCTTGTGCATTGGCATGATGCAAACTGCTGTTGGACGTATAAATGTGACTACATTTAGCTGTTACTGAATGGTGTTCAGACAGAGAAGCTATAAAGATCTAAAATACTCTTGTATTCCTCTGCAATAACTAGCATCTTAATGTAACAGAAAGCAGTGAAAGGTATCCATCTAAACAAATGCATAAAATCTATTCAAGAATTCCTAATCAGGGGACTGGTATGGAATAGGAGATTAAATTTGCATCCTGGTATAAGTAACTAATTGTGAGGTGATATACATTCAGAGTTGCTTGATTTCCAAAAATGGAAAGACACTCGTAATAACCTGATTAGTAATATGGCCATAATAGAAGGATATGATTAAAAACTGTATTTCAGAAGATTGCTTTTGGATTTCTCAGGTACCTCGTGCTCTTTTCCTCCTTAAAGATTCCAATTTCCAAGCTGTTTTGATTTATATTAGCAAAGCGCTTTCTTGATAAAATGATATTCTTGTTTAAACAATTAGGAATGAACAATATCTTTTGGAGGGAAGAAAAAAACTGAGAGAAATTCAAATTAAATTAGGGAGAGTAAAAATATAATCAAGGCATATTAAGCTGTTAGGAAATCTGGTATGTGGCAAAATGGGGAAGAAGTGGCAGAAAAAGGTGTGTGTAACATAATTTCTGTTGTTTCCCCTGGGTAGATCTACAGAACAGACAGCATATGCTAAGAAGGAGATAAGTAAATGAGCTCAAGGTAACCAGTTTTCTACAGGAATCTGAACTAGTATGAATATTTCTGTGCTTTATTATAATATACAAAACTCTTTTGTTGCTTAAATGAGGACTGGTATGAACCTCAAATGACAGAGAGCATAGACATTCCCAGAAGACTTAACCCTGGATTAAAGACACATGCCCTTTAGAAGCACGTTAATCACTGAGTATTTTACCAAAACACCCCAGGTTAGAAAAATTATTGTTTTGGTTTCTACATTCTCCAGCTATGCAGTTTATAGAGGCACTGAGCTGACATGAGCTAATTCTTGAGTAAAAAGTAGTTATGGCACCTTATCCTACTTTAGCAAACTGGATTGAACACTAAGATAATCCCAGCTGTTTTGGCAATACAAAAAGCCCTCAAGAACAGTCTACAAAGAAAATTCTGTAAAAAGGTCATCCTGAAGATCACAGTGGTTAGAAAAATGATTTAGCGCAGATGCTAAGAATCTCTGAGTTTTCTTTCCTAGACTGTCACTTGCCACTAACACAGTCTGAGCTTTTAACTTCCACCATGTTGGCTGCCATTTTCCCTAAGTGATATAGTAAACCTTTCTTTCTTGAAACAGAAATTTCTTAAAAAGGAAATAGGCAGGATGATTAGCCATTACAATTTTGTAAAATTATACATCTAGTTTACTTAAATAATTCCTCTGTCTCTTGATACCATGAGTCAGAAAGAGATTTCTAAAAAGTCTCTTTCAATTTTTTTTTCCTGTTGGTGCCTTATTCTGCCAAATTTCTTGCAGTAAAGTTAATAATGGAAAAGTGTTTTTGAGTTTAATTTTTTTCTCCAGGTCTAAATTGCACTGTATGTTCTGAACAACACACAAGATATGGTGTAGTCAATTGTTTGATTTCAAGTGGACAAATATATTTTAAAATATACAGAATTACTGTATATGCTAATCCAAAGAACACTTGAAAGAAATGTCACAGCACTTGCTTATAGTAAAATGGGAAATATTAGTGATGTGATCTGTATAACAAGGAAGATATTCTGTTACATATTTTAGAAATACATCTTTTGTGATTAGTTGTATCAAATATGGTGCTGCAGAAATAAAGTTACTGTAGATGTTTCATTAAACATATATTTCTATGCATTGTATAAATAAAATAATGAGCATTTAAGTGCATTTTTGCATCATAGTAGTTGAGTTAGCTCTTCTTTGTAAATTCAACATGTATTACGTATCTTCAATAAATTGTTTCAGTGATCTCTTCTTTCAGCTGCTCTTATTCAGATTTAAATTTTTGAATTAGTGTTCACAGCTCTCTCTGCCTTCTCTTCAGAAGTCCAGGGGACACACACACAGAATTTTTCTGGTTGATTTGGTTTGGATTTTTTAAATAAGCCACCTGACATTCATTCTTCCCTTTTTTTGAAGTCTTATAATGTATTTTCTTTATGTAAATTATAGTGCAGAGTTTACGATACTGTGTTGGTTTCCATCTCTTTTCATCCAGCTGGCATTTCTCTCAGCATTTTTAAACCGTGGCTGTGTAGGATTCACACAAATATTTCTAGTTACTATGTGTCTGTTGTTCAGCCAGTTGAGTTATTAGAAGGCTTGTAAAGGTGAAGTATTTCAGCTTCCAGAAGAAATGCCAACACATTTCCTCACTCACAACCAAGCAATTTAAATTGTCTGTAATAGCTGCTCCTTTGCGTAACATTGAGAAATTGAAAGGAGCTGTCTTACAGTACACAACTATGTGGTGTGGAATTTGCCAGTGTTTATGGACCTAGCATCTTCATTTGATGAGCTTCCAGAGTTTTTAAAAAAGCAGATTAACTTTATCTCTTTCATATCAGTTTTGTTATAGTGCTCACCAGCATCTTGCAAGAGCATATTAAGTTGCACTGTTGCTGTATGTCACACATTGTTTATTCTCTCCCAAGAGAGAGAAGGATGAACAATGTGGGTGTTGATACAGAGCGTTTTATACACATCTATGTTTACATAGGTCCTCTTTCCTGCCCTTCTTGAAAACTGGGACAACATTCACCAGCTCCCAGTCAGCTGGGATAACTCTCCAGATTCCCAAGACCACTCAAAAATCATCAAGAGAGCCTTTGTAATGGCATCCACAAGCTCTTTGATGATTTTCCAATGAATCCCATGAGATCCCATAGATATATAAAAATCTACCTGGAGCAGAAGATCCTGCATAATTTCAGGGTCAGCTGGGAGTTTATCATTATCACAGCCATGGCTCCAGCTCAGGGCACTGAGACCCCCTTGGCCCATCATCAGTCTGAAGGCAGAGGCAAAGAATGCATTAAACGTCTCTGCCTTGCTTCTGACCCTGATTGTGAGGTGACCATCCTCATCCATAACAAGACAACATTGTTTTCACACTGCCTGTGGCCAGTTTCATCTCCAATTGAGCTTAGGCAGCATGAATTTTCTCCCTACATTGGCAAGCAGCATCTCTGTTTTCTTCACATGTCACGTGACTTTGCTTACACTGGGCGTACACCTTCATTTTTTGCCTTATTCCCAAGAGAAATCCTGGTTCAGCCTAGCTTTCTTTCTACCTCATCTGCTGGATTTCCAACATTTGGGAATTTCCTGCTCCTGTGCTCTTATGAGGTGATGTTTAAAAAGTGACCAGCACTGATGTATTCCAGCAGCTGCAAAAACATTTTCCCAGGGGACATTACTCACTAATTCCCTGAGCAGCCTGAAGTCAGTTCTCCTCATGTCCAAGTCCAGGGCTGAAGATTTGCTGGCACTTTTCCTCCTTTCAACAGAGGTTTTAAACCCGATCTCTGTAGTCGCTGTGGCCAGGAGGGCCACCAGTCTCCACTTTGTTCACGAGATTCACTGTGTTGACAAGCAGCAGATCAAGGAGGGCATCTTTCTGAGTCAGCTCCCTTCGGATCTGTTCCATAAAGTTGTTATCCAGGTGTTTTAGGAATCTTCTGGCCTGGGTTGTACCAGCTGGGTGACGCTCACAGCTAATTTCTGGCAAGTTGAAGTCCTCCATAAGGACAAGGGCAGTTGACTTGGAAGTGTCCCTTAGTTCCTCAAAGAATAACTTGTCGGTGTCATAGTCCTGGCTGAGAGGTTTATAGAAGACTCCCATTGTGATATCCGCATTATTTGTTTGTCCCTTGTTTCTTACTCAGAGGCTTTCAACTGTGCCATTGTCAGCTGTGAGCTCCATACATTCTAGAATTTCCATTATATACAATGCCACCCCCCTGCATCTTCTGCTCTGACTATTCTTTCTAAAGAGCCTGTAACAACAAATTACTTATATATAATTATGCATATTGTTGAAATTTGTGTTTCAATAATCTTGGAGCGACGTGCTTTCCCCTTAATGCAGGAGCAAGAGATGCTCTGTGTGTGTGTCTGTGTGTCTGCTTTTGTGTGTTGACTGGATGTGAGAGTGGTAAGAACAGAGGGGAGGATGGGGGAATGGAATATTTATTTTGCGCTCAGTTAAACCTGTAACAGATGCTGTCTACCACAGATGACTGTGATACATACCACAGAGGGTTCCGTTTTCCACAGAAATCAAAACACCTATTGTGGTTTTCACTTCCAAATCTTTTAAAAATGTATTTTAAGCTGCTTTGGAGGACATAAAGACTGTGATCTCATATTCCATGGAAAGCCAGTGTGTAGATCAGAAGAGAGGTCAGAGAAGTTTGTTATATCCTGAATAATTGGAGCAAGATATTGATGTGTTCTGCTCCTTCTCATAAGCAACAATAGGGTTCCCATCCTCAACACCACCAGTATCTTCAGCTGCTTGTGTGTCTTGGGCTTCATCAGTTAATTTAATCTTCCCAGTATACTTCAAGTGACATCACTAACTATTTATCTGTATTGATGTTTGGGGTTTTTTACTGCTTCACCTAAAAAAAGGCATATATGATTAATTACAGTAAAGTAAAGAATGACATAATGCAAAGTGGGTTAAAAGGACTGTTGGCTTTAATTTTTGAAATGTTGTGTAGAACTCTTTGAGCCTTTTTTGTACATAACGTATTTAAACTTTGCATTTAAGCATTTCTTTTTATTTCTTGGGACCTTGGGCACAATATGGTACACATAAGAATCTTCTGATTCACAAAGTTTTCTCCTCAGATTATTACACTCTAGACAAACATGAAATTGTTAAGAATTTTAACATATAATTTTCTTAAAATCTTATTATTTTTTTTTAAATCATGCTGATGTTTTTTCTTGTGCTTAGGCATATCCGCCTCTGAATTATGTTGTTTCTATTGTATTGAAACTGAATTCAGGTTTTAATCTTGCTTAGCCGACAATTCCTTATCTTTTCAAATGTTCCCCCATTTCATTTTTCCCCCTAACAAATAGTAATGTAAAATGCATTACCTTAAAATGTTTATTTAAAACCCTAAAGCTGAAGTGTCTAAGTATTTACTTATGAGTCTGGCTGTGTATAAAGCTGTTTACCCAAATGAATGCATTTGCAGATTGTTGAGTTTCACATGATAATACATAGCCTGATCTACTACTCTAAGCACATTTATCTGCACTGTATTTGTCTGAAAATAGTTTCATTTATTTTAGTATCTCCACGAGACACATAAGTGATAATGAATTGCTTTAAAGAGTCACAATCTGCCTCCTTGCCTTCCATTCTCTGTTGCACAGCAGTGCATCAGATGCTGTATTTTAGTTGCAAATCCTCACTCACTACCAGTGGCACTGCAGAAGCAGCTATTCAACTTGCAATGAGATGTTCCAAAGAAACAACTGGGAATCAAAGACTGATTGTGGCCTCTCATCTTTGCTCATCATAAGAAAGCAGTAAGTGCTGTGCTATAAGCTGAGGCTTTTAATGCTGCAACACTAACATAAGCCAACTTTTTGGAATTGCTCAAGGGACCTCCAAAAGGAAAAAAAAAAACAAACAAAGGAAAATGTGTTGAACTGTTAGAATTGGAATTTAAGAGCGTATAACAGGAGACTACAGTAACTCATAATCTCTGTTCCCAGATTTTTAACATGGATTAAGTTATGCACATGCTCTGGTGTAAGAAAGAATTTACACAATTTAAATGATTGAACACATGCAATTCCTGTCAGAACTTGTGAGGTTATTTTTCCAGAGGAAGCCTAGGGTATTTTAGAAGGCATTCTTTGTCACTGTACCAAACAAGATCACAGTGAGATTGTCACCATTTAATTGACAGGAAGGCAAAAAAGAACAAAGCTATATTTAATGTGTTCTCTTAGAAAAGGTCACTTTCAAAGTGTGTTCTTTCACAAGGGCACGAGCTCACCAATTTTACCCCTGGCAGCTGGGGTTTTCTGATGGATTATTGTCTTCCCTTTGCTTACAATTCTTTGGAGATTGCAGGAGCCATGTTCCTGCAATGCACAGGAAAACAATTTCAAGGATTGTTCTGTTCAGACACCATGATCCACTTAAAACATGTTTTCGTAAAAATTTCTGCCTGCTATTTATGACCCATGTAAATGAAAAGCATGCGTTGTACACACCCTTAAGGTATTCACAATAAGGATTTTACATCCAGATGAAAAATTTATGTGTTTAAATCAAAATCCAGTTTTCTGAGTTTTACGCTCCACCTGTGTAGAACACTTACGTGTAAAGTGCAAAAATGCTTTATTCTAAAGTCCGTTGTCTATAAAAATAAGGGTGCTTGGAAAAAAATGAAAAGTACAGCAAAACCATTGATTAATATATTATGAAGCAGCTCTTTAAAAACAAAGCTGTTTAAAGAGTAAGAGAAATAATACATAGTAGAATCTTTTCTAGCATCTGTAGATATTATATCATATTGCAATTTTTCATTCACACTAGAACTTTTTATGTTCTTCTGTGGTTTAATTTTCTCTAGTGTTGGTTCAGGGTGAAGTGGATCAGGGCAACCATGTAGAATTGCACTGAAAATGTGACAATAAATGTAATGCAGGGTAAACATGAGCAGACACAAAATTAGAAAAAAATACCTGTGTAGTGAATAACACTAAAGCACTTCATGGGATTCTTTTAAGAACTTGCAATATGTGAGCTACTGATAACCATAGAATGCATTGCTTAGGATTTATTTCACCCTAAGGTTGTAAGCAAGACAAAAGATCTTTTTTTATAAGCTGAAAGGACATCTTATTTCTAGACATTACACTGGACATCACTAATTATAAAATGTTAGAAGAAATTAATTATTTTTCTGACATTCACAAAAGTTCCTAATTAGAAAGAATTTTCAATAAAGAATAGATTTTAGAGTTATGGCAGTTATCAATTAATTAGACCTTATATCAGAGTGCGAGGAATGAAACTGTACTTTCACTGTTCATTTGAAAACCACCAACCTTGCTTTAAACATATTTTCAGTTAAGGTTTGCCTGTGTGAGGTGACCAAAAGCACAACATTAATTTAGAAAAAAATTTGCGTTCATTAAGTGATGACTTTTTGCAAAACACTAGCTCACATAAGTATTTTTGTCTCCCTTAATGACTTTTAAATCACTAGCTGGTCTGACGCCAGAGTCTAACAGAGAAAGCTTTTTTTAACTTTTCTTTTTTTCAGTGAAGAAATTGTTTAATAATGAGTAACTAATAACTCATTAAAAGTTTTGGAGTTTTTGATTTTTCAGTATACCTATAGTTAAAAAGTTGACACTGTTGTCCCCCCCTTTTTTAAAATTTATTTCTAAATTGACAAGCCTTTAGGGGAAAGAGAGAGACACAGCACAGATGGAGGTCTGGGGGCTCATCTAAAAAAGTATCATCACCTGCTTATCCTGTTCCTATCCTTTGACTCTTTTGCCTAACTTAAACCTTGCCCTGTTGTCTTATTTTGTGGTCAAAATCCAGTCATTTTAGGGAAAATAGATCTTGTATGCATGATTACCTATAGTATCTTCTGGTATCTTTCAGAGAAAGGAGCAAATATCACCTAAGAAATGCTTTTTCAAGGTCTCAGAAATAATATTTCTGTACTTATCCAAGACATTTATTTTGCCTGAGACTTGGCAGACATTTAGGACATACTGTTTAAGCCCTATGATCTTGCTCAAACTGACTGATTATTTGAGGTCAGCAATATAATAAATCTGATTCTTCTTTTAGATATTTATTTAAATTCTCAGATTTTGTTAACCTACACTTTTACATCCTTTTCTGTAACATATTCATTTCTGTGGAATGGAAACGTAAACTCTAAGAGACTTTGGCAAACATCATCTGTCTTAGCTTCTTAACAATACTAATTAACATCTGTGAAAAATGTAGTTTTAAAAAGTTTCTCAAAGCAAATCTTCACTAAACAAAGGAAAGATAATTGAACCTCTTAAGGACATAGTATATAAAAAAAAAGCCTTTAGTCATCACAACCCAAATACACAGACAGTATATAAGTTCCTCCCCTCTAAAGTACTTATTTTCCATTGGGCAAAATGTTTTTTCTAATGAAGAGAGTGAAGTTTTTTCTTCAGTTTAATTCTCTCAAACAATTGATAATAGACTTTCTCATAATAAATATACTGTGAGGCTAAAAGGCAAGATGAAGGCTTAATATCAAAGTTGTAGAAATACCAGACATGAAAGTCAAATGACTGAATTGAAAAATCATGAAAACTTATCACAGACTTGAATTTGCTATTATTAATATTTTTTAAAATTGATAAACATGTTCCACTTCATCAGCTAATTGAATATTTTCAACTATTTTCAGTTCTGGAATATTCTGGTTTTAGATTGTTGTGTTCTGCAACAAAGTTCAAAGAGGTTTGACAACATTTTGGATAGTAGCCTACAAGCCACCTAAACCAGTTCCTTTTTGGCATGGGCAGAATAGTGTCCATAGAAGTTTTGGCAAAACGGGGAGCTAATAAATTACTACCTTGGGTAAAACTTTGCTGTACATAAAAGAAGCAGGGTTCACAGACCCTGGCTGTATCCTCTTTTCACCCTCCCTTGAGCTGTTTATACACATTGTTGACGTCCCTTCTGAGGCTTCTTCTCTCTGGGGCAAACGCTCCTGTGCCTTCCCTCATGGGAGACATGTTCCACTCCTCAGTCATCTTTGCAGTGCTGCACTATACTTTCTCCAATACGTCCTTGCCTCTCTTGTGACAGGGACCCCAGAAATCCAGGTGTTGCATCATCAGTGCTGAGTAGAAAGGAAGGATCCCCTCCCCCAAACTTGCGGCAGTACTTAGCATAATGCAGCCCAGGATATCACTAGACCTTTTCGGTGCAAGGTCTCACTGCTGCCCCGTGTTCAACTTGGTGTCTACTGGGACCCCAGATCTTTTCTGTAGCATTAGAATTATTACAAAATACAGGCTTCATTCAACTTTATGCGTTCTTCATTTTGATTATGAATCAGTTCTGTCTTAAAGTGAACTAGAAAAAATCTGCATTGAATATAAAATTTGATATCACCAGAAGAATTATTCCATTAGATTGGTGAAGGTTTTAGTCCCCTGTCACATATTTAAACAAAATCCAAGTTTGGATTCTGAATATTTTTGGAGACTGAGATGGATTTCTCATTTCATAGCCAACTGAATATTTGTCTACAGTACAAAATGTGAGATTTTGCAATTAAAGTGACTGCTCTTGAGGCTTTATTAGGAAATACAAGGAGCAAATGGACATAGGAATTATTTACCTATATAGGAACATATGATTAAATACTGTGGTCCTTTTTCTGTAAATTGTGAACTGTACACTGCTTTCAAGCTTCTTGTATAGGTCATCACTGAAGTGTTTAAAAGTTACTGGCACTGACAACTGAGATTACTATGGAAAGGAACATACTGTCTCTTGCTTAGTACACTTGTTCTTGCAAAAGAAGTTGTTGAGCTGCAGTTCATCTCATGAAACTTAGGTATTTCAAAGCTATCACCAGGATTCACAGCAAACTGGCTAACCTGAAAGTAAATACTTATCAATTTGACAGATGTGTCACCCTCACTCCACCTGTTTTCATATGTCAAAGCAAAGGTACTTTTGGATATACAGTCCTACGCAAACATCCAAATTTAGCTGTTTAATACTTGAACTGGTTTACACTACAGATGTCCAAGATTTCATGGGTCATCCTCTGTTCTCATCAGAGTTATTTGAAGGAAAATTTGCCATTTATGCTGCATTTAGTGCTCAAAGAAAGGGGGTTGTGGCTTCAATTTGGCAGGCTCTGTGCTACACAGTGTTCATCCCTGTTTATTCTGGACAGTTCATGGTGCCTATGGCCTGTAACATAATTACAGTTCTCATTTTTTTCATTTCAAAATGCTTAAAATACAAAAAGGTCATCAAGGGGAAAAAAAAAAAAAAGAGAGAAACCACAGAAAAAGAAAAAAAAGCTTCACCAAAACCCAGATGGAAAAAGCCCCACAAACCCCAAGTGAAATACTAGAATGATTTTTCAACAGCGTGAAGCTTAAGGAGAGAGCTACACATACTGGTACAAGGCAAGAAAAATAAAATCTGGGATATTTGGGGGAGGAAGACTCAGTGGGATAATGATGGCAGAATACAGGGGATGCAGTGAACAAAATATTTTCTATAGAGATATGTGTCTGGTGCAAAGTATTTTTATGCAAGGAGAAACTTGAAGAGTCTGCTCTGTTTTCAATATTCAAATACTACCAGAAAGCAAAATTGGTAGGAAAAAAGCCCTCCCTTAAAGGAAAAAAACTAACCCCAGATAAAGATGTTTGTACATTCTAAAGATTACTGATGAATTTGTTACTACACTTTAAAGTTTATGTGCACCAAAATATCACTTTCATATGTTCTCTAAAAGGTTGTGTGGAGTTCAGCTCTCTTCCTCAATTAAAGCTAAGTTAACCCAAGTTGGCACACTATGTTCTTTCTAGCATTCTGAGATATGTGTTCAAGACTGACTCAAATTTTAAGAAATAATAGTATCAGATCAAATGTATACCATCTCTTGTTGCAGTCAGGCTCTTCTTAAAACCTTTGTTCTGCCAAAGACTAGATGAAACCTGCAGGTAATGTTCATACCCAACTTGCAGAACCTGCTTAGTTCACAGTTCAATACGATAATTCTACTTATATTTCATAGAATCACGCAATCTTAGAATGGCTTGGGTTGGAAGGGACCTTCAACACCACCTAGTTCCAACCTCCCTGCCATGAGCAGAGACACCTTTCCCTAGACCAGGCAGTTCAGAGCCCCATCCAACCTGGGCTTGAACATTCCCAGAGATGAGGCATCCATAGCTTCCCTTGGCAGCCTGTTCCAGTGGCTCACCACCCTCACAGCAAAGAATTTCTTCCTAATATCTGATTTAAACCTACTTTTTGAGCTTGGAGCCATGTCCCCTTGTCCTGTCACTACATGCCCTTGTAAATAGTCTCTCTCCATCATTCTTGTAGGGTCTCGTCAAGTACTGGAAGGCTGCAATTAGATCATCCTGAAGCCTTCTCTCTTTCTCTCTCTTTTTTCAGGCCATTCACAATTCTCTTAGCCTTTCCTCATCCTCCACCCCTCTATTCGTCTTGGTGGCCTCCTCTGGACTCCTTCCACCAGGTCTATGTCCTTCCTGTGCTAGGGACCCCAGAGCTGGATGCAGCACTGCAGGTGGGGTCTCAGAGGAACAGAGGGACAGAATCCCCTCCCTGGCCCTGCTGCCCACGCTGCTTTGGATGCAGCCCAGGACACGTTTGGCTTTCTGGGCTGTGAGTGCCCATGGCTGGGGCATGTCCAGCCTCTCTTCGACCAGCTCCCCCAAGTCCTTCTCAGCAGGGTTGCTCTCCATCTGTTCATCCTCCAGTCTGGATTGACCGTGGTGCAACCAGGTATTTGATGTGTTACATTATCTTTGGAAACTATAAATATTCCAATATAATTTTTTGAGGTAGGACTATAGTGTGTTTCCACTATTTGAAAAAGTGAGGAGGGACTCAAGATTGTCACAGGAAAGTATGGACTTCCTGCTCTGTCTCCCAAGATCTAATTATTTTAGCAGGCAGCAAGAAAGAAAGGAAAGAGAAAAAGCAAGAAAACTTCAGATGCTATAAAGTCCTTTACATCTGGGGAAACATACAAGGTATTTCTTGAAGGCTTAATTGGTCTTTAACAGAGTTCACAAACAGGACAGGCATTGTATAGCTTTTCTGCTTTCTGCCCGAGGGACTTGACATTTCTTTTTCAATGGCACCTCTACTTAACGGCAAAAATAACAGAAACTTAAAACTGGCTTCTAGAAATCATTTGGTGGATCAGAACAGATCCAGGATGACATGCTCTTTCCTTTGATACACATTTGCCAGTGTTGTTATCAGGACATACCATCATATGCATGCAGAGAAACTTCTTTGTTTTTATTTCATTATTGGAGAATCCTGCCAGGAAAAATAACTATGACAAAATTTATCAATTTATACTTCTGAAAGAGTTATTATAAAGGACACATTCCAACAAAGCAAAAAATATGCATAGCTGTAAAAAGAAAAGAAGCTCCCAAATCAGTATGTGAAAGACAAGGGTCTTATTTACGTAACAAGAATTTTTAAATCTTGTTATTTATGTAACAAGAATTTTTAAAATTGAGCCATGCCTTTTCATGTCAGAAAATGCATGAGTGAGGCTTTGCCAGGAGTTGTTCTTGTTTTATTTCCTTGTTAATTAGAACACTTTTATACTTATAATTATTATTGAAAATTACATACAATCATTTTGTTCCATGGAACTTTCTTTTGGCCCACTTCCTACTCTTCCTATGACTTATGCGGAGAAATCTGTATTTACTTTTTAGCATTTTGTGCCTTTTACTTTGGATACAACACACAAACTTTTTTATGATAAGTTATGGCAATTTGTAATAAACTCCAAGATATTTATTTATCTCTAAAATATTTCCACTATAGCAATCAGTAAACTAGCTTATGCTGTGCTGCTCTCAGGAAGAAAAGACAAATAAAAGGAAAATCTTTGCGGAGCAGTAATAGAATAATATGCATTTGATAAAAGAAATGCATATATATATCATGATTTAAATTTGGATTTTGTTACCTGCTGGCGCATTGTAGCTTTGGAAAAATATCAGTATTCATTTACATACAATATTAATGGTAATATCTACAATGAAAAGAGACTACACTCAGAAAACAATATGCTCACACTTGGCAATAAAAAAATGGTGTTTCAGTATTTGAAATTACCTTAAAAAATAACTTTTGTGAGTTTTTTACTTTTTCATTGCACTTGAATACTTATTTTTTCACTCAGGTCAGAAAACCTAAATTGGCATAATCTTGCCAGTTATGCCCAATGATTTGTAATGCAGTTGTTCATCTCTTGCAAGACAGTTTTTGTTTCCACTTTAAGAGGGCTATATTGACCTTAATTGTCACCTGTAATGGTAAAATTATTCCTGAATCAGTTTCTCAAGGTGTTCTATGTGTACTTCCCCAGTAATTTTGAGCTTTTACACAAGCTTCAAACACTAACACCAGACTTGTTTAGTCAAAGCAATATGGACCGTATGGGGTAACACCTCTCTCGGTATGTTTGCTGAAAAATAAAGATATGATATCAAAACCAAGACATCCACAGATTAATTCCCCCTAGAACCGACATTTTACAGTTAAAACCCAGCCTTCCAATAAATGTGTACTGTCTTGAACCAATAGAAAGTATCTGTACCTAAGCATTTTTGCAATAAGTAACAACTAACTGTGGTGGTTTTTTTGGCTTTGTTTTTTCTTTGCCTTTTTATTTAAATCAGGCATTCGGGCCTGAGATTTTCTGAATTACTTTCTTACAGGGAAACTCTTGGGGATTTTGAAAAGGCCTAAGAGGTTTTTGTCAAAGAAGCCTTTTTTCTGGGGGAAGAGAACTTGAGAAAACTAGTTGTGTCAGCAGACCTTGAAAGATACACAGTCAGCTGTGTCACTTCAAAAAACCCATCAGTGTAAAATACAAGGGAAGAAGCCTTGTTCAACAAACCCTTTCAAAGTGTTCAATTCGGTATGAAAACTTACAGTTTAGGTTCCCCTTTATTTTTCCTCTTTTTTTTCCTCTACAATTGTGGGAAACCTTTGTGAATCTGTATACTGTCAAATTAACTCCTATAACTATAGATTCAGTAACCATCATCTGCTTTACGAAAAGAGAAATTAGACATAAGAACAACATAAGAGTTCAGAGGTAAATATACAACTATACATAAGTATGGTGGCCATACTGCAGTTACATCTTTCAAGCTGTCAGTGTAGGCACATGGAATGACTAAACCACATGAGATGCTGTTACTTAATACCTTAACTCACCTGTTTAGGTAGTGATGTAAATATCTCTGATGCTGTTTTTATTCTCAGTGCCTCCTTTGTCTGTGTCCCCTCTGGGGAAATACACATTTACCTTGTTTTCTGTAAGGTATTATTTGGTTTTAATTTTAATTTTCTTAAAGACATTTCTTAAAGACATTTCTGTGTTTAACTCTCCACTGTCTTACATTCAGAACTGTCAGCTTTTTAAAGTTAGGTCTTCCATTTTTGCATATGTTTGTTTGTTTGTTATATTTAAATGAACTTTATTGCTATAAAAGTGCTACATTTGAGTCTCACCTCAACCCTGTCTTAAGCGATATTCTGGCACAGATTCCATTTTATTCTCCATATTTTCTTGATTCTTTATCACTCTTGAATTTTTAGTCTCTGTTTTCATTCCCTTTGAAAATAAACCACCACCAGAGCAAAAGAAGAGTTAGAGGAGAAGCAGAAATTAAATATCACTATCTCCTTAGGGGTTTACTTCACAAAACTATTTCTTTAAAAAAGTTTGATTTTTCTTTTCCTTTTGAATAGTATATCTTAGCTTCAATGAACCTTAACTAATCAGTTCTCTAAATTAATGAGAACATCTCTTAAAATGACTTTAAGATGTCTCTCAATTTAACCTATACTTACTTTGTTCTCGTGTTATTAGAAAGAGCAAAGGCTCCAGGTGTGTCTCCTGTATCTTATCTGTTGTTAGGCATCACCCTTGTTCTCCCCTTGGTTTGTCCCTCACAAGCCTGTTTTGAAAGTCAGAGCTGATGAAAACCTTTGCATGATTTCAGTGGCCTTTGGCTCAAACCAAGTCTTATAGTCCCTCTGAACATCAATGACACTTTGCTAAAACCACATTTGTGTTTCTGTTGAGCTGAATTAGCTGTGTTAGCTGTGTCTTTCTGCTTAGTTCAATCCCCAGGGTTTCAAAATCACTTCCTGGAGATAAACCTGGGAGAATACAAGGCAAGTTTTTCTCTGAGCCTTTATTTTGTCTTGATGATAGATATCCTGTGTCACAGTTGCATTACATTATACAAACAGTAGGCAATAAAAGAAAACTATATTCATAGAGATTATAGGATGTCCAGCTGCCCTATATGTTGCTTTTTTATTTTTTGTTTTGAGTAACTATTTAAACGATGAAAATTACAAAATAAAATGTTCCATAAAGCAAAATTCCTTATTAAAAAAGCAGACATATATAATCTACAAAGTCTCTGGCTGTTTGAGGGTTCTATATTTTGTAATGAAATTTTTAGCTTATCTGATGAAGATGTTTTAATAATATTGATAGTGTGACACATGATCCTTTAAAAAAGCCTTTGCATAAAGAAAAGAAGATGAAAAAAAAAGGATAAAAAAACATAGTTAAATTCCACTCTTCTAGCTTGTCAGATGTTGTGTTTGATTTGAACGTATTTGGAGGAAAGCTGCTCCTGCTTCTTATGTCTAACTGTGTTTTGAAAATTTTTAAGCTGGCATCTTCTAGAGATATTGAAATTTAAGGCAACGAAATTCTTTCACTGAACTGACTAAAAAACTTTAAAAGCCTCTTTTTTTCATTAAGACAGGATTTCTAGAAATGCCTAGTTGACTGTTTAAAGACATCTCACTCAGAAAAGAGGCTTCTCCATGCTTTACTCTTCTGCAAGTTCTGATACAGTAAGTACAGTGAGACACACATGCAAATGGCATTGAATTGATCTGTGGTGCATCAGGAGGATTTTCCTGGGGATTTCCACATAACTGCCCTCAAGCATCATGCTGTGAGGATGCTGAGTTTGTGTGGGCTGGGAGTAAAGGCGTTCTGCTGCTGCTCGAAGGGTGGCCAGTGCAGAGCTAGGAATGAAATGCTGATGGGGGTAGGGGAATTTGGAAAAGGTCTCCCTCATTGCATTCAAATGGAGATGGGGGAGCATCTGAGGTTGCAGCTCCTACTCTTTGGAAGTACTTCTTCCACATAAACATTCATTAAAAAGCAAGCAACTTTGGAAGTAGGAGTTCATACTCTGCAATTAGTGGTTTAGACACAAGGTTTCCTTCTTTATCTGCCCTTCTGCTGATGCCTGCTCTTTTTATTGCACTGTAGAAGGCAGCTGCACAGGTTGCAGTCCCATGGGCAAGGCGGTCTTGAGTTGTGTGAGACTCTGCAGATGAAATGAGAAATTAAGTCGCTCACATCTTGGCCCAATGCCCTGATCTATTATTTAGAGCAGCAATTTCATGTTCACTTAAGGGCAAACATTTCTGCTGTTTCTTCATCATGACAAAACAGCTGAGGAGCCTAAGCAAAACCTTTGAACAGGAACTCAACCTACCAGCTACGCCTCCTAGCACAGAGACAGATATAAATCCTCCATATTTCTTTCTGCCACAAACCTAACAACAGCCATCTTAAAAGTTCTGCATGTAGTTTATGGGTTTTTTTTTTTTTCCATAAAAAGCAGCTCTAGTGGCTTTATTAAAAGAAACTGAGACAGAATTAAATCCCATGGCATGATTCTTACTGACCTCACTGTGGTTGTGAGTCCTGAAGGTGAGGCCAGACACTCAGTAACCTGCAAATCCTCTTTAAAATTCTCATTGGCAGCATCAGGAGTGTTATATGTACAGTTCATGTGATGCACATGCAAATGGAATGTGAAAATATGTGCTGCCCTTTCTCACAATACCTTTTTTCCCTATGAGGCTGTGTCTTTTTCTTTCAGAAAAAAAAATAATCTGGGCTACAACTGGCAATTTAAGTTAGAAAGTCAATGGCTAAATGCTGTAATTATTCACTTCTATACTAAATAAGCTATTTATAGTTTACACTCTATGAAGAAAATAGAAAGGAAAAGGAGAGGGAAGGAAAACAAAGGCAAAAGACTTATTCCTCTGAGGAAGTTTTGCCTTGGGAATTACTTGTATCTCTGGTGATAGAGGTTTTCCTAAATTTTACAGGGGTAACTATTGATTTTTGCATTGCTTTTGCCTTTTATTTTCTTCCTCTCATTTTTCTTTTTCTTTTTCTTTTTCTTTTTCTTTTTCTTTTTCTTTTTCTTTTTCTTTTTCTTTTTCTTTTTCTTTTTCTTTTTCTTTTTCTTTTTTCTTTTTATTTTTCTTTTCTTCTTCATTTTCTTCTCTTCTTTTTCTTCTCTCCTTTGACTTACAGAATATGTTTGACATATGACCTGTCTTAGGTAAGGGAAAGAGAAATACCACATTTATCACATTTCTCAGAGAGGAAACAATGTGTCTGAGAAAGATCTCCCACTCCTCAAAATTTTGTTCTAGCAATGATGTAAGAAGGGAATAACTTTAATACTAATGTCAGCGATACAGGAGAGCAATGAGTGGAGGGCTTATGTCCTAGACTAGAAAAACATATCCAGGAGGTTTTGGGCAGTGAAATAGATCTCCTCCCAACTGCCAAACCTAACAGCTCCCTATTCTTCCTGCAAATGATAGGGAGATAATCTGTGTGCTGCAACTATGATTGTTCCAGCATCAGTCTTAGTTTCTCCTTCCCTTCCCTTCCCTTCCCTTCCCTTCCCTTCCCTTCCCTCTCCTTTCTGGCAGTTCAGCCCACTCTGCTNCCTTCCCGCACCTTCCCTTCCCGCACCTTCCCGCACCTTCCCTTCCCGCACCTTCAGTTCCCGCACCTTCCCTGATGTTTCAATGAGGAAGAGGACGAACAGCAGGAGCTGTTGTAGAGTGTCATTAGGGCACACCCATGGCAAGGTTGCTGTACAGTGAGCTGCGCTGCTAACAAGCTCTGTAATTCCAACATGAATTATCCAGTGTGCCACCAAACTTCTTATGCAGATGCTGCCTGGGACTGGATTCAAACCTGGCTGGTTGAGAAGACAAGAGGAGTGACCTGCTGAACCTTGCAAAACTGTCTGCAAGCACCTTTATGGCTCGTTCTTGCTTGTTACCCCTGTGACATGAGGCACTTAATGACAATTTTTACTTTAAAATTATCTACCTGGTAAGTTTGAGGAGTGTCCTTACTGCCTGAGTGACATCTACCCAATAGTCTGAGCAAAATACCCTGGAAATTAATAATCTGTGGATAAAGTGGACCCAAGCGCTGTTATTGGTAGCACACTGTCATCAGGGACATTCAAATTACAGTGGGAAAAGCGTCACATATTGTTCTTCTGTCTTAAAGGGTGTAGAAACCATCTACCAGGATGGCTTACCAAGGATCTATTATAGCTGAGTATCTTTCAGTCTTTGATTCCTATTCTGTTTATGAGTTCAGATCATTTTGAGTCTCAATCAACACTATGGTCTTTGAAATGCTCTAGTTCAAACATAAAATCATTGGGTTGTTATAGGAATCAGTAAATGAAGCTACGTAGCCTCCAGGGCTAACAAGGTCATTATGATGGGTCCACCTGGCCACAGAAATCTGATAAGCTCAAAATAATCGAAAGGATCTTTAGGTGGGAAGTGAAGCACAGGTTAAGGGATTTCAGTTCCTGGGCTCTGGAACTCCTGCCTGGAAGGTTCAGATAAAGGGTAGAGAAGAGCCATCAGTCTGATGTGTCTCTGATCACAGAGACCCCCTAATTCTAGAGGAAATGGTCAGCCAGGGGAACATCATACAATCATGGAAATACACAAATGAGATTTAAGTTTCATTCATTCACTTCTTTCTCTGGCTTATGTTGTGTTCATCTTGGCTATAAATTTATAGGATTAATCCAGTATGTGGAAACAATTGGTGTCAGAACTATGAGTAAATACTGGATCACTTTGCAGTTTTTACAGTAATGTTGACATAAATTATAAATATCACATTAACAATAATTAGATTTTTTTCTTTTCTGAGACATTTAATAAACCTTTGTTTCAGTTATGAATTCTATAAAAACAGCCAAAAAATCTGTGCAGCCAAAAATACTACAGAAATATGAGAAACTGAATATGCACTTTGCAAAATGGATTGTTAATATTTTTTCAGTACACTGCAACATCTTGGTATATTTTCACCTTCTTTTCAGGTTTTAAAAACTTACACTCCTACCTGTATTTTGCATGTGCCAAGTACCATATGCCAAATGAAGTTTCTTTTTATTTCAACTATTTCCTTAGGTATCTACTTATCTTTTCTAGGGATCTTACCCTTCCAGAGCAATTCCTAGTAGAACATGATGATTTTGACCCCACTTCAGGAAGTTGTATCCTAGATTTTATTACACTGTCTTATTAAGTTCCAGGCTTCATGAGAGTTTTATTTGGCATACGTTGTTGTGTCAATATGTGAATGTACTCAAAATGAGGTATCTACTGGTTACTGTATAAGTTCACATGCTTCTATGTTTTCATATGCTAAAGGGTATGTTTTTATACATACTTGATTTTATTATTCCCTGATGGAAATATTAAAAGAGTTTATTATTTGCTAGGAATCCAGGATTTTCATGGTGTCTGGTTTAATATCAATGAGGAGGTGATGGGAAATATAACTCATTGTATCTGACGTCGGGACAGGGTAAGAACATATAGTGTGACAAAAATTTCCCCTTAAAAAGATACTGTTCAAAAGTATCTGTTCTTGGAATTAGCTCATTTGAGAAAAGTAAGAACTGTAAAACTTTTACTCCTCCCATGTCCCACTTCAAAAATGGGGAAGAAAATCACACTGGTCCTGGTAAGGGTACCTTCCATATCCAAGTTCCATTTGTAGCATGCTTGATGAACTATTATTTGTTCTCTGTGACACGTGAAGTTGGAGCCACCTTATTTTTATTGTGTGGATATTTATATCCCTTAGAAGCAAAAGTGCTGAGTTCATGTGACAATAGTTTATTGTTATATGTTCAGCACGTGAAGCCGCTTTTCTTAATAATCAGAACCAGCTGGCATCAGTACAGCAATGATGGCAATGGCTCATGCATGCCTGAATTAGATGCAATGAGAGCCAAGAAAGGCTGGCTCTAACTTCATCTCACTTTTTCATGACTGATGTCTTCTGCAAGGAAAGATTACACAATCTTGTACCCTTGAAATTCTGCACTGACATATAACAGATGCTGAAACAAAATACTCCATTGTACACTTTTTAGGAAGCTGTATTTCATACCATCAGCAATTATGGTGGTGAATAGAAGTTTTCATATCGGTACAACCAATACAGCACAGGGAAAGAAAAAATTATTTTAACAGATTCAAGCTAGGACAACATTCTTAAATGTGTTTGGACAGGCACATATTTTATGTAGCAGAAATCCATGCCCTTCCCACTATATGAATGTTTGACAACTATACAACATAAGGCACAACAGATATAATAAATATTTACAGATAACAAACCAATCTTTCTGAAGCAATTTTTACAGCCTCTGACATATCCTTCTAAAAAATTTTAAATAAAGTTGCTAAAAATTGAGAATCTTAGAATATCTCCTTCTAAGAACTGCACTTTTGAAGACATTTATAAACCACCTTTTATATTACATTTTGTTATTTTTCCATGCTAGTAAATTTTAATGAGTAAGTTGCCTCAAACATCATGACATGGATAAGAACACATTTTTCGTACCTTTGGATGGATAAGTGACTTACTGAAAGCCATAGAGAAAAGGTAACACAAGAGATGGTATCAAATCTTTGAGTCCTATTCTGGAACTCACACTACAGTACATTTAAATCTGATGGCAGTACCCAGGAGTAAAAGTTAAAATTATACCAATTTTTGGTATCAAGTTTACTAAAGCTAACAATTTACTTCCTAAAGAGTAAAGCATTCACCAGTACTGTTTATCTCCTGTTCATCTAATTTTGGCCCTCTGTATAGCTCAAATTCACCAATTTCAGAGGTGTACATGACCTTCCAAAGCTTACCCCTTGCCCTGTATTATATACAGTACATTGTGTAATTGACGCTTTCGCTTCTCCTCTGAGTGTAAGTCGATAGCCATTAAGGTGGCAAAGCACATTTGAAACTACCAAATTTCCCAGCAGGAAATCTTAATTTTGTGAAACAAGTATTCTGCATTCAAGGCCAAGAGCTAGTTCCAAGAGACACATTTACCAATTGCTTAACTAGGTCTCAAGCCAAACCACAATGACATACATGCATAAAATATCATTTTGCTGTTGCAGATAAACATGGTGTCATATGGTGGCTTTATAACTTATAGTCATTATTTGTGTTTATCCCTAGAAACTTGAAATCAAGTATGCTATTCCAAGCCTGTGGCCTATTATGAAACTATGTCAGTCACTTAAAATGTTAAGAAAACACTAAAGCCATTTTGGGTAATAGAGATGGTTAACACGTAGCACACAATAGGAATCGAAGAGAAAGTCAAAAGAGTCCACTAAACATCCTTACTCAGATTAATTTTATTTACTCTTAAAACTTCTAAGGTGTCCTGAATTTAGGTGTATTTCAGAGTGCTGAAAAACAGAATTTCACAGTACCGGATAGGTCTGGAAAAGCTAAGTAACTTGGTTGTCGATTTTTTTAAAATACGTATCAATTTCATCACTATAAACAATGAGAAACTTCAATTCCATGTTTTCTTTCCTCCTAGCAGCAAACTAGAGGGTACATCTCAAATCTCTGCTGGAGCCAAAACAAACTGTGACATTCTGCCCCCCCCCTCAATGGGAGTTGATTTTCAGATTTGAGATTTAGATATTTTAGAGGCTATCTATTTCACACAACAATCCCTATGTTTATAGCTTCAGATGCAGCCTAAACTAATTCTTCTCATTTAAGTATTTCTAGTTTGCAATTTCTTATGTGACTTCTTACCTCATGAATAGTCTCATTCTCACTAGCTGTGAGTTGACTAGGAATATGACAAAAAATTGATAAACCTCTTGGGTTGAATCGAACCAAGGTCAAATATTAGAAAGACATTTCTATAAGAAACACAAGAACAGATTTTTTTAATGGCAATTACAGAGTGTACAGGCTTGCTGCAAGTGGTTCAAGTCTTGATAAACCCGTCTTGAACTAGGGTGAATGAATCTTTTGAAGTGTATTCCACACTTAATCTATTCATTCTCTGAAGAAAAATGAGGTGGAAAGCCATGATTTTGATTTAATTTTAAATATTTTTATTCTTGTTTACTATGATAAATTATAAAATTCAAGTTCAAATATTGAAATGTATGTTCCTCAAAACAGATTTATTCCTTAAAAATGCTTTCAGGAGAAAAAGGAATTTTATATTCCAAACTTAAATATACTCAGGTGTAGAAATGCTTCTAAAATGGAAGTTGAGATCAGGTTTTTAGTAACATCTTGCGAGTGGAAGGCAGACCCTGCTAAAGATTTATATATTACGTAGAGTATGTTTTTTTGCCTGATGGTGAATATGTGAATATGCTGAAGCACTCTGTATTAGTGGAAACTTGCTGTGTGGGTTTTAAGTTAACAGTTAAGAGCTTTCCTTTGGCCTGCTTTTCCTTGCCTGCCTTGCATTGAGTGGATATCACAGCAGTCTTAATCCCTTTTAAATTACATTTCTGGTTATGGAACAGAATTGCACACAATTCTCCTACCATACTATTAAGATGTAATCTGTAAGTTTATTTCCAAGGCCAGGGTTTGGTAACTATTATCATTTAACAGCTCTATATAATAAAATTAATTTCAGAAAGTATTTTGTATGTTTATCTTCTATTCTATTCTCTCTTATTTTAGTCTGTTAAAAGCCTAAAATTATAAATGTAACTTAAAACCAAACACCACCACACTCAACAAAAAAATTCTTTATATCCTATAATTACCATTTCTGTGGTGAATCACCATAAGCAACTAATAGAGCATCAAAATAAAATATACATGAAATTCATAGAGAATTTTGATCAAAAACAGAGGTCAGAGCATGACTGCATGTCATTTTCACTTCTGCATGTTGGAGATACAGAACATTTTTCTTGAAGTGCCACAACTTTCAAAGTTATTTGTTTTAATACCCTGATAGGAACCCAGTGGACCTCATCCCAAGAGATACTAAAAAGCCACATTTTCCCTACTTAGTATTTTCCTTTTGCTTCTGTCAACAAAGCACTTTTGCATCCCTGATCATAACGGTAATTGACGCTGCTTAGGATCTCTAGCGTTTGTCATTTTATGAGTAATGTCTTCTAGTTCTTTGCTATATCTTTCGTTTATCTAATGGCTGTAGAATTGTGTTGGGGTTTTGGGAATTCTCCTGTTTTCTTTAAGAATTTTCCCCATATATGTTGCCAGGGGGACAAATTACTGGGTGCTTAAGAGAAACAAAAGACCTGGCCACAGGGGGAGGGGTCCAACTGGCCACTCTCTTTCACCTGGGGTTTTCTCGTGTAGGGTGGGGGGATGCCGCGAGGTTTGAACTGGATAAAAGGGGTTGGGTACAGCCCCTGGCTGGCTGGTGCTCTCGGCGTTCGGAGGGAGAGGGGCTGCCACCGTTGTGGAGGGAATTCGCCGGCGCTACAGGCTCCTGCTTTCGGCTGCCTTCCTTCCACCGACAGTGGAGCTTGCTCGCTGGAGCGGCTGTTGCACTGGGACCCTAACACCCTACCTCACTAAAAGAGGCACCTTTTCACCATCTGCTCGGGTGCCTCAGGGAAAACCACAGGATTCCAAGCCCGCCTTTCCCTGCCTTGCTGGGAGCCGGGCTGCGGCTGCCCTGCCCCTGTTGTTGCTTTGAGCTTTCGCTACACTGTAGGTCCGCACACCCCTGCCTGCTGAGACCTCCCGGGGTTCTCCCTGCAGCTCCGGAGTTTGATACATCTCGTCTGCCACCCGGGATCTGCTCATCTCTGCTGTCCCAGCCTGCTGTTCCCGAGGGTCCGGCCGGGCACCGGGATCAGCTGCCCAGGGGGTTTGTGCAGCCTTTGTTCCATCCCTTCCCGGCTCGGCCGAGCCGCCATCACCGCGTGCTCCCCGAGCCCGCTCCGGAGCGCCCCCTGCAGCCGCGGGGGAACCATCGCACCCGCCCCGCTCACCGGGAGCCGCCAGCGCCCCTGCCGGCTGTGAGCGGAACTGCACCCACGGGGAAAGGGCCCGACAGCCGAGAGAGGCCGGCATGGGGTTTGTGGTGCTGTTTGCTGTTACTGCCACAGTTATTGTTGTGCCTTTGCCTTGTTATACATACATATATATATATGTAAGTAAAGAGCTGTTATTCCTATTCCTCATATCTTTGCCTGAAAGCCCTTAATTTCAAAGTTATAATAATTTGGAGGGAAGGGGATTGCATTTTCCATTTCAAGGGAGGTTCCTGCCTTCCTTGGCAGACACCTGTCTTTCAAACCAAGACAAATTGTTATGCCAGAGAGTTTATAATCCTTAAGGATAAATCTGAACAACCACTGTGAATCTGTAAAGTATGCTCTGCTTATGAACATCTACCATAGCAGCGATAGAAACATGCTGCTTTCTGAGTAAGGAACATTAACCAAAATCCCTGATTGCTGAGAAATAATCATTTGTAGATAAAATTATGACATGAAAGTCATATTTCTTCATGGTTCTGGAACATCCTGCTGTGAATCATCCTCATAGTTTAAAATCAACAATTTTAAATCAACTCGTATGGAAATCAGAGTAAAGAAACAATGCCAGACAAAGGTTTGGATCTGAAAAACACTTCCAGCATCAGTATGACAACAAAGTAGTTTGCAAATAGATTAAACAACAATTGTAAATTTCAGACTTATGATACAAAAAATACTTGAATTATGTTACCAGTCATCAACAGTTTTTAAGAATAGTGTTTAAAAAAATTATCAAACAAGCTTTAGAATTTCTGATTACAAACTTTCTACACAGAAACAGAAGAACTATAAAGGAAAAAAGGTTTACATGAAGACCAGAGAACATGACAGAGAAGAAGGAAAGTTGTTCAAAAAGAAACATATCTTCCAAAATAATTTTCTTTTCGTAATTAATTCATATTAAGTTAGCTCTACTTCTCTAACAAGCCTTTCTCCACAAACTGGGTCTTTCTAGATGAGAGGACAATAACGCTACATATTCTTATTACTATATTCATTGCCCTTCTTCAAGTCATCTTTCTAAGTCTCAGTTCTTCAGTGATCTCTGCATACAATATGGAGGAGGTGGTAAATATAATTGCTGCTGTCCCTTCTGATAAAAACATTGTGCAAAATTTATGACATTTATTATGTATTTGTTACCTCCAGCAAAACCCTGTTCTAGTTAAAAGACAATTTGCTATAGGAAAATTAGGTCTCTCAAGGAAGCACTACTGGGCTGTGGGTTGTGACCTTGCTATTTGATACTATGACATTAGCTGTAAAAATAGTAGTAAAAAAATTCAACTGCAAAATGGAATGAACCACATGAGATACTGATCTTTGAAATCACACTAGTAAAACATTGATGCATACCACAGGGTTTTATACCTCAATGGGCTTATTGGTATGCAAAATATTTGTGCAGTCACAAATTGCTGCAGAACTGCCTTGAACTTCTTTCCCACTGCTGGCAGGCAAGTGGGACATCAGTGGCACATTAAGAACTGATACACTTGTGGCAGAAGCATACCCAGAGCTGCTGTCATGGAAGAAGTGAATGCCTAGGAAATTGACTTGAAGTTAATGAAAAAAAACAGGTATAAAATGCAGAGTTCACTTTAAGTTAGACAATGTTTCTTGCACTCTATAATAACTTGCTCTGGTACCAGTTCTTGTAAAATTTTGTTTCAACACCAGTCAACAATTCAACAGCTATAAATGTTAATAATTTCCTTCAACAGCTATTGGCTACTAAAAAAAAAATCTTTGATTTATCATCCAAAAATTATGGGGAGCATGTCAGAAAAAAATGTAGTGAAAATTAATACCTGTGAAATTTACTCCTTATGTCTTAAGATTCAGAATTCAAAAATCAAATGTATGATGATCAAAATAGAATAAACTTTTGCACATATATCCATTTAGAGCCAAATGAATACTGCATTGCTACTACAGCCATTACTGCATAGCCATTGTAAGATTTATTACCTTTTGACATAACGACACATAACACATAAAACACATGGAGGTATGAAGATTAATATACACTACTGGATTCTTTTTACTGCGACACTAGTTGCAAGATACGATTTATCTGGTTGAGCATTGCAACTGGAAATGTCAGAACCAGGTTTTTACGATATATAATGGAAAATGTCGTCCTTATGAAGAGCTACATTCCCCCTTAGAATCTAGACTTGAATTTCAACACTAAAGAGGTGTTTCTGATTGCAACTAGTCATCATTAATGTCTACATGTGAATTGGTCATTCTGCTATGAGCAGGTTTTTCCGTCCTTTGTTAAAATTAGTCCATCAGTAGTTTCCCTATTTAAGTCATTACTGAAGACTTCCTTTCTCGAACCCTTTAATGTAATCTAGGCGAGCAACACCACACAACTTCTAGTGTGATAAAAAAACATGTGTCTGCAAGATGCTTTAGATAGAGAGCAGGAAGATGCCACTTTTTGTATGAAGAATATGTCTTCATTTGATGCTTAGAGTAACAGCAAAAGAAATTAAGAAATACAACTGAAGAACATAAAAAGATAAATACATGTGAATGAAATTTATGGAGTTGGGAAGCAGCCTACTGGGAATATGTGCAGGGATCAGGGTGAATAAAGAAATAAAGTTTTTATACAATGAGAAGGTTCAAAGGCAAGAGAATCTTGGTATGGAAAAATAGATCCAAAAACAGTGGATGAGGCAGACTTGATTTCAGAAAGCCATTTTATCAGTCTCTGGGAAAGCTGATATCAAAAGAGAAGACACTGGAATCCCTGGGACAATCAGGAAAGAACGAAAGTTTCTAAGAGGGTCACGGAAATCACAGTGGGAAGTGAAAGGCGGAAAATAGGAGCAGGAGTTCCAAACTCTCTTTCACAGTCTGTTAAAGAAAGAATGGGAAAGTTATCTTTTTCTGGTATCACATCTTCCACGATAGTCACATGAAAGAGAAACCGAACATTTACATTCAACTTTTTCTTGCTTGAATTATTATCCGCTGATTCTGTTGGGACACATGTGAAGGGCAAAACTGGGTTTATTAACCGGTCATGTGTCATCAAGCATGCAGACATCTGTGCTTAGCCTGCCTAGGCTTCTTTGCCAGCTCAGTGATACCTTGCATGTCACATGACTCTAGGGCCCTTTAAAAAGGGCTTTGATGTTTTCCAGCATAAGCAGAAAGAAAGATGCAATTCAGCAATTCAGGCTGTGCTCACTTTCAGAGTTGTAGGTGGCCTAACTACAGATGTTAGCCTACTTGTGTGTGATTTACTGTGTCAGGCAGCCCACCTTATTTTATCTGACTCCATACTCTAGCCCAGTAGCAGTATGGATTGAATTTTTTCAATAATCTGCATCTGGGTAGTCTGGTTTTGAAGTTAGGCTAATCTGGGTACTAAAAAGATTCAATTATCCCGCCTTCACTCACAACTCTCTTGCCTGTGTCCTTGACAGGTTTTGCATAGTTTACTTACTGCCTCATAGCACTAAATGCCATAAACAAGATCAGAGGAATGACCAGCATTGAACACTTCTGTTAAACATCTCTGAAGGGGCTTTTGCTTTATTAGATGGGGGAAAATAAAGAAAGATGCAATTGATTTTCTCATTTGCTAAAGAGAAAAGGAAGGTTAAGAAAGGATTAGGAGACACAATATACAGGATAATCTTCTGCAAGCCTGAAAACTCAGAGAGATCAAAACTGCCTCAGGAATTTATAGAGGAAAAGAATGGCCACTAAATGCATAGGGGGGGGCTGGGCTATGACAGAGCTGTACTCCTAGAAACCAACAAAATGACTGACTATAAATACTGCAGGTTTCCATTAGCAGGGATGGAGATATTACTTCTATGAAGAACAGCAGCTTTGCCTGAAAATGTGAATTTTCTTTGGAAAAGAGCTTCCTTTTTGTGGTGTCTGCAATCCTCTCCTTTCCAAAAACCTTTCACTTAAAATCCTCATTTTATTCCCTTTTCCAGTGTATCCCAAACCTCACAGACAACCAATCATGACTGAGACTTTTGGGCTTCTTAACTATTTTCGTCCGATTTACTGTTTTACTAGTGTTGCTGATAGTGGAATAATTTGTTCTCCTTTACTTAAAAGTTTCCATTTACTTCAATCCATTTCATTCAAGATTTGCAAGCCTTGGCCAACTTAAAAGAATGTTTTCATCATAGACTTTTTTTAATAAGTTCGCTCACCAGGTGCTCTCTCAGCTCTACTTTGAATAAATGCCTCTTTCCTTCCTTTAAAAATAAAATCATAAAATGTGGGTGTCCATTTATCTAAAAATATTCTGCATGCTCATTAATTCTACTTTCCCCCCAACCTTTTTCTCCCCCCATTTTGACGTAATTTACATCTGCACATTCTCAAGCAAGTGGGGACAGGAGGGAAATGATTCAATTTCTTATACTCTGGACTAAAATGTACGTGTTCTGCTGTTTTTCACATTTCAAGTCTGGAACGCTCTCCTCTGCTTTCAAACATGTATTTGACTGAACTTCCATCAACCCCATCGTTACAGATGCACTGTAACTCTTTGTGCAGACACAAGGAAGCTGTTAGTTGTCAGTGAACACCTTGATGTATTCAAGTTTCACAAATAACTAAAACTATTTTGCAAGAAAGAAAATTGAAAGAGTCATTTTAAAAGACTGCCTCCTCTGCCACCTAATTTCTCTATTAAATAAGGCAGAGGTGATTTTTTCTGTGGTTGAATGGAGGAAAATAGTTTAGGATAACTGGCATTTTTCAAGCATACTCTATCATAACTTGTGACAGGGAGTAACCACAACTACAAATGACATAATTCTTTCAAACTAAGTTACCTGGGATCAGAAGCAATCACCTCTTGTCCTAAGATCATTTTACTTCCTCAATTTAGGCTTAAATAATTCACGTTGCTTTTCATATTTTTCATCATTAAGAACAGAAGAAACAACAAAACAACATTTTTTAATATGTAAAGCAAATTGGTTCTATATTTTCTGAGGACTTAATGAAATGTCCATCAAATAAAGCTGTTTTCAAAATAAATTTTTGAAAACACTTGACTAGATAAGCCCACTTAGGTACCTGTGCTGTAGCTGTGTAATTTAAAAAAAAAAAAAAAAAGGAAACAAAGAAAAAAAAGAAAAATGTTTATTGCTTTGTGATATTTTGTGGAAAAAACCCAACAAAATCCAAATCATCCACCTTCAAAATTAAGAGTCCATATATACTTCAAGAAATATTACATTCTTGCATGCTGGTAACCTAAGAATAAAATAAAAATAAATAAAAATAAAATAAAAAAGGAGAAGGGAAAAAATTTCATCATTCCATCAGGAGAGAAGTCATGATTCTCCTCCTGTCCATTCTTCATCTGACTTCCAAATTTGTACCTCCCCAGTGTTCTCTTTGGGAGCAATCACCCAGAAAAATACATTACACTTTCACTTACGGTTGTGTTGAATGACCCACACTCAGAGGGGTATTGCTGTAGTTAGTCTCCAATGGGCCATTTTCTGCTTGTTAATAGAGCTCTGCTTTGCTGCAGAGTCCCCCTGACTTTGGGTGCTGAACCCTGGCTCAGAGAACCTGAGCTTCTCTGTTTCAGCCAGACACTTGTATTTGTTTCTGTAGTTGTTATATAGTCTTCTATGGTTATGTCTGTCAGAAGGGATTAAAATAATTCATTTTTCCTCCTTGCTCATTCGCAAAAAATAAATACGCTTTCAGCCTTCAGGTTTCTCTGCTTGTTATCATTCATAGATGTCGATGTAATCCTGTCTAGTGCTGAAGCTACAAACACTATTACAGCATTTGCAAGACATGTTGATTTAAGTGGCAATGGGCCTTTTTTTTCAACAGGAGAGAGACTAGAGACCTTGTAAAAATCTACATTAATTTTTGCTTATTGCTACCATTATGCTTCTCATTCTGTGAAGCATGTTCTAATGCCATGTACCTTGTTTTGGAAGAATTCTGGGTTTTTGGAGTGTTAGCTATCACTGTGACATTTCAGATTGCTTTTTTCCAAAGAAAATCTGAGAAAATGGATGCCCTTCCTTCAGCACTTTCAAATCAACTTTGTATTCCATAGGCAGAGGAAACTATTGTTTTTTGCCTTTTTTTAAAGAAAATTTTTTAATCAAAACTCAGACATAAAATAGGCATAAGTTACCTATATGTAAAAGTCAAAGTATCTAATTGTAATAGAGAGAAAAAAGATGCTTTGATGGACGATTTTGAAATATCTAAAGCTAACAGTCTGATATTAATGAACTTGGTAGTTTTATCTGAGATTCTAGAGAACAGCATTTGTCTTACTGTCTAGGTAACTTTAGGCAATGGACAAAGATCTAAATAAATGAGATTTCACAAGGATGAAATTAGCATAAATTAAGAGGGAATGGGAAAATTGTCTGCTAGATTTAGTACGGAAAATTATTACTCCATGACAAATTAAATGGCTACTTTTCGCTATTGAAAAAGGCAAGTAAGAGTCAAATAAGGAACAACATAGACAGGAACCAATACTATGGTTTCAATTTGAGAAAATCTCAGATTGGTTGTTTTTTTTAAAATATTAATAGTCACATCTCAGGGTAGTATCCTGGATTCTTCCCTGCTTGAGTGTATAACCTAAAAGGAAAGGGCTTCTGGAGAATTGAGGACAGGCTTTGATTATGTTATTGTAATCTCTCATTCAATTATGAGAAATATTGCAACTAAAAATGTTGCTTGATGAAAGGAGTAATAAAGACAAACTAGAACTTACCTTGCAACACTACAAATTATTATTTTAGAGGAATAGTTTTTTTTACCACATCAGTTTTCCAATAAATCAGTTTAAATAAACCGACAAATCAGACCATAAAATTTAAAACTAAATGGGTCAGAATCTTAGTTCTTATCTCAGTGATAAAATTTTTGCAGTAACTGATCAAATAAAGGCATGATTTTAAAAGGTTACATGGATATTCAAAAAACTCTGACTTCTCTTTATGGGAGTCCCATGGCTAAACTCTTCTGTAACACCTTAAAAGTGTGCTTGCTCTAGGTTGTCTCAGAAAATGAACTTTGCATATTGTATATAAGGTTCCTCAACAACATGTGTGAGGTTAAATAAATACATCACTCTATGAATACTTTATTATCCATAAGAGATAAAAACAGCCTAGAGGCTGTTTCCAGTTCTTGTGAGGCAACAATAAATTAATCGGATCTGCTTTGTTATTTTAGCTGCATTTGATTAAATGTGCAACAGAATAAAAGGGAAGTTTTAAAGGAAATATAAAACTCCAAAAGCAATGAAACAGCAGATGAGAAGTATCTGATTTAATCCACAGGGCTTTGATTGAAAAAAAAGTAGATGTAACAGTCCTTTGAGTTTTTTGAAGAGGGGATCTAAAGAGCAAATTATTGATCGACTGTCCCCCAAGAGAGTCATTTAAGGTAGGACACCAAGAACCTTTGCATTTGTCCCAGGGTCTACACATAGCAGACCAAATGCTAGTGAGCATGGGAAACACGGTAAACTTAGATGAGGTAATAGCAGCATAAGAAGAATAATAAGAGAATATTCACAATGTTATTCAACATGTAGCCACTGTTTAGGAGAATATTAAACTGTGTATGGTATTACTTTTCTTTAAGATATATTTGATGATACTTGATATTTTATGACGTGTTGTCTGTCCTTATTTTGTGCATATATCAGACAAAGACATGATGTTTAATGATTTAGAACAAGCAGAAATGACAGCTCACCGTTTCAAGATGTTGTATCCCAACAACTGCCATGCGGGTGTCCTTATCTCTAGCATATCTTTATGTCACTTGAACATGAATATCTGCTCATGGATGTGAAGATGTGCAATTCATAATAATGTTTATTTAAATGAACATTGTTCTTCTAGGAACAACAAAAACCAAACTGTATATTCACTAAACTGGTAAGAAAAAGTCAGAGCTCTTTTTTTTCTAAATGGAGTACTTACAAAATCCTCACTTGGGAGGTTAATTTTGTAATTATTAAAAATCAGCAATAATTAGTGTTTGCTTAGCTGTAATTCAAAGGAAGCTAATCAGAATCATAATCTGTCTAAGGGAAATGACTAACGTCGTATCATGACATGAAAAATGCCATACTGATTTGCTCCATCTATTCTGTAATTATCTAATTTAGCTGAAAATCTTGAAGAAGTATTAAACAAACAGCAAAGAGAGGACTGTATTCTTAAAGAAGAAAATATTCTACTAAACCACAATTAAATAGCTGCATATTTTTATCCTTGCCTGTGCTGTTTTATGAAAATTATCACAGGCAGATTTTACCTTTTGAAAAAGCATAAATGCAGTATGTCACTTTTCCCTATATGGAAAGTGTTGCTTCTAAAAGACTTCCATTGTCTTTTCTGAACTCTGGATCAAACAGATTAAAAATGTTTACTTCATTGGGAATAATATCATTATGGAACTCAGGAAGTTCTTTGAGGGTAATCTGTTTAGTCAATTTACAGACAAAACATGAGCAAAAGCTAACAATTTGCAATGCACATTATCAATGTTCTTCCATTGCTATTGCTGCTACACATGTAAAAAAATCATTTTTTATGTTGTATGTATTAATATGTAGTTAATATAAATCTGTTGTGAAAATACACTTCCACATTTTGATCTGTAAAGTTTCTTCCATTGGGATTGCATACCCCAGACCCAAAACATCGGCCTTCAAATTTTTTGTCATGACAAGTTCTCATGATCTCCTAATGAAAATAATTTCTCTTGGATTTTTTTGTTTTGTTTTGTTTTGTTTTGTTTTCTGGAACTGATAGAATTCCCAAGTGAGTTGTTTCATTTTTCAGGCAAAATTTTCTTGAAAACTTCAGCTGAGAACATATTCTGTGCAAACGACTTGTAAAGCATCTATGCCCATGTAAGGAAGACAGCTGCACAGCATGCAGCTGACCATTGGGAAAGAGGAGAGAGAAGAAAGGCTGAACTAGAAAGCAAGCAGGAAGGCTTTGTCCCCAGACATCTGCTTTCATTCTACCTACAATCCCTTCTGAGCAGTATCCTCGATGAATTCAAAACTCTTTTGGAATTAATTAGATTAATCAGTCTTCAGTGTCATCTGTAGTAGGGTGACAACAATCATACACTAAACAAATTGGCAAATAAAGTACTATAGATGACATACAACTGAGCTGGCCTCTAGAAAAAAAAAAGAAATTACAGGTATGGAGGGGTGTATATACAACAGAGCAATAACAAGAACTTTAAGCACACTTTTACTAACCAAGGAGAATTCAGAGAATAATTCTGTTTTAAAGTAACCACAGGTGGTTTGATGTCAACCACCACACACAGGTAGAAGAGTGAAATTGAGATTTATTTAAAGTTACTGATTCCCCTATGTGTATGTATAATTACAAAAAGAAAAAAGAAAAAAGAAAAAAGATAAAAGAAAAAAGAAAAAAGAAAAAAGAAAAAAGAAAAAAGAAAAAAGAAAAAAGAAAAAAGAAAAAAAAGAAAAAAGAAAAAAGAAAAAAGAAAAAAGAAAAAAACCCCACATTTGTGCAAAATGCCTGTTCAGTTATTTACTGAGAAAATTTCAAGTAATTTATATCCATGTACATTTCTTTCAATTCTAACTTACAGAAGAACATATTTTTAACTCTGAGATGTAGATCAAAATATGTGTGAAGGCTGCTTAATTTTCTTTCATCCAATGTACACCTGGGCAGCTTTGAAGTCTTTGTACCCCTACTGTTCCTGCTGATATTAGTGGAAAGTAGGATTGGGCTAGATTTGCTTTGATGCCTGCCGGTGAACAGAGTAAATTTAAAACTGAGCTACAAAAAATTAAAAAATATTACTGACAAAATATTCAGTAAGGATGGAAAAATATAAGAAGAAGGTGTGATTTTTTTTTTTTTCTAATGAAGCTAAATAAGCAAGACTTGTTTTCCCCCCCACATAATTTGCTAAAGGATGAGGTGATCTGAATGTGTTACATGCATTTTGCACAGACCCAGGCAATGCAAAAAATCTAGTTTCTGTGATGGGCACTTACTTTGATATCTGTGGATGTGGAGGAGATCTTAGCTGTATTTTGGTGTGTTTGATGTTTGATGTGTATTTTAGATGGTAAACCATCAGTAAGAGTATGTTAGATCTTGTTGTTTTGGGTGTTTTCTATCTAATATTTTTAAAACCACATTATGTCCTGGTCTGCTCAGTGGGCTTAGGGGGAAGTACTTTAATTCTCTCTGGGCAGTCCACAGAAGAAACAACATTCTCAGGAGGTTCAGTAACAAACTTTTACTTACAACTTCCCAACTTTAAGGTAGAATAAGGTATGTGGCAAATTTTAAAACAACGTCCAGACAAAGTAGGGCACTTGACACACTTTAACTTCACCAACTTTAATTTATCCAGACACAACAAGGCACTCACTAAGGCACTGACTGGAATTTTTTAATCTGTCTTACAATATATTTTGAGAAGAAGTTAGGAAAAGAAAGACAGAAAGAAAGAGAAAGAAAGGATAACAGTGGAAAGATATTACCACCTATGGATAAAGCAACAAAATTTGATTGTAGATGTTCTTAGTCAAAGTGATTGCCTTAATCTGTCAGGGGTGAGGAATAGCCAGTAAAACAAAGCGTTTAATGGGTTAATACATGCTGAGACTGCATGGGAATGCCCAAGTAACTCCACTGGGAGGGGAGTTTTACACTGTCTGATGCAACACAGGTGGATCTGTTGCAATCAGACTGCGGATCATGTGCAGGGCAGAAGGCCCCAGAAAGGAGTCTGGGGGCACTCCAGTAGTCTTTGATGGTTTATGACACCTTCTAAGAATGACAGCTTAGTTCAGCTTGGTTATGCCCTGTGAGACAGGATGAATACCTTCAGGTTTACATGGGAAGGCCTCAATGCCTCCCCCGGAGGGGAGTTTTCACACCTGCACGAGTTGTATAAGGGAGGACATTAGCGTGACAATAGGCACCCTCCTCGGGATCTATTTCTTATCCACCTCTTCCCTTATCTGGCTCAAAATCCAGCTTGTTGCTTAACAAAGGTTGATTTGTTGGTGATCCTCAGGGGCTCAGCCCTCTGCACCTGGGCTGTAACCTTGCACATCCTCAGCAAAGCAAACACTGCTTTTGCAAAAGACTGATTGTTTGTGCCAGTAACCATTAATATTTCAGCCTCACAAACCATCAATGTTATTTACATATTTCCAAAAGTTTCCTAATTAATGGAAAGTTACTTTCTAAAATTTTTTTCCCAGTGTTTGGTGTCATTTAGACAACCACAGGTTATGTATTTGAATTCACTTTCTATATCTAAAGTTTTCATCTAAGAATTTAGTCACATTACAATTCCATTTAAAATTATAGAATTTGAAAATCTTCATAAAACTATTAACAATTCAGTAGCTTTTCACCTTTGAAAGTCTTTTCCTATCCCTAATGTCAAAGTTAAAGGTTTTCTCGTAGCTAATTAGAGCTAAATATGTGCTCTATCCAAGAGTAGGCATTCTTGTAACAAATTCTCTTAATTATTACGGCTGAAGTACACTGAAATGAGAATTGGTTTAGTTAACACTAGTATGAACACCTCATAAAATTCTCATGTGAAAGATTTTGTTTGAGACAATCTTGATCCACTAACTCTCTTGATCCACTAAGCAAGTTGCCTTGTCATGAAAGATCAGGCAAGTCAAGCAGGATCCTTCTTTTCTAATCCCGTATTGGCTGGGCCTGATTCCCTGGTTGTCCTGCACATTCTGTGTGATGGTGTCACTGAAACTGCAGGAAAAATAGAAACTCACCAACAACATTTTTTCAGTGTTACAGAATTTGGGCATTATTTTATTCTGGCCAGGATGTGTATTAGAAATTATTTCATACACACATGCCTGGGTTGTGCAGTGAAAATCATCCTATCACACATGGTTCTTCACCCCATTTTTCCCGTATTTATACAGACAAAACCCAAATAAATTCTTGTTCATTTATCTTAAATTATACAGTTCCTAGTATATGATCTCCTATTGGTTATTGATCCCTTCACCTTTGATGCTAATTTGGTCCTCATACTTGTCCTCTTATCAATCTTTTCCCAAACCAGATGTCTCTGACGTCTCCAGGAGGTGGTGTTCATTAATGGTCATTTATCTTCTCTGTGTCTTCTGGCTACTGCCAACCCATAAATCTTGAGCTCATCAACCCCCACCCAACGAACGGAGTCTTAGGAAGAGAAACGTCAGTTCCCTTCCTCCTGGGCAAAGGCAAACAAACCCCTGACTAAAGTTACAAAGAAAATTTTAAAAGTTGTATCATTTCCAACAATAGCACTCAGGATGATCTGTTCCATGACCTTCCCTGACACCAAGGTCAGGAGAGTTCCCTGGATCCTCCTTCTGACCCTTGTAGATGGAAGTCACATTGGCCAGCCTCCAGTCAAGTGGGACCTCCCCAGTTAAGCAGGACTACTTGTAAATGATTGAAAGCGGATTGGTGAATTCTTCCACCAGCTCCCTCAGGACTCTTGAATGGATCCTATCCATCCCGACATGTGTACACACATACACACACAGAGCAGTATATTCTCTATTTCAATGTTTGTATAATCCTTGCTAATCTGATTCTGATATAATTTGCATTTTTAGAAGGTTGTTGTAAATGTAGCTATTGTTCAAGACTCAGAAAACACAAAAGTCAGCACATTTTAAACATATATTCTAGTATATTTTACTTTATTTTGAGCGTGCTGTCTGAGAGAATGAAAATGCATTGCACTTGCCAAAAATAAAGGAAGGCAAAACTCCCAAACTAACCCTCGCCTTGATATTGTGCAAATTATAAGCTTTTTTCCTTCTCATTCATGCACTGCAGACATATTCTGACTGTAGCAATTGACATACTTCTGCTTGATGGGCCTTCCACAAGTAGAATCCATATTATAGTGTCTAAATGAATGAGTTTGGATGCCCAAAAAGATAAAAATAGAAAATGGCAAATATAGGAGTTAAGACTTGGCAGTTCCATCAGAAAATATTTTTGCTTTGAAAGAGAACGAGTAGGCATAAATTACAGCAGCAGAACTAGCAGGTGAGGTAACTATCACCTTAAACCTAAGGTTTACGCTCAGCTGGGCCTACATTAGTTACCTGGTAACACCCTATATTGATTCATCACACTTAATGAAATAGTACCACACAAGTATGAAATTGAGACAGAAATGTACCTGATTCAGTAATTTCATTGACAAAGTAGTTTCACCCACTGTACATGTGCAGTGCATTGCTTTCCAGCTTTGTATGTAATTTTTCCAGCTTCAGAAGTGTAATCTTGTCCTTTGTCTTCCAGCTCGTTTTGTATTTAGATATGAACCACACACATTCCCTCATTGCTGCTTTCTTGTGCCACATCTCCCTGTTATTCTGGGGGTGCTGTAGGTCATTTACCATAGAGGAACAATACACGGAGTACACAGAGGAGTGGCAACAGCAAATAATGTTGAGGAACCTGACAAATGAGAAATGTTTTTTAGTTGGAAATCACCGCTTTAGATCAGAATACGTCTTTATACAACTACAAAGTAGCAAGCTAGCTTTTGATATTTTTCACATTATGGACAACAGTTTACCTTTGCCTTCTTTGTTTTTAGAAAATGGATTTTCATACAAAAAGGTCAAGCATTCAAAAGGATTTACTAGGTCTAAAAATAATCAAAGTTGTCTGCAAATATTTTGCATAAAATAAAAATGTGGAAATTAATTTTTCATGCAAATATTAAACAAGCCCGTAAGTAATGTATATCCTAAAATGTATTTACTGACACAGCATAGTACCTCTGTGTGAGTACTTTCTGTGTAAAGGATCTATATTTTCATACTTACATGATGTAATTTTTTATTTTATATTTACTTGGTTCAAAACTTACATTAAAAACAAATGTAAAACATTAAAGTTTGCACCTGTTCTGGAAAATACAGTGCTTGTAGGTGAGAAAATTATTTTCCTGTGATAAGGAAGCTGACACTCTCTATGAAATTGCTTTAATTGCTTTATAAAACCAGCTGGTCTTTCCACTGTAATTTTCTCAATGAATGCTACATCCTCTTGCCAGCTACCATTGACAGAACTAGCTGCCTTGTCAAAGTGAAAATCTTTCTCCTTTCCTAACCATCTAGGTCTTCCGGTCCACATAGCTTTCCGCTGTTCTACGTTTCGCTGTCTAAATGTAGAATAAACAAATTGGCAATATATCAAAATCCTCTTTCACACAAAACTAAATCAGTCCTTAGTTCTATAAAAAAAGTCTATCCAATACAGATTTTCGTGGACTTGCCAGTAGTTCAGGAATAAGATAAGGACATTCAAGGAGAATCATCTGTGTTCTTTCATCATTTCCTCCAACTTATAGATGCAAACACACAAACCCCACTTTTTTTACATGTCTACTTTTTTCAGAGAAATACTACATTTTCATGTGCATGACAAAAAGTATAGAAAAAAGATTTCCTTTTGAGATGGGTTTCATTCAAAACCTATTATCTTTTGAATTACATTGTTAAATCTTGTATGTAAGTTCTTTTTCATGCCTTTTAATTTTTTTCTGAAGAGTTTGTTTAGTTTCAGAATGAATAAAAATTAAATTTATGTAAGTATTCCTTCATTTTTTCCCCCTGTACTTTAATTGGTAATGAAAAGGCACTGGCTGAGGCCTGATTTCCGTAGTTACACTGGCTTTGCCCTGCCATGGTTCCATTTACTTTAGTAAAGTTACATTTTATTTGCATCACTGTAATGGAATTATTCTTGTCCAGTCTTTTTCCAAATGTATATATGAAGCAACCAAGCAAGGAATTGAAGGTCTAGTAATAGGAAGTACGCGCTCTTTCACAGTGATGTTTTAAAAATTTCATTCAAAGCTGGGGAAAAGAAGAAATATATCTTTGGCAGAAACAGTCTCCCGCTTACAACTTATGTTCCGTTACACAAGTCTGAAGTGTCCGGGAACCGTAACGTCTACGTATTTACCCAGCTGTTTTCCGGAGGGGTACTTACACAGGCAGCCTCAGCTACAGCAACGAGATGAGACTCACCACCTGCAGCAGTCATGGAGGGAAAAGCTGCTATCATCATCTTCATTAACTCGGGAACCTGTCATGGGAGAGGTTTTTCTGAGAAAGGTTATATACTCAGAGCGCTGTTCATGTCCTTGTACAAGAAACAGGAAGATATGTCTTACGTCTGTTCTACAAGCCAGCACAACCTAAAAGTAACCTTAACAGATGTAAAAAACAAATTCAAATCCATTAATATATTGCAATTAAAATATATAAAGGTGAATTATTAAAAATCCCTAACTATATGGGGTTTTTAATTCTGCTACTTTAATAGAAGTCTTTTAATAGACTTGTTTCCATGCAAGCAGGGTCTGTGGTTCAATAGAGGTGGTCTAGTTCTGTACCTCTATGTTCAAAGAGCCTGCAAGTTAGTCAGAATGTAAAATATATCTGGAGTATTCTCATCTCTTTAAACACCTATGAACTGTTGCAACATTATGGAAAGCTGCAAAGAACTTGAGGAGAAGAGGTAATGGAGTAGAAGGCTTTTTTTCTAAAGTCTTCCAGACATTTCCACTTTAAGCTTAGGGTAAGAACAAGTTACTAGATCAGCATTTTGAAAGTATTCCTCCGTTATCTTGGAAAAAAAAAATCTATTTTCCTTGAAGGAAAAAATAAAAAGAAGTGTTCGAAATGGCATCCTTGTTCTCTTTGTCTTCATATATCACCTGATTCTAGCTGGTCTGGTCCTTCAAAAGACTGATCGAATTTAAGTGCTTGAACCAGAGAATGTTTCCCGCTAGGTTAATAAAAATTAAATAAATATGATTTTTGACTATAATTAAAGTCAAAATTTTGCTCAGAAGTATAATTCAGGATATAGGTTTCATAATGAAGCATGCACATCAGCTATAGTTCTATTTATGCTCATCTCTATTTTGGGGGAAATAATTTTTTTAATAATTTCCATGTTTTCTGGTCTTTAAAACTTAAAATAAATAATAATGATGATGATGATGATGATGGTGATGATAAATTAGACATTGGAAATGAGAAGTTGATGGGATTTTTTTATTTGATTTTATTTTTTTTTTGTAAAGTAGGTCACAGTTCCTTACTTAAGAAAGTTTCTGCTTTACGTGAACCAGGGAAACACTCAATTTCCCACATTTGAGCCTGTATTTTTGCCATGTCATGATTCCTGCTTGTGACAAATCTTGCAGTTTCCCTGAAGCAAAACAAGATGTGCATTGGATGCAAAGCGTGACTTTAAGCACCATACATTCGATCTGAAAAAGGAACCAACATCCATAATGATGATATTCCCCATCCCTCATCAGAAGTACGCTGTCTCTGGTTTTAAAGTGACTTTCTCAGCAAAGCTGCTGCCCTGGTTTCACTTTTACAAGTTTACTGATCTGAATGTGATGTAAATTTAAGAGTGAAACATTGGCATTGAAAGAGGATGTGTCTTTGTAAGTAATTTTCCAGTTTTGAAATATAATCATAATAAAATATATATACTCTATTATACATAATGTATATATATGGAGGAGGGGAGAGAAGTGAAGTGTAGAGAAAGGGTGATGAGGGGACAATCTTTTGTCTCCTCTCTCTTCCTCCTGTTCTCTTCCTTATGGGAGTGTGCAAAGTTTGCTTCTGTTAGGCCTGACTCCTGCAGTGCTCTCACACAGAGACCACTGACAGGGCACTATGAAACCTAAATTTCAGCTTTCACCTGAAGTGCTGTGACCTACATCTCTCCCTGGACAGAACTGAGTGAGGTAAGTAGCCTAAGCACTGTGTTCACATCTGGTGTTTCACACCACACATATAAAACAGTGAAACACTCTTTTCCTGAACCAGAGGTAATATATAGTTATCTTGACATGCTGATATGTCAGAATGATCATACCATATGTGTGTCCAAATGCTAACATAATGAATTCTTGAATTCTAAAATTAGTTTAACTCCTCCCATTTCATATAATTACTTCAATTGTGCCAAAAATGGAGTATGTGAGAAAAACTATAGTCCTTTAGTTAGTATCACAGAATCACAGATTAGCCTGAGTTGGAAAGGACACAGAAGGACCATGAAGCCCTTAAGTGAACGGCCCACACGGGGATCAAACCCGCAGTCTGGCACCATGCTCTAACCACCTGAGCTAATCTCAGCGCCAGCATTCATCAAAGAACTGAATCAGCTGCTTTTAATCCATGTTTCTAGTAACTGCAATTTATTCATCTGGATAAATGCAGTATTAAGATCAGAGGGAGAATGACATGAGTTCTGGAGAACACTCTGACCTGATTGATCTTTTTGGAAGTACGGGATCAGGATTTAAAGAAGTGGAATATGTATCAGTAGTGTTATACTAAAGGCCAAATGCACTGAGCTGTTGTGTAAACAAAGGATCCTCCTCTAGCAGTTCTGTAAATGCAGGGAGGAAAGGGGAGAAAACAGTCGCTAAATGTCGTAAATTGTTTCATACTTTAATAAGATGGCTAAATCAATGTTTAGGGGTAAAATAAATTTTAATGCTTTGTTAAATATGTGCAGGATTCCTGAATCATTATTTTTCAGAGATCTAAATTTAACTAATTTCCTGCATGTTGCCATATTCTTGTCATTCCTAAAAGCTAATTTAATTGCGTTCAAAGTTAGAGAGCACACCTGCTCTCAGTTTAGCTTCTACTTTCTTTCTCTTCTTTTAAATTTATTCTGGAGGAATAATACAAAAAAATAAACACAGTAAAATTAATAGCTACTATTTTCTTCACAAAATTTGGCAGTGAAGTCTGGACAGTTGAGAGGGATGTATGATTTGGAGTATGTGAAGCCCACTGGTGACTCACAAAGGAGTATAACAGCATTTATTGATTACAATGTTTGAATAACTTGAAGATAGATCCGTGTTTGTTTGCTGACACAGAGTACACAGAAGAAAACAATGATAAAATTCTCTAAAAAATAGTGATTTCTCCTACCTGGCATTTCTTCGTAATTGCTTTAAATACATTAAGAAAGTTCTACAGATAATTTACTACATATTATTATATATATAATATATTAATTATTATTATAAGTGTTTTTAAGCTAATGCTCTCTTCAGATCCCTTTCAAACAATCAAGCAAATTTTTTCATCTTTTTTGGTTTCAAGAAATGTACCAGAAAAAAACAAGCCAATCCTATATTTTTCAGATCTTATATCAGTATAAATTTCTACAATCAAAACATTTTTGGTTTTGAGTTTTGGAAAACACTATAAACTTCTATAGGAGAAAAGCTATGGAGTCCTTATCAAAATACTTCAAAGTGATGGGTCCTTCTCTTCTGCAGTTCAATATTTCTTAAGCAAATAAAATTTAGTAAGCAGACTGCGAAACTGCAGCGTATTCAACACAGCACACGAACATCAAATTAACATGTTCTTCCAAACAAGTGACTGAGGCTATTTCATAATTTTGAAAAAAACAAATCCAGTGCAGAACTACTTGAATCTATGGCAGGTCATTCTCAAAATTGTTCTTTAAGGGGAAGATGTGACTTAGAAGCTTAATCAGGCGAGAAATTCTAATAAATTATGGTGACATCAGGAGCTGTTAAATGACCTGAAAAATCAAAAAGGTATGATACAAAAGTAGAAATCAGGCAAATTGGCCAGGAAATAGTATAAGTGCACAGAGACAAAACCAGAAACCCTGAAATGCAATATAAACTTCAACTAGTAGAGAATGCAAAAATAACCAGGAAAAAATTCTACTTATATGTTAAAAGGATGATAAAAGCAAAGGGATATGAAAGTTCCTTAATTAAACTATTAAATAGTAACAAATGATACAAAATGTTTGAAATATTCAAAATTGTCATGCTTCCACCTTCACAGGAAAGAGAATGCAACAAAGAAAGGAACAAGGAAGACCACTGGAAGTAACAGACCAGTTGGTGTAACTTTGTGTCCTTCAATATTTTTGGAACAAGATATTAAACTATTTGCAATAAACAAAACCATAAAGAGGTAGTAACAGTAGGACACAGTCAATACAGACTTTTCAAGAGTGCTCACTGTGAAACTCCCTACTTCAACCCAACCACTGATATGATATAAAGGATAGTCAAGATTTGTACTAAATCTGAACTATAAAAGTACTGTTAAGTCTCTCATTCACAAGCACAGTAGAAGGACAGGCAAAGTGCAGATGTATTTTAAGTCATGCTCAGGTCAACATTTTTGTAAATGCCAAATGCCATAGTTTCTTCTTTCTTTCTGTAGCAGACAGAAAAATTATGCCTTTGTGCATCAAACTAGGCTGGTTTTAGAATGATTGTAAGTTACTTGGAAGACAGTATCATAATATGATCTCTTCAAATTTAGACTTCAAATAAAAAAGCAATAGACAACAAAAGGGAGAATTTAAAGAGCTGTATTTAAGAATATGAACTTGAGTCAACTAATAAAAAGAAGGGAAAATATCTACCTATGTATCAATAAAACAAAAACCAGTAGTGTGATACATGAAGTCAACTCCATAATGCTACTGGAGAGCATGCATGTACAGAGAGAAGTCTGCAACTTTTCTCAGGTGTGGTCATCCACAGTGTCTAGTTTTGACCCTTACTATTCACAGATGTTTTAAAAAATGGGAAATTTTTGAGAGAAGAGCTAAAAATCTTAAACGACATGGCTTAGTAAAAAAAAGTTGGAATAAAGGCACCTCTTTCAGTTTAGAGAAGAAAATAGAGAAGACACTTATTTTAAAGAGCTCTCACACGATGCTGGTGAAAAAGTGTTCTTGTGGCCTTCGTGAGACACAGGGACCAGGTTTAACTTTCTGAGACTTCTTTTATTGAAAGTTATTTTTTTATTTGGTTTAAGCACATACTAGAAAATATCTTTTTACCTGCTTAGTATTCAGACGGCAAACTCAGCACACCTAAACTAGATGATAACTTAAGGTCCTTCCTAGTTCTATCATATGAATCAGTGGTGTTCCTCAGAACATTAGGGGTAACAGATCAGACTTTGAAAAGAAGTTCAAGAAGAAAAAGAAACCCTTTTACCATTTTTTATTGCATTGAACAGCATCAATTAAGTGTTGGTTAAAACTTTGGTAACAGATAATTTTATGTGAATACTTGTCTCATTTTAAATGCAATGTCACAGACAAAATTCAGAGCATAGACAAATTCACTGATGCAGAATCATTGGCAAAATAATGGTGTTTTATTTGTTCCTACAGCTGGCTACTGTGAACTGTGAAAACAGAAAATGCTGTGAGCTGTTAATTAAATTGTTATATTAAACAGAAAATTGAATTACTTTTTTTTTTTTTTTGCATTTCAGTCCTTTGGGTGTTGTATTTACAAGCTTCAGGACTAAATATAATTGTCTTTTAAAACTGGTAACTAAATTACTCACTTGTCTGTACTTCCTCCAGTAGTCTTGGAGCCGCAGAGTAAGATAGGTCATCTTTCTGATGTGGTTGAGAATGTTTTTTTTCCTTGTACCCCTTGAGAAGAATACAGAGGGATTAAGGAGCTGTATGCCCTCTCCCTGGAATCACACCATACTGAGAAAAGAATGAAAATAAGGAAAAAAGGGTGGAACTGTCACTTTCAGCAGCAGGCACATTTTATAGCAGCTTAAAACACCATCCTAATTTTATTCTTTTAATTTTTCACACAAAACTAAGCCAGATTGCTTGATTCCAACTGTTCTTCGCAGAGGAGTTTGACTGGTATTATTAAGTTTATCACTATTTACCCAATAAAAATGACACCTTCCAGCCTGTGGTTGTGTTCTTCAGCGGTTAGGTTCCTAACAGGTTGTATCTCTACATCAGTGCCTCTAGTTCCCTGAATGATATTTTGTGACTTTTCAAGATACAAGATAACATTCCACTAGTTGGAACAAAATGTTACAGTTCAGAGAGTCTGCTTAAATATCATTATAATGCCCTTTGACTCAAACATTCAAACAGTCTGTTTATTTCCCTTCACCTGTCATGAAAACCACATTAAGACTGCCTGATTCTCTGCCAGTTTTATAGTCAGAGAGAAAACACTGTCAAGAAAGAATATTGAGCTGATCATAGGCACTCACTTCCCAGATATGTTCCACAAGACTTATCTGGAAACTGGCTGGAAGTTCAAGAATGATGTCATTTGTGTTTCATGCATCTTAGTCTATTGCACAAGGAGACCGTTATATTCTTGATGCCAAATCTTGCAAATATTCAGTCATGCATTTCACTTCAGCATGAAGCAACCAAAAACATCAGATGAAAGTGTCTATTCATCAGAACTGAAATATTCACACCTCAATAAAGAGCCAATAAGAGATCTGGTATTGGAGCAACATACGAAGGTTCTGCACATTATGACAAATATTCACCAACAGTTTGGTCATTTCTTACTGTCTTTTGGCATGTAACTTTGTGAATAGAACAAGAAATACCCCTTATGGAATTGTCTCCAGCTACATTTACCTTTCCTAAACAATTTCATAAATTAGGCCTGGCTGACATGTCACCACCACATCTATGAATAGTCACAGAATCACAGAATATGCCGAGTTGGAGGGACCCAACAAGGATCATCAAGTCCATCTCTTAAGTGAATGGCCCCAAATGGGGATCAAACCCACAACCTTGGCATTATTAGCACAGTGCTCAAGTCATTTTATTAAATCCTAACCATGTATGTAGCATCCCAGGAATTTTTACAGTCTATATTACTTGCTTTTGGAAATAAACCCTTTTGATCAATATAAGCATGATGCAAATACCCAGTGCATGCCTTCTGTTGCATTATTAAACACTTTTGTAAAGTATGTCGCATAGAAAACTTGCTGATGTTAGAATATTTTGAATTACTCATATGCCTATTTTTTATCATGAAGCACTTCACTATTTCTGGATTAGTTTTTATTTTCTGTATCAGATGGAGATACTACGGCAGAGGTGTAGTCAACTCTGTGTGTGTCAGGGATGCTCAGCTGAGCAAATGACGCATCTGAAAACTCAGGTCCATATCACAATGAAAATTCACTGGGGTTTTATCTTCAAAATGGATGTTGCAGAGGGAAATGAAAATCTATAAGAAAACACAGATGATTCAAAACATAAAATGGTTCTGCTATGAGGAGAAACTGAATACACTACAATTCTTCTAAAAGCCTTGGGAAACAGAGACAAATCTATGCAACACATGATGAATGGCAGAAACAGTATGGTGCACTAAGATATAGTGTAAGTTAATACAGCTTTTGAACATAAAAAGAAACACAAGAGCTGTGGAGAAGACTGTTTTACTCTAAGGTGAAGAAACAGGGTTTGGTCTGAGGCGAGGAGACTATGATTACAAAGTTGTTGTAGCAGTGAGAATCCTTTTCATTCTAAGTGTCTCGTTTTAGTTGTAAGTATCAGTAAGTGCTATCTTTTCTCTGGTATACTTTTGTAACCACCATTGATTTTAACAAAAAAAAAGAAGTGCGTGAAAAATACTAACTTTTCCTTAGAAAATAGAATGTTTAGGACATGGTCCCTAGTGGTTTTGCTGGGGGTTTCGTTTGTTTGTTTGTCTTTGTTTTTCTTTTTGTCCTGAAAGAGAACAAAAAATACACCTAAAATCAAAAAGCAACAAAACCGAAATCCCAGAAAGATACATTTATTCATTTCACATGATTTTCTTTTCAGGAAAAAACATAATCAAACTGTATTTTTCCAGTTTTCTATTTACTTATATGGGAAGTTTTTATGAGCTTCATGTTCTGTCTAAAGCCAAAGATTATGCTATAAAAACCTTTTGACGGGTCAGGTCTGTTGAAGAGGAAGCAGTCTTGCTAAAAGATGGGGAATTCTTTTTCTTTGTGTTTCAGATTTTCTGCTCTCTATCCTTCCATCAAATTCAGCTGCTTCTTGCTGGTGAGTTGTTTCAGACGGATGACAAATTTAGTTTCTCCTTGCAAACAAATGAAACTTGACAAGCTGGATCTAGGCATCTAGGCAAATAACAATACTGAAAGCCCTGACAAGATTTTAATCTAGAGTAAAAACTTTCTTCTAACCAAACATATTTTCATAATATTAATGGTTTGCCACTAAAGACTTCTAATTTTTTAACCAAAAGAATTACATGCCCTATTCCTGGATTTACATTTTGTTTGGACTTCTTCCTTTTCTTTTTTTCTTGAATTGCTTCCAAAGCTCTTTGTAGCAAGGCTTATAATGACAATATGCTTTGTCTTTTGAAATCCACAAATACATGTAAATAGATTTTCAGATTCTGTTGCAATGTTTCATTTAAAAGTCAAATATCTTCCTTGGAATACAGGAGCAGATATTTCTTGTTTTGCTGCCTTTTATACAAGCTTTTTAGAAATCATTTAAAGGCTGAAATCTGTCTGTTTTCCATTGAAATACTCTAACTTATTTACTTTTCCCATTCCATTTTCCACAGCCTCTCTTCAGATATCCATATGATTGTCAGCTCCATAGACAATGCCTTCAGTTTTCTGTTATATTCAATGTATCTCCTGAGAAAAAAATAGCCTTTTTCATATAGTTTGGTTACACCTAGTTTTCCCTACATAATAGTCTTTCAATATTTCATCTGAATTGTATCTCTTCTTTTTTTAAAAAATCTTCCAGCTAAAAATATTCCTGTAATAAAACCCACTCAAGAGGAAATGGGACCTGATCCTTACCTTGGCTACATTCGTAAATGCATAACTAATCCAGTGGGGATCAAACCCAAATGAAATTTAATTGAATCAAAATAAATAAACATAATATTTTCAGTTGGAAGGGACCAACAACAATTTTCTAGTCCAACTGCCTGAACACTTCAGGGCTCATCAAAAGTTAAAGCATATTGTTAAGAACATTGTCCAAATGCCTCTTAAACACCCACAGGCCTGGAACATTGATCACCTCTCTAAGAAGCCTGTTCCAGTCTTTGACCACCCTCTTGGCAAAGAAATGCTTCCTAATAAGAAGTCTAAACCTCCCCCTGGTGAAGCTTTGAACTACTCACACGAGTCCTATCCCTGGATACCTGGGAGAAGTGATGTCCCCTTCTCAGAAAACTGTAGAGAGAAACAAGGTCACTCCTCAGCCTCCTTTTCTGTAAACTAGACAAGCTCAAAATTCTTATCTGCTCGTCACGGGACATTTTTTCCAACGGCTTCACCAGCTTTGTTTACCACCTCCTCTGGACACAATAAAGCACCATCACATCCTTCTTAGACTGTGGGTCCCTGACTCACTGCTTGAGGTAAGGCTGCATCAACAGTGAGTACAGTGTGATAATAATCTCTTTTGCCTAGCTGGTCATGCAGTGTTTGATGCACTCCAGGATGCATTTTGCCCTCTGGCCTACCAGGGCTCACTACTGACTCCTGTCGAGCCTGCTACCAAGCAGCCTCCCCATATCCTTTCTTTCAGGGCTACTCTCCAATCACTGCTGTTCCAATTTGTGTCCAATGTTATTCTGTCCTGGGTGCAGAATCTGGCATTTGCTCTTGTTAAATTGCATGCCATTATTGCCAACTCATCATACTAAAAAGAAAGTTTATGGTCTCTATCAGGCTCCTTCATTAGCTTTCCACCATGTTCATTCCCTCACTAAAATGTAGCTTTGCACAACTGAACATATAATAATAATTTCAGAGGTAGTCTTGGCAAATTAAATAGCTCAATGATTATATATCATGATAATACAGTGCTAACCCATTAACACGGTGAAATAAAATACAGGGCTTGAGACGCAGAATTTTTAGCAAGATGCAGATTTTTATTCACAAAATCAATCTGAGTATTGCAGGAGGAGAATGAGTGCCTGTGGTTACATCCTAAAGCTCCATGTGGCTGGCCATAAGGGAGGGCTTGCACCTCCCCAGCTCATTCCTTGAAACCCTGGATCAGAGCCGCAGTACCTGGAAAGTCAGGAGTACCCCCAGAGAGTAAGTATGGTCTAAAGTGCTCGAAGAAATGTCTCCCTTTTGTAGAAAGTATCTTCCTACCATCATCAACAAATTAAGAGGAGAGTTTGTGATTCTTTGGCTATCTTGGCTGATGGATATTTGTAGATACCCCAGGTATCTACCTGCTCCTCAACATCAACATCAACAATGAAGGTATATGACTGACAAAGTTCTTCCAGAAAAGGAATTTTTGGGGTGCCCCTTAAATCATCATACTGGGCATCCTTTTGGTCCCTGCACAGACCACCTCCGGTCACCCCAATCTACGCCCTCGAATGGGCAGACGAATCCGAATCAGAAGGTGGGTCCATGGGCAGCTCCCAAGTTTAAAATTCCTCCCCCTGAGATTTTGTACCTTCCCAAATTTTCAGAACATTCCCCGTTACTCGGTCCCCTATTAGTCCTTGTTCAATGCCTCCTCCCCAGTTCAACTCCCATTGGTTCTCTGTGCCCTGGTCCCTCCGCTCTGGTCCTTTCCCCTTAGTTCCCATTGTAAACTCCTGCCCGTTTGCTTCCCCTTAAAACTCTCTGCACGGAGCGGTTTGGGGGGATTTCCCTTCCCGGACCTCGCGTGCTGATAAAGCCTGTCCTTGTTGCACCAAGGGAGTCCTCCTCCTCGTTATTCCTTCGCTCTCGTGGGCCACACCAGGGAAGGACGCAGCCTCCCGTTCTGCCACCTTCGGGGACAGCGAGCGCCCGTCGTCCGGGCTGCTTCCCCCGGCAGCGGCTTCCCCCGCGGCGGCGGCGGCGGTTCGCCTCCCAGCGCTCCGCACGTGTCCGGAGCCCGCAGGAGAGATCGCGGGCCGACACTCGTGGGGGTCGGACGGAGCCCCCGAGACGGACAGTCCCGACCGCAGGGTCAAGGAATGTCTAGTAATGAGAAGTAGCTGCAAACATCAAGATGAGACAGTGTTGCACAAATATTCATGGACAGAGAATTAGTTAAGAAATAAAAAAGACATTCGAGCAAACAAACAAAAACAACACAAAACCCCCCCTATATTCCCTTGATGGGAACTCCTGCATCGAGTAACGCTCATGGGGATTAGAATATAAACAGTGTGACTGCTTGTTGTTCAAATAGCAACAAGGATTTTTGACTCAATGGATTTTGCGGTCAGCTTATTATTTTCTTCCTTGCATGGTTATTTCTCCTAGGCCAAATGATTCAAGAAACTTCACACTGTCTAAATCCCCCGGAGCATATTTGGAAGTTTGTACATGCTTGCTATGTCTGTCCACTGTGGAGACTGGAAAGAAACTGATTTTTAATCTGAGTGAGCTACAGAGTTATCAAAATGAACAATGTTTTCTTTCTGTTACAATGAATGTATGGATTTCCTTTCTGGAGAATGGCCATTCTGTAGTTTTTAAATACCATTTGGTAAATTATGTATAAGTTGTTAAGCTTCTGCAAAATATTTAGAGGTCTTGATGACATCCACTGTACAGATGACTACTTCTTATCAGGTGCATATTCAGGTCAACAGTTACTTCAACACTAGTTGATGTATCAGTTTCATCACAAAGCACTATAGTGTATATATATATACTACACACTATAATGTGTATAAAGTGTGATTGATTGCAGCTAAAGCCATTGTTTTCTTAAAGACAAAACTAAATCCACTAGATGACAGCGAGCATTTAAAATATGTAGCAAAAAGAAATAGATCGTGAATTTAAAAGGTGTTATTCTCCTAATTCATTGAAATATAGTCTCTGTGGGGCATCCTCTAGTACTTGTTTATATAGTCTCTGATAGCAGAGAAGGGTCAGTGCAGTTCTTCTGCAATATCATGGTTTTTAAAGTAATTAAGAACATTGCAAAACTGAAGAATAATTTTTATATTGTACAACACAAACTATTTAATGTAATTAGATAATTGAATTTGATACCAGAACATGTAGGTGAACTCATGCCCATGCAGCTACCCTGCTGCTGGGTAGGCAAGCGTGTTCTGGAGAAATCAAAAAGCAAAAAGCCTTATTAATGTGTGTTTCCACCAGCACTGCTTTCTCATAAAGAAATCAAAAATGCTTAGAATTATGAGGCTGAGGCCCTGATTTACACAGAACTTTGAATCAGTCTCATTTACTTTTCAGAGAATTTAATGAGTGCTTTTTTTAATCAGTGTTACAGGCAGACTACATTTAAGGGAGGCAAGCTTTTCTTTCTTTGATCAGTTTGTCCTTACGGTTCCTAAAATCAGATGAACAAAATTGTTGCACACAGGTGTTTGAAAAGTTCTGTGAGGCACACAAAACATAGTGGTACACTACTGTAAATTAAACATTGAAGACTAAGTGAACAAATAGAAAACACAGCCTAAAACAGTTCATCAGCATTAGGAATCAAAACTTCCTAAGAAGAATCAAGACAGAACTATTTGATATATTATCAGGTATCATTGGATATCAGATAAAATATCAGACATTATATCATGTAGGACTTTTTATATATGTGAAATTTTTCATGTTTCAATTTTAAATATTTCACATCAATTAAAGAAGATATAAAAAATAGAGCAGTTCAGTTGTATTAATATTTTCTTCCTCCCAAAAACCTGCTTTGCCAAGATGGACAATTTAAGTGTTTCAGTAAAAAAAAACATAGAGTTATTTGGATTCCTAAGTCTATTGTTAAGGAGAAGCACTCAGTATGTCCTCTTAAGTCTATTGATTGGGAAGTTCATACAATTTTATTTCATGAAGGAGCCAAAGGTTTATGTCAGTGGTATAGGCATACATCCTAGTCAGGGAAAAGGAAGGAATGTCTCTCAGCTGCCGTTCTTCCAGGAAATTCATGACTGTGCATTCCATTCCTTGACTCTATTTCTAATTTCTTTTTGGTGATTTCATGACAGCAACTCTCCATATCCTTTTAAAAATGGTACTAAAAATATTACATATGTCATCATGACGTGTATGCTGAAAACTGGTTCACATATGTTCCAGATAATGCCAACAAGAAGTGAAGATTGGAGTCTTTCTTTCCATTTGGATTAAAAAAATATGCTTAACTTACATACACTAATTTAACATCTCGACTTCTGTCCAATATTGGACTGTCTTTTTTCTCACTTCAAGCTTACTGTATCAATTCATACAGTACAGGAAAATTTAAATGCATATTATGTGAGATTTTTCTTTTGGCTTGATATCTCCATATTTTCTCTTGGAAACGAAAGAAGTTTAAATACATTTGAATATTATTAAGGCCTGTATATAATGTAATCATCTGACATGTTTCTAGTGCATTAACTTTACCCTACTTTTCTAAGCTCTATCATATAAAGGAAATGATACTCCAGACATAGAATGGTTATTCTGTAGAAATGTATTCACACAAATGCAGAATAAATGGAAGAGAAATATAACTAACACACATTTTTTTGTTTTCAAAGGGAAGAAAAACAGAAAAAAAAAGAGCATTTGAACCTGCAATTATTCCATCAATCAAGTACCACTGATCCCATATGTTTTCCATAAGTAACATAGTTACTGAAGTATATACAGTCTGTGTCTTTCATTATACCAAGCAATCATTAATATACAATCAAACAAACACCATGCAGTAATATTTCCCTACAGTAAATTATAATGTATGTGTATCTAAACCAATATGTACATAGGTATACATACACACACACACGTATGTGCTGGTGCTATGATATCTGTTTTATTTTTATTCATTTTTTGCTAATATTCAGAGGGATATTATATTTTGTCCTCACTGGGAGGTATGTTGTCCTTCTTTCACGCTAAGATGAGGAATTTTCTGATTTTGATACCTTGTTTTATCATTACAACTTGCTTAATATGTTATGATTTAAGTTGATTACAGTTTAGTAAAGCATAGGAAAAATGGGATGATTGTTATTAATTTATTTTGGAAGATTTTCTGGCCTGCACCTGGTATTAAGTGAGCTGTAACCTTTATGGAGATTTATTATGAGAAAAAAATTAAGACAGAAACCCATACGCCAAACCACTGACCTTCCATGTTGTATTTGTATTTCATTAAAGCAAACCAGTACCTAGACAGACCAGCATATCAGGAAAATAAATTTCTCCCTCAGATGATCTCTGTTACCCATCTGTCTACATAATGTTCAGTATCTTTCTAAAAATAGTGGATGTATTATTATGTCACTTGATATTCAAAGACTGGGCTCATAATTTATATCATCCATTGTAGAACTGGCACTAGTAAGACCAGGGGCAGATCCTCCACATCTGTTTACGGCAAACAGATATCAACACATTTTTTTTAGCTCATCTTCCAACACAGGCATTCATGTGGGGAAAATAATTTAGGTTATATTATGAGCAGCAAGTTTGTGTGCCATTTCTGGTGTTTTCATGCTCATTTAAAAAAAAAATATGTATATATATTCTTCAAGCTGTATAAAAAAAATCATTTTCATCTTTACATGCTAATGAATGCTCAGTTTTGAAAGCAAATAGCTTGATAATGAAAATCAGAATAGTGTTCTTTTTGGGCATTTAATAAGCTACTGGAAAGATAATTCTCTATGTGATTATTTTTGCAGACTTTCCACAAAACAATACTCATCATACTAAAGCACTGACAGAATGGTTTAAAATGAAGAAAAATTAGATGAGTTCAAAGAATCTTTTGGAAGCTTAAACCTCAGTATAATCCTGGAGCAAGGGCTACATCTTTTAATTTCCTAGTTGTACATGCTGCAAAAGCAGAAAAGTAAAATTAACTTCCCTTCTTTGCAGAGTAAAATGTAAAATCAGCATTATTTGTCACAATGGAAATATGATTTCTTAGGCTTAATATATAGCAGATTTGGCTGTGTTAGATTAACAGTTAATATTCTGAATATTTAGATGAATAAAACACTATTGCAGAACTGCAATCTGTATGACTTTTGCTTTGGTAATGGCACAGAAATGGCAATTTTTATGAGATGTGTTTCTATTTTTTTTCAATATAGGTGCCATGCCATTGCCAAAACTTGAGATGCATGTTTCAAACACATTGTAAATTGCATTGTAATCACTCTTATTTTATCTCCAATGACTATTACTGTCCTTTGTATTTTACTGTAATTTTGCAAAATGCTTGATGATATTAAAGGACAACATGAATTCAAAGTTCAATTTGTTACAAAAGATTCTGGACACATTTAAACATATACATTAAATACCCATCTGGTAGCTATAAAACCATCTTTATTGTTACTGACTGATTAATTATAGACTGTTCTCCTGCACAGTCATGTCAATGGTCATCAAAATGTTTCAGTAGATAAATTTGCCAACTGTCACTTGTATTATTGAAGAGACAGTAGTGATTAAAAAAAAAAAAGAAAGTTGACAGGTGACTTCAACAGACTGACAGAGTGTATCTTGCCACCAAACCAGAAAGGCTGTGTTAATGGTAAACTACCATTTTGATAAAATCCGTTAGTGTCAAAGCCTCCAGAAGGAGAGTAAAGCATGCCCATGTTGATAAAAAGACCTTTCACGCCAATCAGATTCAGTAAGACTTCCTGGGTGGATTCACATTTATACTAAATGGTGTGTAGTTTTTTGGCTCAGCTTAAACATAAGTGACATCAGCTTCTTTAGCCCAGAACAAGAATGTTCATAAGAGGACTAATAGTTTAAAATCATATGTCACCAGCATAATTTAACTGATGTAACTTAAGTCTCTATAACTTTCCTATATATGAAACCTTAAGCAATTTTCCAGGTTTTCAGATTTATAAGCTTCAATGCTTGACAAAAACCTTTGATAGCACCAAGAAAGAAAAGAAAGCATAAAATAAATAATGAATTATGTTTTATCTGTTATGCAGCCCGAATGCAAAGACACCTGGTAGTTTAATTTGGGTCATATTAGTAAAATGTCAAATTGACAAGATGTGATCAACGAGTCTAAATATCTCATACTTTCCAAATCTGATAAAGAATAGGTAGCTTTTCAGTTTACAGGGAACACGGGACAATGAGCAAGAGTCAGTCTAAACTATTGTCTTCTCCAGTGTGGATGAAACTACTGTTGACCGTACATTGACAGTCACACTGATGAAGTGCCATTTTAAATGAAAGGTGAATATGATTAATTTGATTAGTTAACCCCATAGCAATGCTTTAGACTGATATGTTAGAAAATAGTAAACTGATCATGATAACCTTGACCTGAATCCTCAATAAAAGAAAATTAAGAATAATTTTTGATGTCACTTTAAATATAGCTCTAAAAGCTGGTATGCTGACACCTGGGAGAAAATGCAAAGCAAGCAAGCAGATGGCCTGGAAACTTAAAAAGGCAACATCCGCTGATTCCTGACAGCAGGGAGGTAGAGATTTGGCAGCTTTTACAGTCTCCAGTTGTTGTTTTCATTCTCATCATGAGGAAGTCCAAGTCTTTCTCTCACCACAGGCTGATATAAGACAAGGTGCTATACTGGCCACCAGTTATTCATATTTCATGTGTCATCAGATCACTAGATAGACGAACAGGAACTATACATATTGCTGAGTGATTATAAGGCGTAGAAGACTGATTGATGTATATACTTGAATTTGCTGACCCCTGAAGCTGGTGCTCTGAATGCCCTTTAAGATAAGGTTTTGCTGATATAAAAGCAGGAGGTATGGGTTCAGTAGATACAAAGAGCTTGGTTGTTAGCCTGGAGCCAAGGCTGAAAGAATCATCCCAATGACTGCCTAGCCCTTCCCTTTTGCAGAGATATCTGCTGTGTGTCAAAGTACCAGCATCTTCTTGAGCATGCATTCTCTCTGTGAAACTTTCTGGCATTTTTCTTCCACCCTTTCTGCCAATTACTGACTGCTATGGGTTTACAACTATGTCTGGTTGTTCTGTACTTCTTTCAGGACTGCACAGGTGATGGATGCTGACACACAGACTACTGAACCTGCCATCAACCATAAAGATGACAGAGGAAGACTATGCTGTTTGGATGCAAAATTATATAACAAAAGCCCTGAGTTTCCTGCTTTCCGTGGGAGGAAAATCATGCCTGGTACTGAAAAATAATGTAAAAAATATAATAATTTAGAAACGTGTTTTGTTAAAAGTCAGAGGTTACTATTCTAAGTGTTTTGATGGACTGGATGGAGGAATATAGGAGCATTTTTCTCTGTTTTCTTCCATTTAAGAGACTTTATAGGTCTATTAGTGCTGCTCTGCTTTGTAACATGTGACCTGAACCATCTCCTGCAAGCCCAAATGTAAAGAAGATGAAGACAGGCACCTGTCTCCACAATATACATAAATTAGCCAGAAATGTAGAAAAGGCCAACAAGTCCCCTACCCTGCTACCCTGAACGTTTCTTCTATTTTTTTTCCTGTTTATGACTATTTTGGCTTACATAGTCAATGAATCAGATATTTTACTTTTATTTCTGCCTCTAAATTAAGTTTTCCGCTCACAAAAAATTCCAATTTTACTTGAAACTCTCAAGAAACACAAAAAAAATTATGAAACTCCATCTTAGTTTCACTGATTTGCACTGAGATCCTTCACAAATATAAAAGTTTCATTTCCCCTTTATTTTGATTTACGTAAACTTAATCATACTGTGGGTTCACTTTTTTTGCTTTTGTTTTGAAGATAATGTCACTTAAATTTATTTGGAATCTCTCTTTTGCTTTAATACACTTTTTAGAGTGTTCATAACTGCCTTGTTCTCGTTTCTCGTGCTTATATTTTCCCAGCAGACTTTGTTTCTGCTGCTTCTTTTTTCTGCTGTTTTTTTTTTTTTTGTCAGGAGACTGACATTATCACTGAAAGAGATTTGTTATAAAATGACAGTAGTTATAGAGAAATAAAGGTACGGTTTAATTTATTGGAAAGTTTCAAGGCCAGATAATCAAAGTGAACAAATAAAATATCAAGTATTCACACATTGTGGACTATTAAACCATAACGGTATTTGGGCTTTTCCAATGACAACTGCAGGTTTATTAGCAATGATCTGTTCTTTTTGCCATCAAGAAACAGGGAGGCTATGTTATTTGACAAATTTGTCCTGATAGTTTCCAGTCTAGCATGCGATTTTCTTTAAATGAAGTCTTAAAGTCAATTTATGTTGTTTACAGATACTTCTGTCAGTTTACTGGTTAAAGTAAATATGAATATAAAGTTAATGTTAACATTCATCAACAAATATATGCCCATTTTCGTTGCTAAATAAACGATTCTTGTCTAGGAAAGACTCCCTAGCTTTAGGAGGGGTGAATTTGCCCAGCTTCTTCCCATTTCCATGTTAAATGGCATGCCTCAGCACTGTAAATCCAGCTGTTCTGCAGCTGCTTTATTCACTAGCTAGCTTTGATTCTTTCTACATTGACCTTGTGTTGTAACTGTGACGGTGCTTGCTGTGTTCCTAACACTCTTTACTCCTCTGCTCCAGATCCTCTTCTCACCTCCTGCCTCTTGAATAAAGGAATTAGATGGGATTTCTTGGGGACTAGTTCTTTGGCTCTTCCTATGTGGCAACTTAAATATTCCTGTGTTTTGATTTACTAGATTTCATACTATGACACCATGGGATATAAGATGGCTGTAACATGTATCTCCACAGACGTGTTCAGCGTAGCACAAACAACTGGAAACAGGTTCCATCTAAAAATATCTGTGCATTTTACTGGTCTGTTCAGTTTCTCTCAACAGCATAACCATGGAAGCAGTGGTAAAACAGGGTGGACAGGGTATTAACAGGGTTACATTAGGAGTTAGGGTGTGATTGTTATGAAATCTGAGTCATTGTTCATATCTGAGAACAGCTTTTGTGTATAATAAACCTCTTGGTTAATCTAAACACTCACCACCCTCTTGTGCAGAAGGACAAGTCTGAGAAATCAGAAGCTGTCATAAGTATTAATTTGGGCTGGCAATGAAGGCCAAGTCACAAAGTCCTTAGTAGATGAAAATTTCGAATTTAAGCAGGAATTTTGCCTGAATTAAAACATGTTTGCTACATATAACTAAGAAATAAATAAGGTACTTTTTGTTTCGCAGATAATAACGAGATGGTGGCTTAACTTGTTCTGCTAAAAATAAAAAGAGATTCTCCAAGTTGTTAAATTGCCTCCGAGCAAAACAGCCTATATAAAAGAAACACAAGTATGTATATATCAGAAATGGGGTGCCTTCCTATCTGTTAGCATCTTTCTGTTTTCCCTTTTGTAAGCTGTTTTTTATCGTGTCACTAATAAATAACCTTTTTGTTTTGACATGATATTAATGATATTATATGTTTAAAATAGTAATCTAAGCATCTATTAGGGCAAAATTACATTTTATGAAGGTTCTCAGCATTGATAAATTTAGGGAGAATTCTGAATAAAAAAATTTCTGAAAAATAACCCCTAAGTAAAACCCAAAACAAAAGAATTTGATTGCAGAAGCAGTGTGCAAATATACATTACAGGGCAATCAAAATGCTTTTCTTCAGTTTCAGCCTTTTGGTTTGCTATTATAGTGAAATATAATGCAAAATTAAAAAAAAAAAATCTCTCAAAGCAAATTTTGGTTCCAGAAATGTTCAATTGAAAAGCTTTATTTGGTATGATAAGAGAAATAATAATAATAAAAAAAGAATGATTAATTCATTAATGCAGTTGCTTATATTAATGTCTTACAACATTGTCAATTATAGGTAGACGTGATTCTCCTGAATGAGCGTATCTGTTTCTAACAGCTGTTAGTAGAAATCCCGCTCCAAATATTTCCCTGAATCGACACTAGAAAATATTTTTAAATGAGCTGGATTCAGAAAACCATGTGTGAGGCTGTGATATGTAGCAGTCATTCATATTCAAAGACTTTCTGTAATAGTGATTGAAAAAGTAGTTAAATTCTGTTTAAATTCATGTATCATAAGTTTCTGGCAATTTGGTTATCAATAGATCACTTTTCTAGTGAAAAAAGCACTACAGATTGTTAACATCACAGCTTAAGTATCTTCATGCATGCTAATATGATTCCCATATTAAAAAATTGACCTGAAAAAAGAGCATGTCCTTTATCATCTCCTCTTTGCATTTCATCAGCACTAGCTGCAGTACAATTTACTTAAACTGGCCGGGCTTCTGCTGGGTTGAACTTACTCATATGTATCATTCTGAAATTGTAATAAACACAAAGCATTTAAATTTGTATCTTCTGAAAAAAAAGATTTTTAAAAGCAGGAAACTCAAGTTCTAACCCAATATTTTGCCAATCTATGTCAGCTTAATTTATTCCAGTGCAAAAGAATAGAATTATGTGGAGATATTTCCATATGTAATGGGATTTTCATTGTACCATTTCTAGGGCTACCCCATCAGTTATCAGTGAGTTTCTCTACCCTCAAAATCTGAAACAATCAAGTAGCTCAGGAGATGGCCTTTCCCTGGGACTGGAAACACACAGCTTGCACCATAAACACACTGACAAACCTTCCTCTGACAAAGGAGAGGTGTTACATTTTAATCATTGCATGGTGATGGCAGACTAGCTCTGGACAACAAGACGTATTGACTATTTGGTTATTTGGCATGACTTTGAAGTGCTACCCCTTTGGTTTTGAAAGTGTCTCAAGGTATATGTGAGGAGATCAAAATGTCTTCTGAACTCATTAGCTCTAAAGGGCATATTTTGAAGGATGTGTAAGAGTGACATTTCAAAGGAAGGGCAGATCTCACTTGTCTTCTTCCCTAAAACAGCTACACATGTAAAACCATGCAGGAAGTCTGTAGACTTATCTCTTTAAGTGTATTTGTGTTGGCTCTTACCTTTCTTTTTTCTATGAGAATTAATTATGTTCATAGATCTACAAGAGGTACTTTCCATTATAATTTTGGACAATAATAAAAATTCTCTGTCTAAACAAGGGGAAGTCTTTTGGCAGGCTGCCAGTCAAACTCCCAGTACTATACTTTTTCCATACTTTTTCTGTTATTTATTCAATCACCATAGTTACATGCATTAAATTTTTCACACCTGCAAATGACAAAAAGCCAACTTTCTAATTTTTTGGCATCCATATCTTCAGGAAAAGCCTAGGCCAAAATCTGCTATTGATCCCAATCTCTACATTGTTTAAGTCAAGAGACCAGATGTTTATGTCTAGTTAAATCCTCCTTTAGCATTTTTGATTTTTTTTGATACAGAAAACACAAGCTAAAGAAAACAAACGTTTGTGTATATGTATTTATATACACATATAATTATAAGCAAATAATTTTATTTTATAGCATGTCAAGTATGACAAGGCATTTAGCCTTTTAATTCTGAAACTCTCTGCAGGTCTTAAATGGCTAGCTAGCCAAGACATTTATTATCTCACTTTAGATGTTAAGGGCAATAATATATAAATGATGATAACTTACAATGTAGAACTTCCTTGTAGGTAATGATGCACAGACTGAGGTGTAACCATCATTTTAGTAACTCAGACATGAAGATCAAGTTCATAACACAGATTTTATTGAAGAATATTTCAAGAATATTATATTAGTTAAACATTTTATTTATTGAATTATCACTTTTTTTTTTCTGTTCCATCACACAGTTCTTTTATACCCACTGCCCCTATTTTTTCCATATATTTTTTATAAAAAATTGGAACATATCAACAAGAATAGAGAAATTAAATAAACAATTTAAGACAAGTTTGGAAAAAAAAAACCAAACAAAAAACCCAAAACAAAACAAACAAAAAGCCCCAAACCAAACCAAAACTAAACCTATTAAAAATATTTTCAATCACTTCAGAACTGCTTTTCTAAATTAGAAATGGTCTGGCTTTTTTAAAGGAAAGGTTTTCCCAAACTTCCCAGTGTTCAAAACTCTCCTAGATCAAGATTTGAGATTAGAGTCCCCTATATGAATATGAAACACTAAAAAAGATCTTACTAGAAATCCTGTGTGGTTTTAAGACATCTGTTTTACTAACTGTATAAGAGGATGAGGTAAAAATGGAAAAAAAAAAAGTATTTGATTCCCATCAGACTAGATTTCAGAAAGCTACGTCTGGTATACTTGCTACGTTTGACCACTTGGATGACCTTCTCCAAGCCGCCTAGAGAGTGTTTTTAACTGTCTGTAAAAGACATAATGTGGGGAAAGACAGAAAGGAGAACCTCTAGGGTCTTAATCAAGCCTGCTAACTGTAACTGAGTTTTTTCCTGAAGTGAAAAGATTTTCTTACAGTAAACTTAGAGATTCTCCTATAAGGTAGAGGGCTTGTGGAATCTGGAAGGGGAGCACAGCAATAAGTAAAGCTGCTCTTTCTGAGAGCTCTTTCCAGCTAATAATTTGCAGTCTTAGATTATTCAGGAGGATAACTCAGAGCACCTCACTGAAAAAATAACTTTGTAAAAGGGTGAAAGGTGTACAACAGTATGCAGACTGGTAGTGAGCAATTCATTAATTTAAATGCACCTCCAAAATCACACTTATGACTAAATCTAAAATAAAAATGACTGGAAACTGGGGGTCATTGGAAAATGCATGTAATGCTATAGTTTTACTAATGATTGAAAACTGAAAACCTAGTTGTCTAACACCTGATGTTGGTCATTCTCATTGTGCTTTAGATGTCACAAGAGAGCAGTTCGGAGGTGTGACTAACAAACTGTGCTGTGTGGGGAAGGTCCTATTGGAATTTACATTAGAAGTAACTTAGAAAAAAAACTCGTGGGGAAGATACACATCCTTATCCATTTCTACTAGTATACAACATATTTTGTTAGTTTCTACTGTCATAAAATGATAATGGGTTGCCTAATTTTTCAAGAAAAAACAAGATTACAGCTGTACCCTGGAGGAAAAAATATGGGTCCCAGAAGTGTATCGTTTAATTCATTTGGATTAAATTTCCTTCTACTTTAGTCTTCTTTGGTAAATGTTGCTTCTCTGAATTATTTCAGGTCAGCATACCTTTGCCAAATAAAAATCATCAGGAAAAGTTTCCTTGTGACATGTTCACAGTAGATATGGGGCAGTGCCTTCCTTCTTGCTTGTTTTTGTCTTCCAAGACAAAACTTAATGTTAGGAAACAAATTGCTCAACCTTTTATGACAAGGTAGTCTACTGGCTAAAACCCAAGAAATAAAAATGATAGGTAGATCATGGGATTCCTTAATCCTATCTCTCTCCCTTTTTATCCCTTTTTCCTCTCTTTCTTTTTTTTTTTTTTTAAATCTGGTGATTGCCTTTTCTTTGTCATTTTCTTTTGGTTTCATTAGAGCAAAGTTAGCTTGTCTATCTTGGCAAAAATCCCAGAAAAAATGGGGTAATCCCTTCACTTTATAATGGATGCCCAGCTGAAGAGATGTAGATCAATGGCATTACAGAAGGGGACTGGTAAAAACAACCTTAAAAGACTTTGAAAGAGTATTCTGGAAAAAATAGGAAAACTTCTTTGCTTTCAATACTATGTGTCTGAAAACAAGAATACTGACCTGAAAAATCAGAGAAAATCCGTGGCATTTTGAGACAATCAGTATGATCTCCACATACTTTTGCACTGTGTGGGTGAAAACGCTTCTTCCTCTCTTGTGGTAGGTTCATTCTATCTGATGTCAGGTTGTTTTGATTACAGCAAATAATCTGTATTTTTCTGTGCAGAACTTATTACATGCTAGACCTTTGTGTGATAATTCTCTACTCCTTGCAGAAAGAAATAAGTGGTAAGAATAAATATAATATGAACATTATTTATCTTTTCATAGCTTTTTCTATTTATGAGCATGTCTCTAAAGAGAAAAGATTGTCCCCCTCATGTATTTTTACATTTCTTCTTCCACATGGAAAAGAAAAGAATCTAGAAATTATAGTTGGGTTGTTGATTTTATTTTCTTGTTTTGTTTTGTTTTATTTGCAAAATTATCTCTTTGAATGAGAGTAATATTCACTTTATATTTAGAAGGTTCTGGGTTTTATAAGTTAGTGAGTTTTAAAGGTATTATTTCAAAAGTTTCCTTTCTCGGCATCTAAAGACACACCCCAGTGGAAATCTCTCCTATGCAATTAGCTTCCCTGACTGCACTGATGCAGTTTATTATCTGTTTATTTTACATCATTTTTTTTTAAGCAGCAAATTTTGCCCTTGGATGTACAAATGTGGCTTCCATTAATATAATGAAAATTGCATGTGTGCATCCAAGGGTCAAATCTTTCCTTAAAAGTGAGATTTATCTTCAAATTAGCTACTCTAAGAGCCCTGGCTAGGACTTCAACAACATGAATCACTTTTATGAAGAAAATATGAACTGTACTGGAATTCTTTTTAAGCCCTACTTGTTAAAATGTGCAGAGATGAGATTTAGATACCAGCAGAAGCCTAACTCTATAAACATTTTCTCTGGTGTAAATCTGGATCATTTCCAATGATTCTTTCTGACACTTTGGCTCTAATGACCTTTAGGTTGGCAGTCCTAGAAAACAATTATCTTGTGTCTTTGCAAAATCCCTTTGAAGTTAATGAGAATCCGTGTGCATAAACTTCCCTTTGCAAGATTAGATCCTGAATAACCAAGGAATTTGGATGGGTAACAAGGACAGTAAAGAAAAGGAGATTTAAAATTCTTCTCTAGACATTTCATTTTCCTTCCTATTTCTTGAAGAAGACATATAGTTCTTCATTTGTGAGATAGGACGTGATTACTTGGTGGGTTTGGGTGGATAAATGAATACATTTAAATAAATGTTACATATATTCATAAGAGTCAATTCTGCCTATTGAACTAGTTAACACCACTGAATTATAGTACTTTTAGTTAAAAGAGTAATGATTACTTTAGGAATGGAGCTCATTTCGCAAATTATGTACAGCAAGATCTGCTATTATCAATAGTGATCAGAACAGTTAATTCTGAGCTTACTGTGCTAAAATAAAAATTACCTCCAAATTGTCAAAGTAACCAGATGGTTCACATTTAGAAGTACTTTCATAAGCATTACTGTGTCTTTTAAATGAAGACTTTCTCAAAATCTTTTGCTCTTATGCAGACAGCTTAAGCTATTTTTTATTCTTTCCTGGAATAGTAACACATCATTATGTACAAGCATACAGAAATTACAAGGAGTTGGAGAGGTGGGTCACTTTTTATAGGTATCTTACTCAGAAAATTAAATAGCTGTCTTCTGCTTCTGTCCTTCAGTACATAATTTACTTCTAGCTTATTCAAAACAACTTGTACACTTATGTTTCTTTTTTACTTCATAAAAAAGTAACTGACAGCTATATTTTAAAGTGTGCATATTATGCCCCCTTTCAGCACAGTTTACTTCATTTCCCAGTGTTTCAGTGTGTTAAAAATTTGCCCTGTAGGGAAGTCCAGATTTGCTGGTCAGAATACAAGTTTACTTACTGCTGAGTGCTCAACAGAGACAGGCAGATCCAGTCTTTATCCCACCTTGGATCCTGAGCTGCATCTGGAGACATGCAAATAGGAACACTGGATATATTAATGACAAAAGCATGGTTGAACTAAGAAGGAAAATTAAAGACTTGCTCTTCTTATAAATTTGACCATTATTAGATCTGCATCATTCTTTTAAATTATGAAATATAAATGAAGTGACTGGACATGTAAACAAAGTAAACAAGAAAAAGCAAAGAGCTTGGGTTTCATCTTAAATACCATATATGTAGTGGAGGCTTTATTCCTTTGTTGAACATATGCTAAGTTCAGCAAGAAAAATTGAAATCTTTATCCTTAAAACCCAGATTTTAATCACATAATTTCAGTGGCTATAAACACATTTGCCTAGTTACTGAAGCATAGAGTTATTATTCTTGGGCTCATAATCCTTCAGCAGAAGGGTTCAACTCCCACTGCCTTCAGACTAATAGAATAACGAATACTAGGGTCAATGGTTATGCAGCAAAATGCAATTTTCAGAAAATTAACTTTTTTCAAGGAGGATAAGAGAGGTTCTTTATTGATTTTTGTTAGGTTTTTTCCCTTCTATCCTTATTTCTAAATTGGGTGAACCTGAAATAAAGGTATTTTTGAGAATTCTATGGCCTCAAAACCATTTGTTTAAAAACTAATCTCATTTCCCTCCTCCATCTGTTACTTCACAGTAATCATAGACCAAACTCTTATTTTCTCTTGAAGAATAAACTCCTTGGTTAGCCTATATATTGTGTGACACAGCAGTCCTTTTTCTTCTGACAGAATGGCCTATGATATTTTGGGAATAACATGACAATAAGTATAGGAGGGAAATACGATCCAGTAAGGAGATCAGTTTTATAAATGATGAAGAAAGCACTTAGTAATTAAAACTGCAATTCCCATGGAGAAATCTACCCTAGCAGAGAGACTGAGTTTGATGAGAATGACATAAAAGCCAGTCCCATTGTAGTACAATATTATTTTTATATTTTTTATATTCTGTCCTTGGAATAATTTCCATTGGAAACTAAAACCAATGAAAAAATATTGCTGCAGTATGAACTTTCACTCCATTTCAGGACTACTTCAGTACATACTGATGTACTCAGTGTCCCACAGATTTGCAAATTTACATTTTCTGGTTATCTCTGACAACTGAGAAGACAATAAAAATAATCTGCTGTTTTACAGACTTGTTACAGAGCTGTTATATTTGAGGGAAGATTGTATATATCAGATGGTGGGGTGTCAGTGAATCGGAAATAATGACAGCTAAGTGTGGATGGCTGCACAGATGTATCTATGACTGAGCCAGGTTCTTAAGTTCTCACTGTTGACTGATCTCAGAGGTGTTTGATGTCATTTCAGATGCTCACAGAGTCAATTAATCCTCCACATGGGATCATACTTGGCAGAGGACCCACATGAGACCAGAGTAGGCTGGAGCAGCAGAAGAAAATGTGGCATTTTAGGGCATCTCAGGTGGTCCTAGAGCCTGAATGGTGGAATCAGAATTGCACTACTCATGATAGGGTGACTTTTACACCTACTGATTTCCACTGGGTAAATTCAAGGGCAATATGTCCAACAGAAGATAGCAAAAGATTAGGCAGGGATGTACTCCCTAAAATCCGTAATTCTAAACAAGAGAATTACAGGGGCATAGGAGAGCAATGGACTTCGAACAAAAAGCAGCCAGACTTCTATGCTACAGAATGTGCCACACTCCCCTACTGGCCTGCATTCATACTCCCACCTAGGCCAGAGCACTGGGATAAGCAAATCATTGGTGTAAGCCTGCAGGAAGTTCCTTTTATCAGTGCAGTCATTCTGCAGAGTCTGTCAACTTCACTAACTAAATCTTTCTTGAATATATGAGAAAGATACTTAGTTCATATATAGTTCATGCTCACATGAGAACAACTGGGTTTAGATATTTTAACCTGAAAGTTAATGCCACAGTCCATGGCAATCAGTGGCTTGCAAGGGTAGAAATAGAACATGCTCCTGCTTTTCCTAAATGGGACTTCTCCATTTGCAGAAAATCTTAAAGATTTCTTTAGAGACATTTCTCAGACAGTGAGTAGTAGCATTCTTCCTATGGGACAGACTCTAACTGAAAAGCAGTCCATGAGGGGTTTCAGCAGAGGCAGACATGCCCTTTGAGGTTAATGTATGTTATAATGGATATAATTTTTTCCCTTCCACCTCTCTCTCTTTATAATAACCAAATAATCCCATGCTATCTTCTATTCACAAATGTTATTGCCTAAACATGTTAGGGGCTTTTAATGCTGCTATAATAATACAAGCAGAAATTGCATTTGCCCTTTCAGAGATGTATTTTAGGAAATGAAATCTGAGGTATCTCTTTTCTACAACTATGCAATTCTAACCCTGAATTCCCAGTGATAATGCTTACAGAAAATGTCCTGGCATGTTTGTGATTAATTTGTCTCAAGACTCATTTTTATTCAATTTTGACCTGCAGTTTTTATTCCATAAGGTCATGTAGTCAAAGATGTTCGTTTTACTTTCGCTTCTGAATTCTCTCTGGTACTTTAATTTTTAGCCTCATTATGATATAACGATATATTCACATGTATATTTTATTGGACAGGGACTTGAAAGATAGATTCCTACATTAGTTTTCTTTTTAGGGAAAATGAGATGTTAGCTATTTACTAAAAATAAAAATACTGTGTAGAAAGACTGGTATTATACAGCCAATACACAGGATACATAAGCAATTAAAAAATAAAAAAGAAAATTAAGCAGAAAGCCTATTAAAAAAGTTCCAGAAGAGTTCAGTTCTGGGTCTGAATGTCAATGGGTATAAATCATTGCTCTGGAGTTTGAGGATTTCTATATAATAGGAAACTTAAGTAGATTGCCTTAATGACACATATGATCATCAGCTTGTTAATACCTGGGAGGGATGGTAGAAGCGAAAGAGAATGTGAATTATTGTTCAATTTTTTAAGGTTTGAAATAGAGCTTACTGGTTATCATATGAATAATTTCTTACAAATACAGAAAACTAAGTAGTGGGATCTATTGTTTTCATGCAACTGCAGAAAAAAAAAATCTTTTGACTTTGCTCAGAGTTTATATGTTAGAAGATTTGGCCGTAGGCAGAAAATAAGTATCATCCCCTAACACTTTTTTCTCTTCTTCTTTCTCTGAGACAATATATTTATTTCACATGTGTATCTTTCTCTCTAAAGCAAACATGAAGAATTTAGTTGTGAGATTATTACTAGAGGGCCTTTTTTTTTTTTTTATGAACACAAGAATATTACTGTTAAATTATTTTTAGCTTTCAGGAAAAAAAGTTAGATGTGGATTGAAGGTCAGACAGAATAACAGTACACATGTAGACAAGTCCTGAATCCGTGAATGTGCACGGAATTTTCATTTTTGCAGTTAAAAACAACTTTCTAAGCAACTTCTAAACAACTTCCTAAAAATGAAGCCTGAAAGCTGCAACTTAATTCTCAATTTACTGTTTTAACCACAACACTGTTTCTGGCCTTCAGAACTGGCTTTCCTTGCTGCTGTCTTCTCAGACTTGTATTCTCCCTTGCTTTCTGCACACCCAGATTTATCTAATCTAAGATACTGGGTAATTGATACCAACTATTATGCTCTAAGCAGATTTACAAAGTAGATTTGGGAAGTCTCTATGAATCAAACTCTTAGAAATAAAGATGGACATCTTAAAGATATTCTATGAATCAGTTGTAAAATATTTTTCTCTCTTAAATTTTTCAGCTTTAGAAACCCAGAATAACTCAAAATCTGTAAGTCTAGAGAAGACATGGAGTTGACATGCTTGCCAAAAATCTTTGCCTAATTTTATATAACTTGTATTCACACTCAGGACTGTTCATTAAATAACCATTTCACGGCTACTATTCGTTCTGTAAATAGCTATTTTAAAAAAAATTGTGCAGTCTAATTTTCCTCTATGACTTACCGTAAAAAGGATATATTCCTTTAAAAATACATCAGGAAGTATGCAAAAATTTCATATTGACTTATTTTTCACTCATTCAAGTAACATTCAGCATTTCATTTTTTTTTATGGATGAGTTTTTAGATTTCTGTTCCCAGTCATTATTTATTGGCAGCCAAGGTAAGGAATTCATATCTATCTATCTGTCAATATTCTTGTAAGGTCACCATTCACTCCAGTGTCACAATGAAAAATGAGCACAGAAACCATCTTGCAGGTCTTCTGATTTATATTGTTGCATTTCTGTTTCTGCTACAGCAGGTTTCTACAGCAGACATCCACTGAAAAAATGTCACACGTACTCCTGTATCCTTCATAACCTGGAATCTCAGCACAGCAGTTTGGGTACAGCTATCATCCCAAAAAGGTAGATCACCAACCTAAGTTCTGGGTCTTGATCAAGACCCAGGAGTCACGTGTACTGAACTCTTGATATATTTAGATAAAAAAAGGAGAATTCATGTGCATCACATAAGGAGATGGACTTTTCAGTAGAACACTGTCCCATGGACATGTGTGTTAAAATTTCTCTACCTAGTGGGGGCAGAATAAGTCTTTTGAATTTGCCTCCATCATTGAATTGAGTTCAATAGCCTGAAAAAATCAATAACATTTTGCAACTGTCTTTTGGTTTGCAGAGACATTAGGTGCTTGTCTGTTTCTTATCACTGACATGACTCATGTATCTAAGATAGGAGGTAACTTCTTGGCTCTATGGAGTTATCTCAAAACACCTGCGCCGAGCAAGTCTCGTTTTCTGTCTCCTGTTTCTTGGGTCAGCCTGGGACTTTTGTCTGAAGCAATAGAGCAGCCTCAAAACCGCTCTAAGCTACCCCTGGCTGTAACCAGCTGCCAGGGAGAGTGTAAAAATAAGGAACTAAATCTCTCTTCTCTAGCTTGGGAGTTTTTCATCAATTAGCAAAACAAAATCCTATCCTACTAAACCTACTCACCACTTGAGCCTCATTTCATGGAAAGAAGCTGAAAAGAGCAGAGTTTTTCTACAAGTAATGTGAAAAAGCTCTACTGATGATTTGTGCTATTTTTCTGGCATGATATATGAACAGAATGCTTTGACTTCACTCCTCTTGAGGTTTGGCATGCTAATGGAAGTTTGTGTCATGCTAAAAGCTCCACTTTGAATAACTATATTCCAGCAAATGCCTTTTTCTGGATGAGCTTATGAATACTTGAATAAATATTCATATATCAAGTGTTTGATTTGAATTTCTCAGATGAAATTACAAGAAAAGGGCTTGAATTCCTGGTAGATATCCACAGAAATATAATATTAATATCAGTAAAATTAAATGTACATTTTGTTCCACTATTAAAGATATAAATATAGAAGTCATCTAAAAATTATTAAAATTACAAAAACAATCTAAATAGATGCAAATAAAAATATATGTGTTACTTAATGGGTAAAGTAACCTTTACTCAATACTCAAATACAGGATTCATAACAATTTGTAAAGTGCAAAGGGACTATGAAAACAAATGGATATATTTGCATGATGTGCAGCACTATGGCACATCACTGCTGCTGGGAATCGTTGATAAAGAGAAAGAAGGACAATGACTACTTTTTCCTCTAAAGAGCAAGCTTCTAAACTAGTTGAAATACATCAAATTTAACAAGAATTAAGGTGAAAATAATGTAAGAAAACACTCTATGGTCAGGTTGACAATCCTCAAACTGAAAGGTGACAAGCTTGACAGCAGTTTTAAAATATTTCAGCAGTAGTAATGCCTTTTTCATAAAATACATGCATATTATAGAGCTACAAATGAACACAAAGCAGCAATTTAAGTTTCTGAAACTAGTTATCACACAGTCACTGAATTCACCAGTCTCAACATATCACTAAATTCTACTATAATCTGTTATGATTATGAGTAAAACTGCCAAGTTAAGGAAAACTATTATACTATTCTGAAGGATTTGCTTTAGTGCAATGCAATTTGGAGTTAGAAAAGACACGCTTGTTTGTATGATGCAGAAGCTGGTGAGTTATTTCAGCTGAAATAAGGACAATTCTGCTGTTTTTATTCCATTCCTCAAATGAGACAAACCTTATGTTTGCATTAATTCTGAGTGACTCATATGCCACTTTTGTCCTTCTAGATTGCCTGTATCAAAATAAAACACTGAAAAGTCTTTATTTTCATCCAAGGGACAGAAATCCTCCCCAGAGTTGTCTGATTCCAAGGCAATCTGATTCCAGTCTGAATCTATGACATAATATTTGTGGCCTGTCATTTAAAAGAAAGAAAAACAATGACAAAATTAAACTTTGATCTTCCTTTTTATTAATAATCTGCCATTCTATTTTAATTACTATTATAAATTCTTTTGACCATTAGATCTTGCTTAGATCCCAGCTGGTGCCTCACTGTCCCTTCTGAGACAGTCTGACTCAGAGCGAGCACCCCTTACCAAATTTACACCTGAAATATGCAACGCTCCAACCGTGCCCTTTAAAACGGTCGCTGTCTCACTACACCTGGAGAAGTTTTCTATTTTGTTCCAGGAATGAAAGTAATTTCCTGAAGGCCTGATGTTCCCCCATTTCTGTTACACCACCAGTCCTGATCAAGTATAGAGCTCCAAAAGAGAATAAATCTTGCAAAATCTATGAGAATAACTTTCAGAATCCTCAGGCATTAGTAAATCTGCAGTTTTATGTCTGTTGTGTGCAGTTTAACCCACACTCCTCCTGCAGGCATACATGTAGGTGCTTCTGAATGTCTCCCCTCACTCCAGAAACGGGAGGCTGCATTTTCCAAAATACTCTGGATTCAGAAAGTCTTCTGAGTATAATGAGAATATTGAATATAATGTAGGCTGCTGAACACTCTAAGTCCTTCAAAATCTATTTAGATTTTTAATCACATTTTTCGCTCCTAGTGACAACAATTAAAAATATAACTGTGAGGAAAGTACTTAAACTTAATTTCTCCTATGAATAAGCATTATTTCTTCTTAGTGCTATAATTATTTGTATGTATTATTTAGTCAAGGTCTCAAGTGTGCCTGAAGTGTTCCAGATAAATGGTTACTTGCAAAAAAAAAAATGTTACTTGATTGATTATTTCCAGTGAGAGTGCATGCCTAAAAATTCTCNATTTTTATCAAGAGGAAAAGAATGTAAAGGATTTCAATTTATGGGTGAGTAGGGAACAGACTGTAAAGAAAGTGGGGAAAGAGACTTTCTTTAGTTTAGACTGTCAGATCAGAAACTTGTAGGTCTCAAGAGCAGAGGATATAATCTCCAGCAGTGAAAGTCTTAATACTTTGATATATTTTTACAATTTGAATTAATCATTTCATGAAATAACAACCATGGAGAGATTGCAAGAAAAAGTAAAATGTCTGCTATCTGCTGTAGGGAGCAAAAAAACTAGAAGAGGTCATACAGATTAAGCCTCTGAGAAATAATCAGGAGAAGAAATTTTTAATACGTTTCTATTTCATAGTAACTATATTGTCTGCTCTGATTTGCAAATCAACTTATATTTTCTTGGAAGAATAGTACATTTTTTTAATGTAAAGAAAACTTTTCCCAAATCTTAAAATTTATTTACTGTTAGAATTAGTATAGGACACTCATGGGACATTTCCAAGGCCTCTAACAATATCATCATGGTACTTTATATGATCTGCTTTTTGCTTTCTTATTTGTTGATTTCTGTCTAAAATAGTTATATAATCTTTTTGCAGAAAGGGATGATGGAAAAGAAATCAAATCTAGCCCTCTGTGTTGGCTTAATGACCATTTAAATATTTCACCTTTCTACATCTTCTATGCCCAGTGCCACACACACTTCTCCTCCCACCCTACCATCAGTTAAACACTACTACCATCAGCCACAAGAAGACTGTGGATGCTGATCAGTTACCAGTAATTGGTTGGATTTATGCCACAATCTTGAGAACACTTAATCCCATGCCAGTGTTTACTCATGTAAATGAGTACTCATTTAGATTAGAAATTAGAATTTAAATTTGAAATTTTTCACCCAGAAGATGATTGGGCACTGGGACAGCCTCCGAAGGGAAGTGGTCAAAGCACCAAGTCTGACAGAATTCAAGAAGGATTTTGACCATGCTCTCAGGCACACGGTGTGACTCTTAGGGATGGTGCTGTGCATGGGAGTTGGACTGGATGATCCTTGTGGGTCACTTCCAGTTCAACATATTCTGTGATTCTGTAAAGATGGTGTGGGGGAAAAGTTGTCTCCTATAGAGTTTTCTGAGTGTAGATTCCAGTAACAATGTCTTAGAGTATCTGCAGCAGCTTCCAAGAAGAGGTGAAGAAAAATGATGGGGAGCGTCTGCAGTGCTGACACTGGTGGGTTTTGATCCAAAGCCTGCTGGCACTAACAGAAAGAAATTCATCTTGATGCTAATGGTTTGGCATCGGAGTTATATTATCATCCACCTCAAGCCAGACATCTGGTAACAGGACAAAACCTCTGCAAAGCGTAGCTCTGAGACCCTAAGGATAAAAATTTTCTACCTGTTCTTTCTTTCTGATTCTCAAATACCAAGATCAAGCTTTCCTGTTCAAACAAGAACTTGCCTGTGTTTGTCTTTTCTTTATGCAGTTTGAGAGGGAGTTTCAGGACTGCTTCTTGAGAGAAGATGAAATTCCTGGTATCTATTTCATATTTGAACACAGCTTGAAATTAGAGACTGATGAAATATCTTTAATATTGGTACCTGTCAAAAATGTGGTGGTATAACTATAGTCTTCATTACTGTGATTTATGATCCCTGAATTTTATGCCATTTAAAGTAAAAATATGAGCCAAACACATACGTGTGTTTACAGATATGTATGTTTCTATTTATTACTAAAAAAGACATTTTGAATTAGATTATTAATAGTAAATTGTGCAAATATGAAGAATTATCTTGTAAAAAACATACATGCCAATAAAGGTGTACGATTAGCTGATACTAATATGACTAGCTGATATTACCCTATCTGATTAATAAAAATTTCCCTATGGCCAGGGTAATTTCAAATTTGTAATCATTCCAACATCTTTTTTTCTGTTTAATTTTCAGAGGCTGCTGGGGTTAGACAGATTTCCGCCTCAGCTCTTTTAGGAAAAAGCAGGAGGGAGGATGGGGCTAATGATTTTATATCTTCTTAAACAAAGACAGAAATCTCTAGTGAATGTAATTACATAAAATTAAATCTATTCTTGTCTTCAATGTATTAAACTAGCTGTCAGAAATTTAAGAAAATTTAAACTTCAAACTGCAGCTGAGTAATCTTAGGGCGAGCCACAAGATGAGTTGTTTATTTCTGTTGGGCTTATTACCACCACTTGACCTAATTATTTTGACACTTCTACAGTAACACTTAGGAATAAAAATAAATTGACAAAAGATGCTTCTTTTTTTTTTCCCCTCAGGGATAAAAGTAGGAGGTAACGCTTTTCTAAAAACGAATCAAAATAAGCTATCTTTAAAAACTGTAATGTAAATATTTTAATCAAAATTTCTTACCACAGATTGAGTGAAGATCTTTTCTGAAAGATGAGAAGGAAAATGTAGGGCCTTCTGAAAAAAAAAGAGGTTAAACCTAAAATCTACACTTTGATTATTTTTGTGCCAGATCAGTCTTATATAGATCAAATGAGCTGAGACGATAAAGCAAAATGGAGAATAGGGATTCAGAAAATGTTCATAACAATATTGTTACCAGGAAAAATAACCACAAGTATCTCCCTTCTTTTATTAGGATTATAGACAGACATGTACCAGTAGTGGTTGAGTGAGTGGAAAGGCTTTTTTATTTTACCAGCAACATGATGTCAATTTTTCAAAAGGTGCCAGAGGTTTGGAACACTCCAACTCCAATCTTCAAACCAGTTTTGAGATATGAACAACTGGGCTGTTGTGATGAAGCCTAGGACATTAGTAGGCAGCCAGCGTCTTTGTTTTAAGAATATACATACATTTACATATGCATATAGACATACAGACACATAATTATTCTGGTTTTGCAAGGAAAAATGTATTTTTAAAGATGTTCTGCTTACTTTGTTGGGAAGGAAGAAAATTAGCTACTTAAAACACAGTACTGCCAGGAAAATTTAAAGGGAAGGGGGTTTTTAAAATTATAGACATGTTCTTTAAAGTTATAGACATTTTCCTTAAAGTTTTAGAAATTCTTTCTTCAGGAAAAGACAGATTTAGGAATAGTTTCCTGTTCAGAAGGTGAGATAGAAGTATCTCTGGTTTTTTATCTATTTAATATGTGTCACTCTGATATCATTCTACTACTATTTCTTTTTTCAAGATATAGGTTTTGAGTATTGCTCTCCATTTCATAAATGAGTCCTTCTCATGTAGCACAGGACTCCCATCACACATCTTATCACCTTGACTATAAGTTGAGGCCAAATACAAATTCCTCTGTTTTAAGAAAACACAAAAGAAATCAAAAAGAGGAAACTAATGTTGATCCTTATATGAAGATTACACTGGTAGATTTGGAACGATGAGAGGTGAGAAATAATATCATTTAACTTTTAAGACATGTCCTTGCCTCTAGCTAAGCAGTGTAAGGAACAGCTTGAACAGCAGCAGCAGACCAAGACCACTGAAACTGGCAAATCCACAAAGATAAAGGCTGGCACTGAGTTTTATACCCTTTTGACTTCACTGGATTACTTCCAGAAGCACATATGAAGTATTTCAGATGCTTTTGTCCAAATATATCCATCTCTGAGGACACTGTCACTTCTTTTTTCTTGCTTTGTTGCATGAAAGGGCAGCACCATGAGGAAATGGTGTTGCCAAACAACAGTGTGAAAAAGCCTGCCAAAACCTCTAACCTAAGCTTTTAGGATCTCAGTGATTTACCTGCTCTCAAAACCAGCAGGTCAGAACCCCAGACCTCTAACAGGGTCTGCTTCCTCCATGGCTGCCAGGGACCATGCTTTCTCTTCCTATGTGACTGCTCTCCATTCATGGCTGAAACCTTAAAATCAGGCATTGAATTAGATCACTGCAAGCAAGGTCAGAAACCTCCTGACAGTCAGATAAACTGAGTAATGCAGCTGATTAACTTCAAAAGCAAATATTCACATCTCGTTTACAGGCAGCAGAGGGTGATGATCCTTTGTCACAAATTCATTTTCTGTAAGAAGAATATTATATATTTGGGGCTTAAGATACTCATTTATTTTTACAAGCTCAATTTTCTCTCATGTAATTTTTTCAAGATAGTGATTAAAAATCTGCTTAATTCAATCCTGAAAAGTTATTTAAAAGGGATTTTATTTTTTCATGCTTGATATAAAGTCACCAAAATGTGTTTTAATGAGAAAGATAAGGCAAGTCTTGCATATTTTATGAAAGTTGCTACAAATCAAATTCAGGTTTTCAAATTATGTCACTGTTTTAAGAGTCAGCTCATACTCTGCTTTTGCCAGTTTAGCCATACTGGTTCTGCCAATATCTAATAACTTATAGAAAAGTGAAAATCTCGAGTACAACTATGCAATTAAAACAGTATGGTGGTGTGATTCCCCTCCCCTTCTCCCAAGATCCTGCATGCCATGACCTCCCCTTGAATAGGGATGCCTCTCGGGGTTATTCCTGGAGGTTGAGAAATTCCTTGCTGCAACAGATTCTCAGTTTTAAAACCTCAGCTAAGTGATATAAAGGATTGATTGCACATATATAATCTTTTAGACATAAACCATTGACTAAACCTGGGACTAGGAATGGATCCAGTCACACCTAGACTCCTCTTTGAGAAAGAGTTCAGAAAGCAAGGGGGTCCTTTCATTCGTTCTGTACCTCATGACTCAATGGGAGAGTCTGCCTGACAGTTCTGTCTGACCCTGTCTTCTACACAGTAAATAATCAAGTGTATCTTGCCAGTGCTGTATTTACCATTGAACTTTATTATATTGAAAAAGTATTTTGTTGCCTCCCTCTTACAGGTGAAGTGCCTGATTCCATCCATGACAAAAGGAAAAGATGAAGATCTGTGCTATCAACAAAACTTTGCAATTTATGTCAATTTATAAGATAAATGTTGATGCCTTACTTATATATTAATTTTTATTCTCGATAATGTTATTTAATTATCCTAGCACTCGCTATACAGTCCAGCAGAAACACAATACCTTACAGAAAAAGTGTTAAGGAATTACCATTCCCTTAATTAAATTATGCTTCATTAATAGATCTAGCTTTTAAAATATTACCTCCAGAAATTTTCCTCTTCTTAGTATGGGAGAGCTTAAAGTAAGAAACATCATTTTTTCTATAGAATTATTATTATGATAAACTATTCTACCTTCATCTTTTTACAAGTTAAATATAAAGGACTGATCCTTTCCCAAACTGAATCTTCCATCAGAGAAGATTTTATTTCTTTATTTAATTCCACCACCCTCACACCTCCAACCATCCAGTATAAGTCTGAACTTGTTTCTTATTCACCAGTCTGAACTTGCTTGTCATTCACCAGTAATGAAAATTGCTGCTCTGTTTCCATATAAAAATGACATGCAAAACTTTTCTTTGGGCTTAATATGTTTTAGAAGACCAAACCAGTCCTGGCAGTTTCTACACGCATGGATCTAGGATTTGAGCCTACGGGAATTTCATACGTGGAAGGATTTTAAGGTTTGCATCCTTACAGCAGAATCTCTCCCATCGTGTCCTCTAGTTCATACACTGTTTCCCTGGGATGAGCAGCATCTATTGTAGGTGGTGTATTATACAGCAATCCCTCAACGCCTTCCCATCTTTCTGCATGCTATTGATAATTTTCACACGATTTGCTGCAGCAAAAGCCAATGAAAAAAAATTATTTTATTAAAATCTAATCCAGCAAAACTTCTAAGCACTGTCACACTGAGCAAGATGCAAGCTGCATACACAGGCATGGTGTAATTTGTGCTTTTTGGAAATTTCTTTCCACTGTTTTTCTTTGAATTTCAACATTCCATAAATGAATAATCTGTATCAGTACCTGTGTACATAGCAAATGCCTCTGTTGTGGTGTTAATTTCTAGCTAATTTTTAGAAAAATTCACCCACTGAGACATGGAGGATTATTTTAAACAAAAACCCGAATGAAAGTTGCCATAATTAGGCACACAATGCTGACACACTATAATTTTCCATAGAAGCTCCAAGGAATTTTTTGGTACTCACTTGCACAATTTTTCCATGGGCTAGGCTTTTTAAAATAGGATCTCATTTCTGAAACAAACTAAAAACCCTGACAAATACGCTCAAAGAAAACAACAAGATCAACAACAACAACAAAAATACATTAAAAGATGTGAATTGAACCTCAGCCGGATAACATTCTTGGATAAAGTTCAGAGGGAACTCATACAGCTTTTTCATTGGAAATCAGTAAAGACACATTATTGCATTTTCCTGCAGATAATTTTTAAGTGTCTACATCTGCCAAGTCTCTAACTTACTATGAACATAGAAATGAACACAAGAGATAGAAAAAAAGACTTCTAGTAGAACAGATGGTTTGTTATTTCATCATTGATCTGCAAATGCATGATTTTAGAGAAGCCATTTTTAATTTGAATCAGTAATTCACTAAACCTAATATAAATTCATGTTCTTTAATCCTATAAACTACAGAAGAATTAATAGAAAAGTTCTTATTTTAGTCAGTAAACTTTTACTGCCTTGGATATAACATTTACATTGTGTATTATATCAAATTTAGTCCAATGTATATTTCAAATAAGTGTTGCAGTATATTGTGCTTTTTAAACTCTTCTCATTGCTAAACACTCAAGAAATTATTCTTTACTAAAATATCATGTTAATCAAAAAAGGAGGCACAAAGGGTTGTACAAAATCCTTTAGAAATTCTGCAGCAGTCTCGCGTGTCTGATGGACTGAATGATGAGCACAGAATTTACATAAGTCCTGTCAAATGGGATAAGAAAAGCACTCTCTTTTTTCCATAACTACAAGAAGCTAGGCAGTAAAGCACCAGCACTACTCAGATTTTACATTCCTTCCCCATTACTATCAGACTGAATTAGCATAACAGAAAAATATATGTGTACCTAAACAGTAAAAGACTAAGTGCTGAAGGATTACATCAGATAAGGTGTTACCACATTTTTTCTTCCACTCTACAGAGGAAGAAGGAAATAGACAGCTGTCTCTTTATGTGTTAGCAAAGCTGCTGAATTCTATTTGCAAGTATTTCTGTAAAGCACATTGGAAGGATAAAGTATTTTGTTACAGCCACTGATGATATCTCTGCTACTTCAGTAAAAAGGGCACTTTGTAGCAACAAGAGATGTAGAGATGATCCTTCACTTTTTTTCCAACTAGGGCCCACCAATTCCATTACCTCTGCAGAATTCTGCAAAATGTGTTTGACGTAAAGTAAGCATTTGCTAAAAGTTAGACAAAAGCAAGATAGCACAATGAGATATTACCATATGGAGGTAGTATTTAGCGCCTAATGTGGACTGCCATCAACTTTACACTAACCTGATATGTTGCTGGGCAAATGACTAAACCTAGAAAACACGTAGCATCTATCATAGTACATTAAGCAGCAATGGCTACCATTGCCATGCACTGGAATTGCACCACTGAATTAAACTGTTTAAATGGCTCCTGGCGTGCCTTTGTCCCTCAAATTGCAGTGTGCCAAGCAATCCCTGGAAGAGTTGGCCAGTAATTGTGGGGCAGAGACCATAAGCAATAGAAAATTTTATGTGTCTACTGGAAAGAGCTATACGGAGAGTTGTTGTTCTCTGTGTGTCTGCTAAATCCCGTTTTGGTGAGGCAGGATTGTTAACTTTATGTCAGCAGTAGTCGTGCCAGACTTGGTTTGGCTCCTGCAGAGTCACTCAGGTTCCTGCTTTACTTTACCCACATTTGGAAGAAGTGACTCACTAAAGCAAGTCTGTGGCCTTGACAGCATGGGGTTTCAGCTGAAATGTAACACTACACCAGAGTGCCATCTGGGGAGTCCCATGACACTCCTTCTGCCCTAATGGGCACAAAAGATCAATGTGAAAGACTGATTCCCTGGGAGCTGGCCTGGCCATACAACTCAGAGAGTCCACTTGGGATGAGCCTGTGTTGGAACACTCTGCCTCAGCAGGCTTAGATCCAGGACCTCAAGGTATTTAAGAGACTGTGTTTTTGTGATGCCAGTTTATTCCTAGCTGCACTTTCTCACTGAAGATCCATGTGGCCCAAAACCCTTGGAAGCAGTACAGCCGCCCACACACAGCTCTGAACCTCCATCAAACTGGGGACATCCTGGCCCTTTCTGGGCAAAAAATTGCATCATTAAACCATTGAATGTGTTTCCCAATTGAATGTTTCAGGTCTATCAATATATGGAAAAAGCCCTTACTCCTTGCTGCCCTGCTTCCTGAGCTTAAGGAGGTTTTAAGTAACATAATGAAAATGTGACAGTATTCTGATTATCACATGATTGCCCAATCAAAGAGACCATGAGCAGCAGTGAGTGGACTTCTTTCCTCTTTGCCTCACCTGAGAAGTTCAAAGCAGATTCAGAAAGAGATGGAGAAATAATGACTAATATTATATTACATAGTATTTGTAATTTCTACTGGATAACCCATCAGGAAAACATTAATGAAATATTTTATAGGTTCATCAGAGAATGTCATGGCACAAATGCCTTTAGAATGCCTTTGATGTAACAAATGCCATTTCTTTCTTTAGTGTTAAGAAGAAATTAAATTAATGGATGTTATGACCTCATTCAGAACACCAGAAAATATCCTAGATACTGACGTGTCTGAAAAGTATAACTTTTCCAGCTAGAGAATTATAGTATGTAAATTCAGTCAGGAATTTAAGAGAAATCTATATGCCCTGAGTATGTATTCAGAGATCCTAAATATAGTGCCTGCCTTTTTTTATGGTGATTGGATCACAGAAATGCAAAGGAAAAGAAGTGACCATATGAATGTGTGAACTAAATGAAAAATTGTGCATTGTCAACAAACACGAAATTCCAGACCAAGAATGCCCTAACATCAACCAATTTTTTGGTCGGTACTGTCTGCACCTGTTCCTAGTTAATTGCTACTAAAATAGTCAGCTGTAATTTTCAACTGTTTATAAATCTGGTCTGACAACTTGTACAAGTTGTTTCTCCTCTCAAAATCATAATAATATTGGCCCTAGCAGGAGGTCTGGCTGATCTGCATGGAGATTTTCAACAAAGAAAACAAAAGGAATCACCTTTAGGTAGTGATTTTTTTTTTGGTCATTCCATGTCATATTAATAAAACATTTTCCAGGAAAACAAAAAGAGGTTTTACTGTAAAGAAAATACTTTTACTAGCCTCTACATATGCAGAGCAAGATATTTTTGCATATTTATGCATTTTGTAATTTAAAATTAGGCCCATTATTGTTGCCTTCCAGGCTACATTAAACTAGGATGCTAGCAAACTGCAGTGGAGTATTCAAATAATCTCTGCACCCTTTTCTCTGCCCTCACAAAGGGTTTATGGAGGACAGTTTCCAAACCAGTGATGTAGAACCATGTGCATTTGAGGTGTCACTTTGTTGGATTTAGGGTGATGCACAAGTTTCCAGCTGTAGAAGGTGGAAGAAAACACATGGAGAAACTCAGAATCATTAGCAATCACTGGAGGAAGGAAAAAGGCATATACATTCTCATTAATCATATCCACACAGCTGTTTTGCCAATATTTCTGCTGTACATAGAAGAGCTCGGAGTTGTGCGCTCACTCTGGATTAAGGACTATTGTTTGGTCTGTTTTGTTATTGAGTGTCTTTAATTTTAAAAAGAAAGCAGACAAAAATAAATTCTGAGAAGTTATTAGTGATTAAAAAAAATTATTTTCCAGTCTTATTATATATGTGGAGTCAATATTACTAATCTTCTAAATTTCACAATTACTTTCACATCTTCACCACAGGTTTCTTGAACTTCTTGTCTATATTCTTGAGTGTCTCAGTGAAAGGAAATATTTTTAGTCTTTAGACTGTATGGCCATAAGTGGTATGTTTGAAAGAGTTTGCCAAACTTAGTTCATCGGGTTATTTCATTTAACAATTCAAGGACTTTTTGTTGGATTTTTTTGTGGAGGTTATTTACATATCTTAATGTAAATCAGTTTTCTCACAGTGGTTTTATTTTGGAATAATACGTTGATGCAACACAGAAATGCAGTTTTCCATGGCATATTCTGTAGTATATGGATTGTGAAAGAGCCAGACAAAGTAGTGGGTTCTTAAAAGTTCCTTATATCTCAGTGATTTTGTACAAGATCCTTTATACTGTAATAGGGCTTTGCATGTGGAAGAGATCACGAGAAATTTGAACAGGATTTTTTTCTTAAGTATATAAACTTGATCAAATTCTTGACAATGACAGGCCTATCAAAGGACAACGGCCTCCAGCTGGGCAGCATATCCCAGCCAGCCCACAGCAGACTGATCCTTAGGCAGTTTCCTTGGATGCCAATACAAGCAATGTTAGAGCCAGTGCTTTCCATGGTGCAGCCAGCCAAGCATCCAGATGCCGTTGCTAGAAAAATGTATATCACAGCAGAGCACCTGGATTTTGCAGCTGTAATGTTCAATGTTTAGTTTGCAGTTAAACCTCTTCAAAGTATCTGAAATGAATACTGGGAATAAGAAAGACAAAGGAGGTTCATTTGGAGCAGTAGCAGAAAGCAAATGTAGGAATATAAGTGCAAAGTATTTTCCATGTGGCAAAACCTTTTTTTAATGACAAGTCATACCTTATTGTCTGGAATTACTTTCTTAGAGTACCTATCAACAGAATAGAAACCTCAAAGTACCCAGCTATAATGACAAAGGTGCATTTTCCAGAGGAGATCTGATTTTGTAATGAGTACAGAGTTCAGTGTTGCGGTTTGAAAAACACGATGTATGGGTGCCTGCTGGAAAATTGAACTGAAATTCTTTAGTATAGCAACATTACTTGTTGAATTTCAGCTGTGGGAAAACTTAAAACCTTAATGGTACAATATTTGAAAAACTGAGCTAGTCCTTTTAAAATCTTCTGCAATTGAACATTCTTTAGGTTTCTCTATGAAATACTGTGTATTTTCTACAAATGTAGCTCCTTGTCATAAGGTTTCAATGCAAAAGGTTTTTTTTATGGATTTAGGTCTTATTAAAATATTTTTTAAATTCTCATGAATCCAATGGTGAAACTACTAGAAGATGACACCTTTCCTCTCATCCTTCCATTCTTAGAAGTAGAAATATTTTGAAAGTAAAAAACAGCTACGTAGTATGTCATAGAACTTTCTCAGCAACAGTTCCTAGAAAAATTACATCAGTTTAATGTGAGCTGACAGGAAATGAATTAGTGAATGTTCCCTGAGTTCCTGTCACATTCTAACCTACATTCTAACCTTTTCACTTACTTTCACAAAGTCCCAGGATATTGAACAGATACTAGAGACAGCAGAATTTGTTGCAATGTGACTGGGATTATTAAAATACAGTTTGCATTTGTGATCTAGTGCAATTGAAATTCATGCACTGAAGATGTCAGACACGTGGGAAGTGCTTGGATTTTCTGATAAGTCACTACTCAGAGCTGCTGCCTTTTGCTATAGAAGTATCTTTTGGTTTATCCTGTTAAATCAAGGCTCTCCAATGACATATGCATGTATTGTGCAGTAGCATGATGTTCAGAAATATCTATTACTTGCCTAATGGGTTTTTGGTTAATAGAAATTGAAAATTAAAAATATCCCTCTAAAATAATGGAAATCTTTGTCAACCCACTTCAGGATAAAAACTAAAAATACAACTTTTATTAGCAAAGGGATTCCCAGGAAAATTTGGGTTTGGAATAACATAAAGAGAAATATTTTGGCTTCCTTCCTGCCCAAAATTCCTGCCAGTTTTACTGGTGGCAAGTGAAATTGCTGAAAGCCTCACTGGCAGGAAAAAAAGTACTTCTGGTCCCTATTAGCTCACTACCTCTGTGCAATTAATTTTTATTTTCATGACCAAAAAAGGAGCAAATACTTCAAAATTGCAGACTTAAAACTTCAATTCTGTTGACATTTCCCATTGAAAAGTATTCCAATAGAAACTTTCTGAGCAGTTTTAGCCCTGGCATAGTAAATACCGGTCAAATACTTTTTGATTTAATATTAATTTAATCAGCATAGTATACATCATAGCATCTATATCGCACTCTTTCACATCTCAAACTTCATTTTATATAAAAGATGAAGGGATATAATAAATAATACAGTGTCTGGTATATAAGAATTTAAATATTCTTGACAAAGATGGTTAGACTGAACTTCGTAACTTTCTGTTTACTAGGCAAACATAATTTCCATTTTGCAAATGGGGAAATAAATTCATGTGGGTTGCTCATCTCCACAAGAATACACACAAATTCTGCAGAAGATGATCCTTTAACCTAAGCTTTCCTCATTTTTGGTCTCCCATGTTATCTAGTGCATAGTTCATCTTCTGTGTTTTGGCATGGATTAGATTGCTTATAATAAGCTTCTTGTAGGACAAGTAATACAAGGGTGCATCCGAGAGCAACATGAGAGAGTCCCTAGTGCCAGCCTGTAAAAACTATACCATATATAAATGAAAGTTATGACCAAATGTGTCTTCTATGCAATTCGACATCTATTTTTATTAGGCTTGGACACATTTATTCCTAATGCTCCTACTTAGGCAATTATCATGTATTTCTCTGTAGATTTATTTCTTACAATAATTTAGTTTTTAAATATGATTTATCATTTTGGAAAACTGATTGGTTTTTACAGACAGATTGAATTGACTGGAGAACCCTGGCAGCTGTGAATGCTGAAAACTAACATTGCCTCAGAACGTTTAATTTCTTTCAATTTCACCTTGATCACAAAATTCATCAGTTTCTTAATTTGGTTTATTTAATATTAACTTAGTATCCTGTAGAGCGCTATTGCCAAGGCAAAGCAAAATGAAATTTACAGAACTGCAAATATTTTCTTAGCTGCAAGAGCTAGGAAAGACATCACTTCAGAAGAGCAGGCAGGGGTTTAGAAGCTGAAAAATTAATCGAAAAGCTGACCAAAAATTTTACTTTCAAGTTGCTTCCTCCTTCCCAGAACACTAGCCTTTTGTTTGGCTTATATGGAAAATCAGACAATAATTACCTGCTACAATGGGTATGATAATTACCTGCTACCAAACCTGATGGGTTTTGTTTCTTCTTGCCATTTTTTGCTCACACTGGCTGGTAATTGCTCTGGATTACCATTACCAGACAGCAGAAGAATTGAGCAGAAATCTACAAGCATAAAAAAAACCCGACTTTTTCTTTTTCTTTTTTTTTTCCAAAGTGAAAAGTGTCAGTTTTTTGTCTTTGAAGGCATTTCAGTAATGTTTTTCTACAGCAACAGAGCAGAAAGTGCAAAGGAAAAAACAATTGCAAAATTAGATCAGAGAAGTATCTTGTCTGGTGTTATCACTGTGTATCTGTGTTGGATTTGGGCAATGTTGACAGTTCTTTTTTTTTTTGGTTTAGAGTTTTTACAGCTTATACCACACTGTATGTATTACGCCTGAGGCAGGGTTTTTTAGCTGCTGCAGTGATTCTAAAAGTCATAAGACCATGATCTTCATTCATATTTTTCAAAAATCACTTACAATTGATAGTCTTCTTTCTCAAGATAGATATTTTTCATCTGTGTTTTGTAGCATGAAGCAAAATTGAGTTCTGTATGTCGCTGGAAGCTCAGCAAGGATGCTTACCTCTGTGAGTGATGCTGCTTGCTTCACAAACTCAATTGTTTAAACACAGTGGGCATTCTGGATAGGGATTTTATTTTGAAGCTGCATCATCAACCACCATTACAAGTTTGTCATTTCAATTTTTACACTCCTGGTTTAGAACAAAGCACAGCTAGCATTTAGATATAAATTTTTAAACTTTCAGGAAGCCCCAAGAATGTCACCACAGTGGCTAATATCTGTTCAGCTCCTACAAGTTTTGCAAATGTTACAGCAGCAATAGAGCACAGAGATGATAGCTTTGAAAATCCATTATTAATAGCATTTAGGCATTCTTCTAGCAAGACACAATCACTGAATGAGCCAAAGCTTTAGGACCTTGAGGATCTTCCTGTGTTAGAAGCAAATTAATTAATGCTTGTTATACACTACCATTTTTTGTTCCATTATCCAGCTACAATCTTGTGTCTAACCTGTACCCAACTGGTTGTGTGAAAGCCACTCTAATGTAGGACAACCTTGTGACTGTACTGAAGGCTAATTGTGGTATCCAATGAATGATGCTTTCACGTGGGATCATTATAAAGTTCAGAGTATACTGTCCTGTTCTTCCAGGGAGGAAAAACCTACATTTACATGTAGATTTAGCCAGCACACTGGAAGCTTTTTCTTTCCTATTTGGCTATGTTGTGACGCCGTAAGACTGACATGAAGTAGATAAAATGGCAAGGGTTTGTCTCTTAATCAACTAAGAAAAGCAGATGAGTTTTGCTGTCAGGCCAAATTCAGGTTGTTTACAAGGAAAATCAGACACAAAAGATGTTAAATCCTCAAAACCAGTATGAAGAATTTCTGTAACAGCAATACATAAATACTGCTAAAGAGGTTCTACCTCATGTTCCGAACAACTTCTCCTCCCTGAAACAGGATATTCCTTTTTTTACTTTCTTTCCCTTTTGTCCTCAAAGTCAGCTTTCCATAAGTCTAGAAGATGCTGTTTTGCCCATCTTCACAAGGCAAACCAAACCACCCTATATGTTCCACCACCTCATAAAGGTAGAAGCAAGAAGACAACTAAAGCGAGACAAAAAAAAATGTAACTGTGGCTGAATACTTCAGAAATCTGTTAAGACATTTTCTTATAAGATACTACTCTCTTTGTCCTCTTTGCTGCTGACAAACATGATGAATATTTAATGCAAGATATTGCACATGAAATGTTAAATAAAGTTTAATTCATATCTTCCTTTGAGATAACCCAGAGGTTCTTCGATTCTATGAACACTGTTGCCTGCTAATTCCAAAAATTCTGAATACAATTTTAAAGGTCTATCAAATGAAAAAGGATGAATGTTCATGTCAGGGATGAAGAGATTTGTATTTAAAATGTGTGCATTTCAAAATGCTTTTTCCAATCTACTTCATAGGCTGAGAAGTACGAAATAAAAAATGGTATTAATGGAGCTTCAGGTTTTCAGAGCTTTCCCTGGAGAAATCTCCAGCTAAAATGAAAGCTACTCTCAGTAAGTACCTGCAGTGCACATAATGCTTAACAGGATTAAGGAATAGAAGTTGAAAGGTGTATAGAAAGTGCCTAATCACAGCAATCTATGTGTGCCTAGATTGTTCTTTCTCATACTTTTCAAGCTTTTCAGAACAGAAATGAGAACAAAATATAAAAGTGTCAGACCTTTTCTTCCTAGATTCCTTTCTTGAATGGGGCTTCTTTATACATTCTGTATAAAGAAATGTTTCCCAGGAGGTGTCCAGGATCATTTGTACAAAACAGAATGGTTTTGCTCTATTGAGAAACTTTTTTATGATTATGAAAATGAAATGAGTTCAGAAAAACACACATCCTGCGCAAAATGCTTAAGGCCCATAGAAACATGTTTATTCAATTTTGCTGAAGATGTTCCCCACAAAGACACTTTACAGCAGGCAGTCCCTTCTGGCAATTTGAAATCACTCTGTGAATAAGAGACCAATCTTGCCCTCACAGATTGTGCTGCTGTGCTATTGCTGCTTTATTCCTTATCACAGAAAGCTGTTTTTCAAAACCTATGAGAACTTTGGTAAGGTGGATACAGCAATGCTGACAAAAATCTTGGTTTTTGTCCAAATAGAAGTAGGTATATCTGATACACCAGCTAAGCTTCTGAATTGCCCCTTGATATATCTAGAAATATTGTGTAACCCATATTTAGTAATCTGTGTTATTCTGTGAGATCCTCAAGCCTACTGCTACAACAAAATTGCAAATTAACTCCAAATAATATTGCTTGAGAAAAAAAAGTGATTTTTAAAATATAGCTCAAAGGAGGGATTTTTTTGTCCTTCATATCAATCATAAGCTTGATTGGTAATTGATTCCTGAATCTACGTAGGGTTAACCTAAACACTAAAACGTTAATCTAAAACCATTTTTCTTAGTAATAAGTCAACTCTTACTAACAGAAAGTGGCTTTGCTTTAAGCCCCATGTAAATAAAACATAACTAATTGCAGATCTGAGCAGAAATTAAAGCCATACAAAGGGCAATTTTACAGTTCTTTTGAAATGATGTGACATAAACCCATGTACGGTATAGCAGGAGGGAACTGTAAGCAAAAGCATAAGAAAACTCAGAAATTATACAAATTGGAGTATTTTATATAAGACAATTAGTCATGGATAATTTTGAGATGAAAATATCAATAGAAATCAATTGGAAAAATTATTGTTGATTATTTTATTGTAGTAATGTAGTTGCAAAGTGAGACAATATATCATATAATGCTCCTCACCGTCTCTGTCAGGGTTGTTGAAGACTTATAACAATATGTCAAATTCTGTTTTCTCCTACGCCTATATCTTTAAACTTGCAACAAATTCTTTCTATACATTCATACACTCTGAGAATTCTGACTTTACAATCACATGTTTTAAACTTTAATAAATTTAAAAAAAAACAGGCAGATTTTCATAACCTAATATGTAATTATTAATGAGATTCCTAGAGGCTGGTCAAGAGTCATAAAAAGATTAATGAAACAGATTAATGAAATGTAAGTTGAATTGTCTGAAGAATACACCTAAGAAAGACAGTTTCACTGGGCATCTTTTTCTTGATAGTGTGAGATACATTTGCAATTCCAGCCTAGGAGGAAAACTACTATTGAACAGATTCTTTCTGACCAAAATATGCAGCTTGCAGAGTAGCTAGTATTTAGTATTACAATTTGGATCATAAGTCATATTGTTTAAACAAAGACTAGTTAACATTTAATCTGTTCATTGTCAATTTTTGGCTATGCAGATAAAATGAAAGCATGCAAATATTTGATATAATTCCGGAGTGGAAATGTTCAATATGGAAAGGAAAGACCTAAACAGCTACATACAGTAATGGTATAAGAATACGTAAAACAGCAATTGAAAAGTGAGGTAATGTTGCCTAAGAAAATGATATTGAATTCTTTGCTATGCAACCTTTTCTTTATTTTTGCTGAGCCATTGTCTTTTAATAAAGCATAAACATAAAAAAAAAAAAAAAAA